>OY728130.1:1393301392-1393901392 GCA_963277665.1 Viscum album | reverse complement strand
CATACATAACTAGTAGATGGTCCGATTTGATGTCATTTTCTTCCTTCAACTTCATCTTCCTTCGGAAATAGGCACATAGTCCTTGAGCTGGAAAACAGTGAAGTTGAACCTTATGCAAGAAGATCTATCGGCCTAAAATGATCAACAACATCTCTCTAACCATTTTTACTAATCCTAAACTGAAAAAACCAATTAACAATTATTTTAAACATCATATCTTACAATGTGTGATTCCACCAAGTCACAATAATCAATTTTGTTTCAGTGGTTGTGATGTCAAGATTATCAATGGTTGTTTTCATGTTCAAATAAATATTCATGAGGATTCTCAATGAAGCCGATATAAATGAGTTATATATATAAAAATTTAAAAATAAAATTTAAAACTAGGACATTATGCACATGTATTACAAAAGACAACCTTACATTATTTTAAGTTATGGGTTTACAGGGTCAACATCAGAGGAATATAAAATGATATATTTAATATCAAGGCAACCGATTTATCATGAAATATTATCTGAATATTGATTTAGATTTCCTAGATTATTCACCTTCCTGCTTGGTTTTCATAGATTAAAAAAATGTGATATATATTTATATAAATATATTTTTCATCAATATAGATATATATGAATATGTTTTTAGCTTGCGATCATAGGGGAGAATTGTCTTGATATCTCTCATTACAAGAATAGTTACTCAATAGGAATAATTTCCATATATATATATATATAATTGTGATAATCACTTTAAAATATAACATATAAATTATCCACATGTGTTGGTGATGGAGGATATATAGATAAAACATTAATTAAATTCTAGGTAGATTAGATCCTTGAAAAATATTCCCATCCAAGGTAAGGATTCAGTAAATTTGCATTAGCATGACTTTATAAATTATCTTATACCTCTTTTGGTGGATAATCTGATAGACCTACTTATCACCTTCTCCATATCCCCAAAACTGAAAACCTTAAAAATAATCTTAACATCCTGGTGGTGAGGTGATATCTTAAGGGAAATTTTTTCAATTTAGATGTTCAATACAAGGTAAGGGAAAATGTTTTATTAATCTTATATTTATTTTTAAAAAACCCTTTTAAGGGAAAATTATTTTGATAAAATCATATTTTATGGTTTGAAAAATCCTTTTAATAAGGAAAATATGTTTCCAAAATCATTTATTTATGAACTATTATTTTTAAAAGATTTTTTTATAAATTGTATTATAAAGGTTTTCTAATCTCAATAAATGATTTCATAGAATATAGAAATTATTTTTTCATTTGAGAATTATTATTTAATATTCATATAGATATCATTAATGATTTTATGTATTGTATGTCTATACACTATATTTATCATTGATAATTAATATATGTTTGAAAATAATTTGTTTAATTTTGATTTTGAAGAATTATTTATAAGTTTTTCCTATGAATTTTTAGTTTAATTCAAAATGAATTTGTGGATTTTCTTTAAATTAAGCTAATGAAGTGAAGTTATTTTTCTATTTGATAATAAATTACATAGATATGAAATTTTTGAAAGTCTATTTTTAATAGATTTATCATGAGAATGGAAAGCTTTACAAAAAAAATTTATTTAAAATTTTGTCATTTGAATATTGGATATGATGTTGAGGAATAGGGACTGAACCTATGAAATCAAGAGGAATTTTTCCAAAAGTGGAAATTAGATCTTCAATATTTCTAATGGAATCATGGATTTCTTAAAGTTTTCTAAGTATCATTATATTCCAAAAGAGTTATTATTTTTAAATTTATTTTTTTTGAAATTTTCAAAGGAGAAATATGTAATTAGTTCAAAAGATGTTATAATTTAAAATAAAATGGGTTTTTAAAATAATTATTTTTTTAACAATAATTTTTAAAATATTATCTTATAGATTTTGAAAACCCTAAATTTTTATTTAAGGAAAAATTATTTTTTTATATAAAATGATTTATATTTGATATAAAAATGAAAAGTTTTAAAAATAATTTTGATTTCATTCCCAAAAGAAAAAGGATTTCAGCTATGGATTCAAAACCCCTTACTGAGAAATTTTGTTCTCATCCTTTGTTTTTTAATTTTTTTAGTGGTATTAATGATTTGTAGAATCTATTTTAGATTAAGGCCTCAATTAAAAATTTAGTTTCGGTGATGTTGATATAACATTCTAAAATTGTATAAAAATAATAGTTTTTAGTTTGTTCTGTAATGAGTTTTATTTTAAGGATTTATAATAATATAAATCCCTAAACCTGAAATACTCTTGGGAATGTATTGAACTCAATTTTAATCAATGATAATAAATTTATAATTTTTTAAAATTTATATTACTTATTTTTTTTATTAAAACCAAATAATATATATTTATATGAAGTTTTTAGCACCGAATCCTAGAGTGAAGGTTCAAGGTTATTATATTTATAACGTGACTAGTTTATACAGTAGTGTTGAGACCTCACCCTAAGTAATAGGGTGGATGTTTATGATGTGATCTAAGACATTCCATGTGACATGTGATTAGACATCACCTTGGGTGAGAGGGTGGTGGTATGATATATGGTATGAAATGTGGTATGTGATGAGTTATGAGACCTCACTATGAGTGAGAGGGTGGATGCATGGGATGTTATATTATGTGTGACATAGAACCATACCATGAGTTAGAGGGTAGTGTCCATGATTCGATGTAGGACCTTACCGTAAGTGATAGAGTAGTGGTTATGATGTGAGATATGACCTTACCCTGGGTAAGAGGGTAGTGGTCAATATGTGATATATGACCTCAACCTAAGTGATAGTGTGGTGGTATGTGATACGATGTGGTATATGAAATGGTACAAGGTCTCATCATAAGTGATAGGGTGTTGGAGGGGACCTCCCTAAGTGAGAGGGTATTGGTATAAGATGTAGGATGGGATTTGTGACCTAGGTTTGGTATGGGACCTTAACCCGAGTGAGGGGGAAATGGTTGAGAATTAGTGCAAGACCCCAAATTAATAGGGCATGCATCTAGTTTTGGGGTGTGAGATGACTTATTCTTCCAGCATGGAATGAAATAGGTGGGGTTAGGTGTCAGAGTTTCTTGGTTACCACCCAAAGTCATAATGTGATTTCTTGAGTGTGTTGTTTGATTTATTTTCCCACATATGAATACACAATATATGATGATGTATATGAGAGTCACTTGGTGAGACCCTACCAAGATTTATGATCACACCCTATATGGGATCCTCAGTGAGTGTGCATACCTTATTTTTGGTTTTTATGTGATTGGTAGTATAGGGGATTCACCTAAAGTAGCTAGATGGATATTGGGATACTAGTTTAGGGAGGGATCTAGGTTTATAGTTGAGTCTCCATTATTTTCGTTTTCAATTTATTTTTACCTGTACATCAATATGCAACCCCTAATGTATGATTTTATATTGAGAATGTGTCAGAAACCATCCCAGATACCCTGGTACCCTAATAACCAGGTCAGTCCTAACATAGCTCGAAGGGATTTTCTAACACTACGGGTTGGAGACTAGCACCTAACATCATAAAATATGAAAGTGGGAACACATTTTCCAAAAACACAACAAAATAAAGATAAACAAGTCAGTATGAATACAAGAAAAAATTCACAGGTAGAACTATACCAAAAGTCAAATAGGCATAAATAGCCCAAAGTGAAACCACAAAGTACCAGAAAATAGGATAACAACCCAAGTCCTAGTGGACACAATTATCCAAGCCTAATGATAAAAAACTATAACCACCTCTAAGTGGCACTTTACCCTTACTCTAACCTAGAAGGAGATAATCTACAAAAACATGAAGGCACGAGTAGGGTGTGAGCTAAAATCCTAGTAGGGTATCACCAAGGATTTTATAATATGATGCCATAATTAATTAACCAAATAAAGATTTAAATTTTAAATAAACAAGCATGGTAGTTCAAAATAATATTTAAATCGAATTATGAATTACATTTCATTTGATGGAAACATTTATAAAAAATGTCTTAAATAAACATTTTTATATAAAATAGTTTATATAAATTCATGAAGCATGTGTAAAATAGTTTACAATAAATGGAATATGTATCAAATCATTTACAATGAGAAACATGGTCATATTCCAAAATGCATGATAGTTCCAGGTTATGGGATCCTCACACACTTATTTAATGAAAATGGAAATATGCACACATATCCCTTTGAAACTAGTCAAAGAGGACTGAACAACATCCCAATGGGTATAGAAAACTACCAATCAGTTCATGTTAGGGTTTTAAAGCATTAATATGTTTCTAGGATATTCCCATACTAGTGTGTTTGTCCCTAATAACTCACTAAATACCTAGTATTTCATTTTTTATAATAATAATAAATAACAGGTAATTTATTTTAAAACTGTTGAAAATAAAATTTAACCCATTATTCTATTTTAATATTTAAATTTACATTTAAAAACCAAAATAGATTTTTAATCATATCATGCATTTTCCATGATAAAACCACTGAGTTTCTATAAAAAAAATTAAGACATTTTTCTCAAATATGAATTTGAAATCAATTTTATCAAATCAAGTTCACAATTTAAATTTCACAATTTTCCATCAATTTCACAAGCACACCCCAATTCATTGGAATTGGGGGGTTTCCCAATTTTTTTCCAAATAAAATAGAAATCCTTAATTCATTGGAATTGGGTTTTTAATAAACCAATTAAAATCATTTTAATTGAAATCAAGAAATTGAATTTAAATCAAACAATTGAATTTAAATCAATAAATTTAGGGTTAATCAAATTGGAAATCATAAATAGAACCACCCACCTTAGCCTGAATGGCCTGAAGGCCTTCATTTTTATTTATTTTTGATAACCCCCTTTCAAGGGATGAGGGGGAACCCTTACAAGGCCCGTAGGCTCAGAGATTACATGGCCCGTAGGCTTAGGAGATTACATGACCATAAGGTCTTAGGGAATTCAACTAGACTATCTACAAGGAAATGCCCCTCCCCAGCATCTGAATCCTGATAGTATCTCTCCACCTTTGCATGACCATCTGTCTAGGCTTCCCGTGCAAGCACAGGATGGTACCGATGGCATTTCCATACCCTCTCATTCTGACAATCCATTTGGCTCTTCTCTGGTGAGTGAACCTGCTATGAATCCTCATCTGGGGTTGCTTATTTTTTGTAGTGTGTCTGGGGCCTGCATACATGTGGCCCGAAGACCTTGGGGTGTCCCTAAGGCTTTAAGGTGGCCTGAAGGCCTTGAGAATCAACTGGCCTGAAGGCCTTGGGTGGCCTGAAAGCCTTGCAGGACTCGAGGAAACTTACCAAGAAATAGATTTAATGTCACTATCCTAGATTTAATTCTATTCCAGAGGGGTGTAGAGGGGATAAAATAACCTATTGGTATCCTCCAATGAAGAATAAATTGTATTAGGGTCATAAAGGCTTGTCGAGCACTTAAACCAATAGTTTCAAGGTTTTAAAATTAATTTTTGGATTAATTAAATCTCATACGCATGGTTAGCAGGGCATGGACACACGATTAGAAAAACCATGTGGCATAGTTGTGAGCCTATAATAATGGGGTTTCATGGTTTATCCTTAGTGGTCACACGGTTTTCTAACTCGTCCACCAATCGTGAAAACCCTCATTGTCTAGGTTTTCACAGTTTACACTAACATGACACACAGTTTCGGAAAACCATGCGCCAACTATAAACAACCCAAAAGCCATTTAAAATTTCCAAAATTACACCAGAAGAATTCATAAATTAAACCCAAAAAAAGAATTATAAAAAGATGGGGTTTTCAATACTTTTAAAAAGTAATAGGATGTTACAATCTCCCCAACATAGAAACTTTTTTCCCTAGATTTCCTGCTAAGAAACTTTCGTGACAAAAATATGCGGCCACTAATCTCTCATAAGTGCCTCCATCTCCCACATATCAAGGGTATAAAACCAATTATTCAATGATACTATAACCAAAGGTATAATACTCCCATGAAAAACCTTGGTTTTAGAATCAAATTTACTGACTGGATGCTCAGTCACAGATAAATCGGGCTCAACATCAAGATCACTCCAGCTCAGAACATGAGATGAATCAGACAGATACTTTCGGAGCTACGATACATGGAATGCGTTATGTATCAAAATAAACTATACAAGAAGTTCTAAATAATAATCCACTTTTACCACCTTCTCAGCAACCTCAAAAGGTCCCACAAAATGAGGATAAATCTTCCTTTTCATCCCAAGCTATTAATGAACCAAATGAGGTAAAACTTTCAAGAACACCTGATCACCAACTGAGAAGTCCAATGGTTTATGAGGATGATCAACATAGGAATTATACCTAATGTATACCATCAACATTCTATGATGAATCAAATAAATCTTTTCTATTATCTCTTGAACCAAGCTCGGATCAACCAAAGAACTTTCACAAATCTCCAACTAACACAATATAGACTTACAAGGTCAGCCATACAAGGATGAAAAATGAACCATTATGATTTTGGACTTGTAAATATTGTTATAATAAAATAAAAAAAACCCTAAATGGTCCTCCTAATCCCAAAAAAAAATCCAAGAATGCAGGCACATGACATATCCTCAAGAATCTGTATAGCTATTTCTGTCTAGACATCCAACTCTGGATGGTATGACATGCTCAAACAGATCTGAGATCCAAGTGACTCATGAAGGCCTCTCAAAAAAAAAGAAGTAAATTGAGGATCCCTATCAGAGACTATAGTAGATCTAACTCTTTGTAGAAAAACAATATCTTTCATATAGATATTTCCCAACTCCTCAAATTTGGTTATATCACAAATGGGTATAAAGTGAACCGACATGGTCAGCCCATCAATCACAACCCATATCACATTATTTTTTCTTTGGGTATGTGGAAACCTAAAAAAATACATATAGATATCATCCCACTTCCAAGTTAGCACTGGAAGTGGCTGAAGCAATCCCAAAGGTTTCTAGTGCTCAACTTTGACCTGTTGGAATGCATAACAAAGAGATACAAAATCAGCAATGCCCTAACCCATACATAGACACCAGAATCATCACCACATGTCATAGAACATATTTGTGTTTCCTGGGTGAATTTCAAACTGGGATTTATGGAAACTCCCCATCACATATTTCCTGACCAATAATGGTACCACAAAATAATTCTGATAGCATATAATGCCCTTAGTGGAGAATGCTCAGTCAGCAAATGTCTCCCCACCATAAAGAGAGTATCTAATTCTAAAAAACTCATCATCAAGATAATATTATTGAATAATAGACTCAAGAATAGAATATTTAAACTAAAAACTATCTAAATAAACTTCATTCCCTAATTCCAGGACTCTAATATGTAATTGTGAAAAAGAGACATCAAGTTCCACTCTTCCAAATATCCCCTCACGGCTTGGGCCAGAAGTTTCCTACTCAAATAATCTAAAATTAAATTCCATTTACATGAGGTATAAGTGATGCCAAAGTTGAAATATTATAGGTATTATACCCAAATCCTCTAGTGGAGATTCAAATATTTTTGAGAAAAGATATAACTCAGGCTCTTCTAGTTGGAATACAAGGTAAAACTTTCTCCAAAATGGAAATGCTGCCAACTCTTAAGAGCATGCATCACAACTATGAATTCAAGATCATGTGCTGGGAAATTCTTCTCATATTCCCTAGGTTGATGATATCCATAAGAGATTACATGATCACCCTGTATAATAATACATCCCAAACCTGAACGTGATGCATCATATAAGACCACGTAGCCTTGCCTAGCCTCTAGTAGAGTCAACACCGACACAATATTCAAAATTTGTTTCATCTCAACAAAATAATTCTAATATTTTTCATCCCAAGAAAAATTCACTCCTTTTTGAGTTAGAGAAGTCACTGAAGAATACTTATTTGAGAAGTCTTTTAGAAACTGACGATAATAGCCAGCTAAACACAAGAAGCTCAGAATCTCAAAAACATTCCATAGTTGTTCCCATGTCATTACACCATTCACCTTTTATGGATCAACTAAAATACCATGTTTTGAAACCACGTGTCCCAAAAAATTCACTTATTGAATCCAGAAATAATATTTCAAAATATTTTCATAAATTCGGTGATTTATCAACAATTCCAGGACTACTCTCAGATGATACACATGATCCTCCTAGGACATAGAGTAAACAAGGATGTAATCCATTAATACTACCAAAATGGTATTAAGTTACTCATGGAATATCATTTTCATTAAAGCTATAAATATGGAAGGAGCATTGGTTAAACCAAATGGCATGACAAGGTGCTCATATTGGTTGTACCTACTCCTAAAGGAGGTTTTTTGATTGTTAGATTATTTTATTCTCAACTGATGGTAACCACAATGAAGATCAATATTTGAGAACCACTTCAGCCCTTTAAAATGATCAAATAGATCATCAATCTGTGGAAATAGATATTTTTTATTTACTACAACTCAATTGATATTTCATTAATATACAAAAAGGTGAAGTGGCCCATTATAATTGTTAAAAAAGAGAACCGGCACTGCCCAATGACACAATCAGGTGTATAAATCCTTTCTATAAAATATCATTTAACTGAGACTTAAAATCTTTTGATTAATTTGGTTTAATGTGGTAAGAGGGAATAAATACTGGCTGGGTACCCAACACTAAGTCTATAGAAACCTCTTCCTCCCTTATCAGTGGAAAACAAGAGAATTCATAAGGGAGCACATTGGGAAACTCAATGAAAACTGGAGTAAGATTACCGATCAAATATTCCTACTCCAGATAAAAATTGAAAATAGATATTACTTTCACCAACTCTAGATAAGAATGTCTGGATCTGCTCGACCCTGAATCCCATTCTCCTTGAAATACATAACACACCCCATCGGGTGGGGTAATGGAGACCCATAAAAAATAAAAATCAATTTGGTATTTATTGGAAATGACCCAATCCACCCCGAATATGAAATCAATAAGTTTCATGTTGAGAACTAGAAAAATCCAATAAATATTGATATTCGATAATGTGAAAACACAAACAGGACTATGAATTATATTCTCTCTCTTCGTTCCAAGGGGTGTAGTAACACTACTGGAAAAACACCCTATACCAACGGTTCCAAACCGTTGGTATAGGCCCTCAAACTGTTGGTATAGGCTATAACAACGGTTTGGAGGACTGTTGGAAAGTAAGCCGTGACAATAGGTCTATACCAACGGTTTTGGGAAAACCGTTGGTATAGACCTATACCAACGGTTTTGAAAACCGTTGGTATAAGTAATATGAAAACCTATACCAACGGTTCTCAAAACTGTTGGTATATGTATTTCAAAAAAAAAACATTCAGTGGGATTTGATCCCAGGACCTCTAGTTTATAATTGAATGACTTAACCACTAACCTAACATGACGTTTGTGAACATAACTTCATAAATATATATATGTATTGTTATAATAATTTTAAATTTTGATTTATATAATGGTCTCGGTAAGAAGATTCGATTAAAATTCGAAGGACCTATACCAACGGTTCACAAAAACGTTGGTATAGGTCTATACCAACAGTTTTGAGAACCGTTGGTATAGGTCCTTGGATTTTAGGACCTATACCCACGGTTTTGGACAAACCGTTGGTATAGGGGAGACCTATACCAACGGTTTGGCCAAACCATTGGTATAGGGTCTCTATAATGGACCTATACCAACGGTTTGGCCAAAACCGTTGGTAGAGGTCCTATAGGTCCCCCCCTATACCAACGGTTTGTCCAAAAACGTTGGTATAGGTCCATATAAGTGACCTATACCAACAGTTTTGGCCAAACCATTGGTATATATCCAAATTAATGAACTATACCAACTGTTTGGCCAAAACTGTTGGTAAAATTCATATTTCCAGTAGTGTAATATCCATAGGAAGATCAAGAATATTTAAAATATGGGTTTAAATAAATGTATAAGATAGACCATTATCAAATAAAGCAGTCACTAATGATGAAGATATAGTGATGGTACCTCTCACAGTCATTGGACCCACATCTGCTTCCTCTGGAGACACTTCCACTGTGTGAAGAAGCTTCATTCTGAATTCCTATGGCTGGAACCCCTTTATACATGAATCATTTGATTATACCATAGTTTTATTAGGATCTGATAATCCCATGACACTATTCAGAGTGGAATATATAATAACTTCTATAAGTGACCCAAGCATCCACAGTAGCCACAAATTTTGGGCGCCTTAGTGAAAAACCACTTAGAATAACTAGGATTTCCACACTAATAGCAAATTAAAGGACCTCTTCCCAACACTGCAAGAGGTCTGAATAAACTTTTATTTCTAGATACACCTTGATAATCATCATGATTTATCTTTTCTTTAGAGAAATTCACACCGTCACCGGGAGAAAAAGGAACTCCTATCAACCCTAAATTTCTAGCCAGGTCCATTTTGTCCATCAACGCTCTATCCAACACATCAACATAAGAGGTAATATTCAATAATAAAACCTAAAAATGAACATTATATTGAATTCCCATATCAAACTGTCGAGTCTTCATCTTCCCATTTGACACTATCTCAGGTGAAAACATCATTAGATCACCAAAACAGTTTTCATACTCTATCACGGTCCTTTTATCCTACTCAAGTTTGAAAAACTCTATATCCTTAGTCAACACCATCGACTTTGGATAGAACCAGCTTGTGAAAATATCTTTAAATTATTTAAACTGTAATCCTTCATTCTTATTCTTCATTACCATTATGTCCCACCATCTCCTACTAGGTACCTACAGTATGAAGGTGGCACACTTCACCTTGATTTCATTGAGTGTCTTTAGAAGCACAAAAAAACACTCAATCCTACTTAACCATTCCTCAACCTCTTGAGGATCATTGGATCCTTTGAATGATGAAGTATTCTATCCAAGGAACTCCTGAGTATGATTCTATAAAACATCCCTCTAAGGTTCTACTACTAGAGCCTAAACATGTACTGGTGGCGGTGCCTGTCCCAGAGCTTGGATAGTATGCACAAACACCTCAAGAAGACTCGGGTCTGTGAGAAGATTTTATTATTATGGTTCATCAACATCTTCCTCATAGATTCAATTCACATTTCTTCTCAAAGACATGATGATACAAAAAATCATTAGACAACATTGAAGACATCATATTAACACTCAACTAGATCAATAAGGGAAATTAATCCCAATAGATAAGAACACAAGATTAGGATTTCAAACTATCCAAATAAAAATCAAGGAAAAGACTAGAACTAATCCTCAATACAACTTTCCCAAACCACCCATAGGGACTTAAGGCTCCTTGTGGTGATAGATAGCTAGAAACTCAATCAAAAATATCTCCTAAGTCCAAAAAATATTACTCAACTTCATACTAACATCAAGGAAATATGTTTAAACTACACCTTTGATATCACTTTTTCACGAACCAGCCTAGATATTCTAGTACCATGATAACCAGGGCAGTCCTGACATAGCCCAAAGGACATTCCTAATCCCCATGGGTTGATGACTAGAACCTGGAATCATATAATATGAAAAAGGGAATGAATTTTCCATAAAAAAATTGAATCAAGATAAACAATTTAGTCTGCATAAAATAAAAACTCCACATGGAGAACTATACCAGAATTCAAATAGGTATAAACAACCCAAAGTGAAGCCACAACATACCAGAAAATAAGATAACAACCCAAGTCCCAATAGACCCGACTCTCCAAGCCCAAGGATCAACAACTAGAACAACCACCATGTGGCACTTTACCCTTTCTTTAACCTAGACGGAGATGATATATAAACACCCAAGGACACAGTTAGGGTGTAAGCTAAAATCCTAGTAATGTCTCACTAAGGATTCCATAATATGATGCCAGAATTAATTAACCAAATAAAGTTTTCAATTTTAAATAAACTGGCATGGAAATTCAAAATCATATTTAATGCAAATCATTCTTTACATTTCAATTAATGGAAAAATTTATAAACAATGTCTTAAATAAACATTTTTATATAAGAGATTTTATATAAATTTACGAGGCATGTATAAAATAGTTTATAAGAAATGTAATTTGTATCAAAGCATTAAAAACGAGCAACATGGTCATCTTTCAAGATGTATAATAGTTATAGGTTATGGGATCCTCACACACTTATATAATGAAAACAAAAATTGACACACATGTCCCTTTGACATAGGTCAAAGAGGAATAACCTATATCCCATTGGGGATAATACTTACCAATCAATTCACATTAGAGTTGTAAAGCATTAATCCATTGTTGGGGAATTCCCATACATGATTGTTTTTCCCTAATAACCCACTAACTACCTAGTCTTGAATGTACTCTAATAGTAATCAATAATGGGTAATTTATTTCAAAATAATTAAAAATAAAATTCAACCCATTCTTACATTTAAATAATCCAATTTCTATTTAAAAACCAAAATTAGGTTTTAATCAAATATTTTATTTTCTAATATAAACCACTAGGTTTCTATCAAAACCATTTTAAGACATTTCTTCTCAAATAAAACATTGAAATAAATTTCATTAAATCAATATCAAGATTTAAATTCAGTAATTTATATTTCCCAAATTTCCATCAATTTCACAAATACACCCCAATTCATTAGAATTTTAGATTTTCCCAATTTCATTCCAAATCAAATATAAATCCCCTATTCACTAGAATTGGGTTATTAAAAAACCAATTGAAATTATTTTAATTAAAATCAATTAATCGAATTTAAATTAAAAAATTGAATTTAAATTAATAAATTTAGGGTTAATAAAATTATCCATCATAAATGGAACTACTTACCTTGGGATCACATGATTTTGAAACAAAAATACCTAAATGGGAAACTGTAATGAAAAACATCAGCAAAGAGGATCTGAGAATCAAACCTCTATTTAAGATCTAAAAAAATTGGGATTATATCATACAACAATATAGAGATCTATTAAAACTTTGGGAGAAGAGTGGAGAGAGTGGGATAAGGAGAACAAGAAGAGGAAACTTACCAGGAAAGGGATCAGACCTCCTTCACCTAGATTCAATTCACTTACAGAGGAGTGTATATTGTCTAAAAACACCTATTGAGAGCCTCCAAGGAATAAGAAATCATATTAGGTCTGTAAAAGACTATCAGTAACTTAAACTGAGGGTGATGTGGTTTTAAAATTAATTTTCAGATTAATTAAATCTTGTGCGCATGGTTAGCTAGGCAGGGAATCATGGTTAGGAAAACTGTGTGCCCTAGAATTTCACCCCTAATAATGGGGTTTCATGGTTTCTATTAGTTGTATGCATGGTTTTACAAATTGCATTCCATCCATGAAAACCCTCACTATCTGGGTTTGCACAGTTTGTACTAAGAGGGCGCACAGTTTGGGAAAACTGTGCACTAACCACGCATAGTCCAAAAACCCTTCAAAATTTCTAAAATTTCACTAGAAACATCCTGAAATGAAATCAAACCAAATAATTATCAAAATAAGGTTTAGGAATACCTGAAAATAGTAACATGATGTTACAAAATTTGTATAATTTATGTTATATCATTATGTTTATTATTTTTAATTGATGGTTGTATGTTAACTATAATACTTTATGCTTACTTTGATGTTAATTTTTGATTCTAAAATTATCTATTATTGGTTTTGATGGAATCAAAATTATAGTCTTACCATGTTTCTTGTATAATATTTCTTGATAGTCAGTAGCCTTTGGAATATGGGGAGGTGCACCCAAGGTCTTGTGGTGACCCCTTGCTTGGGTGTCAGTCAAGTGATCCAGGCCCATGTATTACATCACATAAGCTAAATGAATGTATTTATTATAAAATATTTCATATAATAGGTACATAAGGATTTGGATATATTGAATAAAAAATTTACATGTCCAAAGGTAAAAAGAGTATTGAGTTTATACCTGAAAAGGGTGAAAACCACATTGCATATTTTTCAGTTTTTTTGTAGAGAAAGTTATCTTTTATTATTTAGAGATATAAAAATTAAAATAAAAAATACTACACCCAAGATGAAGGATATGAAAAATCTAATTTTTTCATTAAAATAGTGTATAAAGTACCTTAAAAAATAAAAATTCAGTTAAAATAACATTCTTGATAGATTATTAATCCAAGAAGTAAATATATCTTTCAAGGTTATTATTTGAGTTGTGGGAAATTTAGCTACAAATCATATGTGTGTTGGTAAAAATTGTCTTTACATAAGAAAAAAATAGATGATAATCTTTCAAAATTCACTAAAACCAACCAATAACATCTTATTATTTTCCTATATCATAGAATTAGATATTCATATAATCCATATTGTAGGATATAATTTGGTCATGTCATAATGCTCATGAGTTTCCTCTAGTATTTCACATGATGAGATTATGATATGGGTTCATGGCTACTGTCACGTCTTCTGCGCAATTTCCATAGGTTATGGATCATTGAGATGATTTATTTATGGCTTTAAAAACACATAATAATCTTTTGAAATGTTCCAATGATTATAACACAACATGCATGTAACACCCCAGGTAAATAAAGAATATGAAATTTTTATATTTATCCCTATTTGTGAATAAAATTTTAATATTAATTTAAAGGGAACGCTATGCTTGATGGCTTACCCAATACGCAACAACGGGTTCCTTTGAAAACTTACGTTGCACTATAATAATAAAATAATATTATTTTAAATGGTAGTTAACATGTAGCCGTTGTATTGGCAGGAATGGATAGAAATAACTAAAATATGATTATATATGTTTTTTAAATGTTTTTACATTTATCCAATAAAAGATAAAGTCTTAAAATACGGAAAGAATTCAATTTTAGGCGTATATGCCCTAGTTTTCAGTAAAGGTTCACTTATCGCCTTTTAATGGAGAACCGTCATTAAATATAGTTTTTGTTCACTCTTATACATTATATTGGACCAAATAAAACTCTTCTTTAGAATCGGGACATCAAAATTTACTTTGTGTAAATTTTTGGTATCTTTCCGATAAATTTCATTTTCTAATGAATAGTGTAAATGTTGTATTTTAATTCAAAACCTCTTTTTAATCTAATTTATTTATATGATTAGATTATATTTTGAATTGGTTTTAAAGTTAAATTATAATATATTTTTACCATTAAATCTAATAGTGTTCGTTGGAATTAATTTCACTTTGAAATCAGACTTAAACTAGTGACAATCTTTTGATACTTATTGTTTCATAAAAACACGCTATTTGCTCTGATAGCGGGAATTAATTATTAAATTAATTAATGTGACTTATATGTTTTAAATTTTGTAAAATAGACTTCATTTTTTAATTCGGAATATCAAATATAGCTTAGGGTAAATTTTTGGGATTTTTATGAAAAACTTCAATTTTTGATGAATAGTGAAACCACTAAGTGGTACTTATAAAAACGGATTTTTCGTTTAAATGAAATTTTACCACTTCTGTGTTTTGAATTTCAAAAATCTGACATACATGGTTGTCATTAATTAGTAAAATGTGGTTCAATGAGATTAAAATAATTTTTTTGGTAAATAGTAACTTTTAAGTTCTTAATCGCGATTAGAGGTAATTAATGTAGTTTAAGGTAAGAATAATGTTTTAATAAAATGAAATGACCTAGAAACATGTCCTACCATCATTGGATGTGTCATTTATGACCAATAAAATCCATGGGTCAACTTGGGGACCCCATGAAGCCACTTTGGTTGGAAAATGACATTAATATCTTTTTATTTAAAGTTAAAATAAAAATATCACAAACATGAGTTGTTTTACTAAAACAATTTTTACCTGGGGTTATACAAATCATATTTTTGACTATAAATATTAATTGGAAATATAAAAAGATTTCCTACATCATATTATTTTTTTTATAATTTTTAGACATTAAATAAATTAAATTATTTATGACATCATGATGATGCAGCAATGACCTCATTATTTAACGATTTAAATAAAATGGAAGGATAATGTAATATCTAATACCTAAACATGTCCAAAACCTATTGTATGAGTGTATTTCGAACCCTTATCACCTTATAATCTAATTATATCAATGTGGGACCTCTTAAATCCGAATATCATTTTAAAATAAAGTGACTTTTCTTTACTTTCCAAGAGTGCCCCTCCTCCCCTCTTATAAAAGGCCCCCACCTCTACCTCCTTACCCACACTCCCAAAGCCTTTGGCTCGGCCAAACCCTGCCCATTTTGTCTCTCCACTTACCTCTCTTACTCTTTGAAGCCTCACTTTGGGAAGAAGTTTTCCCAAGGAAGCCTTTGACCTCAAACCAAAGGGAGTTACCCGATTTTAAGGTAATGTCTTCACTTGAGTCCTTTTGTTTTATTTTGCCTCTCCAACCACCTAAACTATTTTTATTCATTTCTTTTGTAACAACTACAGTATCTTAAATATACTATGATGTTGTTATAAGATGTATTAGAGCTACACTTACACACACCTACATCTAATGGTTAAATAACATACTGTTTCCGTGGATGGCGAATTTCTGCCTCACAAAACGATGATTGTTCAACACTCATATAACACCTTCAAAGGTGGCCATTAAGATGTCAATATATTTATATATGATTTATAATATGTTTATGTTTTACTTAAGCTTCTGTATTTTTCTTTTGTGGCATACCTTTATGGTCTCCATTGTGGGTAAACACAATAATTTCATTTTAGGAAGTGCGGACTACCACCCCTCAAAGTGATGTGATTCGTTAATGCCATATGTGGGACGTATAAAGGATGGATTTAAAGTTATTATATATGATTTTATACTTTAATTATAATATACCTCTATATCATTATTATTTATTTCCATTAATGTATGAGATATAAATGAAAGTAGCGTTCATGCGTACGTACGACTTACCGTCTCCATGAACGGTGCATTTCATTTCTTATCCCCAAATGTAATGTAATCTTATAAGTACATATTTATAATGGATATATATAATGTATGTTAAATATAAATGATGAATATAATTCTGGAATTAAAATATACATACCTCTCATTTAGTTTTAATTCTATTAATATGACAAAGAAATGAAAGTAGCATTCATGCGTCCGTACGGCTTACCGTCTCCATGAACGGTGCATTTCATTTCTTACCTCTAAATGATTATGTAATGTTATAAATACATGTATATTCTGGATATATATGATATATATGATATCCAAATCATGAATATCATTCTTGATATAATGAACCTTTGACCACATAAACAACATGTAATTGTAAGAATTCACTTTCGACTTAAGAACCAAATATCGACAAAACAAACATTATTAACTTAAATGATTACATAATGTTTATAAAATGGAAATAAGTGATATAAAAGGAATAATGAAATTGAAAAAGGTTCTTAAGAAAATATAAATTAACTCAAGTTTATTATTCAGGACGTTAAAGAACGATCGAGTCAAGTCGGACCCGAGGTAAGGGATCCTACCCCTTTCTTTCTTTTTAAGTACACTCTTTTATGTCATTCATTTTAAGATCATATTTATTATGATTGGGATGTTCTTTTATATTAATACTACTGTAATTTTTATGTTCATATGATGAGAGACCCTATTTGATCTCATAAATCCATTTTTGGAAGCTTTAAGTGGCGCCGTTAGGCTGCCGAGTTTTCGTAAGGGATTTTTCATCTCACATTTATTCCCGTGACATTCATGCTACATTTGCCACTATTTACTTTGAGTGGTGTATGTACTACCCATTATTATACACTTTTTGTAGTATAATTTCATTTATGGATATTTATATCTTCATTGTATGACCCTTCTTCATTGGGGTGTACTTTTCGAAAGTTACCCAACTCGGTAAGGGGACCTTTCACCCTCCTCTTTTTAAAAGACTTCTTTTGTTATGTCTTTTAATTTACATCTTATTATGTTGGGATATGTTCTTACATATCCTTATTGATGTAAAGTTTATGTCCATGTTATGAGATACCATTCACTTTCTCATCGCCTAATTTTCTGAATTTTGAAGTGACACCGTTAGGCTGTCGAATTTTTACAAATGAACGTCTTAACCCAATTTTGATTTCTTTGGGTTCAACTTGTACTTCTTGAACATGTCATCCTATGAATATGTGTGAATGACCTATGATTGTTTCACACTTAATATCCACTTATATTGGGTGTATTTATATTTCTCACACATAATTATTTGATAGATTTATCCTTAATTTAAGGATACCATCTTTATAATGGATTTCATCTCAATTTACATTTCCATTGATACTTCATTGTTGTTATGCACCAATTCACTCTTATATGGTGTGTAGAATATCCTTTGACATATTATATCATGAATCCATTTATTCTCACGATATTATAAAGTTCCGATTAAATGTTATTCTGCAATTATTTGTATTCAAGAGTCTCCCATTTTGTTAAAAACTCTTTAACAAAAATATCGTTTTAAATGTTTTAAAGATTTACTATTCTAAACCCTTATCTTTAATGTCCATGTTTTCAAAGTGGTTTTCAGTATTTATTTATATGGACATTAATGTTTTAAAATTATAATTCCAATAAAATCTTCAAAGTGGTATGAGACACTTTCATTCAAAAATCTCTTTTAAATGGTTTTTGAAAATGGATTTCTTAATTCAATATCTTGGAATTACTTATTGTGATTGAAAATGAAATGTTGTTATTGAAATGATTATATATTTTATGTGTAATGATGGTACTTGGACATTTTATGGGTGGTTACGTGATAAACCATATGACGGGTGGTGCTGTGAATACCAGGACGGGTGGTTATGTTATAACCTCCAATGCATTGGGTATGGAAGTCAGCTATATGGCTATTCCATTAAGTATGTGTGGAAGTCGACCGTATGGTTATTCCATTTAAGTATGTTTATGTCCCAAGTTACCTTTATATGTTATGTGTTCTTTATATGGTTTTTACGGTAATCCTTTGGTTACAAAAAGGTAAGTAATGATATTTTATTCAGTGAAGAGTTTTTACTACTTCCTAAAGGTGAAAGGTATTAATTTGATAGAGTATACATGGTTTACTTGTTGCTTTGAAAAACTAACAATTTTCATTCTTTGTGTATCCCTTGCTGAGCTTTTTATGCTCACCCCAAGTTTTTTTTTTGAAATATTTTTCACAGGACTGAATGTGGAATAGGGTCAAGGATGGGATCAAGGGAAAGTCATGCTATCTAAAACATGGAACTAGACATGTTTATTTTAAAGGGTTTTTTATTTTATGGAAACTTAGTAGAAGTGTCTACTTTGTAATCTTTTGAGATGTAATAGTTATGACCTAATTATCTAAAACTCTAAACTTGGAATGATCCTCAATGTGAATTATTCATTTAATTAAATAATAAGTAAGGTTTAAGGCCGGGGCCTTATAGTTGGTATCAAAGGTCGGTTTAGATAACTTTAGAGGTTAGGGTATTCTTTAAGCATAAGTGACACTACCATAATGGTTAGGATTTTAGAAAGAGTCATAGTTTTTAGATAAAGTGAATGAGTAAGTATATCTTCCTCATTAGTACATGATGGTTTTGTTGATATACTCACACTGACCCTTTTTGGTTTTAGTAAATGGCTGGATCTAGCAGGCACCAAAGTAATAGTAGATGTGAAGGAAACTGTTACAGTTTTCTGAGCGAGAAACTGAATGATATGGGAGCTGCAATGAGAACTCTTGTGTTTATCCTCAACCAACTATCTGGAGTCATGATTGACCACCTAAACCTTGGTGATTTCTATAAGGCATCATATATGCGAGAAACAAATCCCTACGGAACTACAGGTAATAATCATAAAGGTAAGTGTGTTCAAAAACCTATGTGTCAAAGATGTGGAAATAAACACCAAGGAAAATGTTTCAAAGGGATAGAAATATTCTATAGATGTGGAAATGAAGGTCATAAAGCAAGAACCTGCCATGGAAAAAGGAAGCATCTAGTTGACTCGAGGAAAGGGAAAGAAGTTATTTCTGAGGGATCAATTGAATGTTTTAAATGTGGTGTGCATGGTCATTATGCAAACACATGTCCTATGAAGAAGTTTCGGGAATGGGATCACCAAGATCGTACAAATATTCATTTACCAATTCTTAATTCCATTCTGATTGAGGATGAAGAAACTGACAATGACCAATCAAAGGTATGGATTATTTCATGACTATTTTTTTCCTATTTTGGAATCTTAGGATATGATTCATGATTTGTTTTGTAGGAAAGAAGTATATCAGAATAAGTTGGAAAGGAATGGTTAATGGATCATGAAGAATGTTGAATGATTAAGATGTCAACATATAAGGGCTTCAAGAGTTATGGTGAAATTCTTAAGAGTATTAAGTCTCTTTTGATGATGGGGTTACATTAGAAGAATTTTTATATTATGTGTAACCCTGATGTTTAATATATGAAAATTTTATTCAAGGAATAGTTATCTTTTCTTTTGTGGACATAGTTATAAAGAACCATTTGGTTTTATATGATCCTCACTTTTGAGGTAATTATGGGTTACTATATGTTATGATTATTTTTGATGATTTTATCCCTTTTTGGGGAATGATTTGAGAATTATATAGTTTTGGAAAAAGGACAACACGCAGACCGTGTGACTACCCGTCGCATCAGACAAAGCTGCGGGAATCGAACCCACAACCAAAGTGCAACTGGTATTTATCGCCTACCACTGGACTACATGAAGTCCCTGGTTAGTTTGACTGATTCTTTTTAGTTAGATGATTTTAGGAATCAAGAGTAAGTTTATTTTAGGTTATCTATGGAAATGATTAGCCTATCATGGATGATATGTGATTAGGTTAATTACTTTTCAATACGATAATTTAAGAGCAACTGATGTTATTTAGAGATAAAAGTTAATTTGTACCTTGGAAGACTATGTGATTAAATCCTTCAAATATTTGGGTTTCAATCTTAGTTTGGTTTACCTTGAAGAATTTTATATACAAATTGTTTATCGGATGGTCCTCGTTGAACTTTGGGTTTTGTTGGACAAATTTTGGAGATTAAGCATAGATTTTATTTTTAAAGGGTTATCCTTTTCTAGATTATCTGATCTTGTACTAACCTTTTTGGTTTTGGTTTTGGTTAAATCCTAAAGAAATGGGAAGTATATAGTTCTCTTTGGTGGATTAGGTGATTCTATAGAAGTTGATTATAGTACTCTTAATATGAACAAGTCTTCCTAAATACTCATCTTTTGGAGAAAATATGAGTTTGATTAAGGAATCTAGTAAAAGTTGAAAGTCTACATGACAAGTAAGTATGTTTCATTATGATTTAGTTAAGATAAAAAATAAATTCCTCAATAAAAATTAACTTAAAACAAAAATGTTGTCTGTTAACTTTTCCTACTGAGGAATCAAATACCGTTTAACCCATCACAAGTTTGTGATTTTCTTGTGGTTAACTTTCTCCTAAATATGTTTTCTATCACTCTCCATCAGAACATGACCCTTTGTTTTTTTCCTCCATGTCCATATTTTCATACATGGAATCCTAGTATGGGTTAACTCGGGTGACCTTTGTACTTCCCTTTCTTTCTTTTAAAGTGATAGTTTAATTTACTCCTTTTCCGATGTAGGACTTTGAATGGAGTTTTCAAGCCCAATTTTGAAATTGCGAGGACGCAATTCCCAAAAGGGGGGAAGGATGTAACACCCCAGGTAAATAAAGAATATGAAATTTTTATATTTATCCCTATTTGTGAATAAAATGTTAATATTAATTTAAAGGGAATGCTATGCTTGATGGATTACCCAATACGCAACAACAGGTTCCTTTGAAAACTTACGTTGCACTATAATAATAAAATAATATTATTTTAAATGGTAGTTAACATATAGCCGTTGTATTAGCGGGAATGGATAGAAATAACTAAAATATGATTATATATGTTTTTTAAATGTTTTTACATTTATCCAATAAAAGATAAAGGCTTAAAATACGGAAAGAATTCAATTTTAGGCGTATATGCCCTAGTTTTCACTAAAGGTTCACTTATTGCCTTTTGATGGCGAACCATCATTAAATATAGTTTTTTTCACTCTTATAAATTATATTGGACCAAATAAAACTCTTCTTTAGAATCGGGACATCAAAATTTACTTTGTGTAAATTTTTGGTATCTTTCCGATAAAGTTCATTTTTAATGAGTAGTGTAAAATGTTGTATTTTAATTCAAAACCTCTTTTTAATATAATTTATTTATATGATTAGATTATCTTTTGAATTGGTTTTAAAGTGAAATTAGAATATATTTTTACCATTAAATCCAATAGTGGTCGTTGGAATTAATTTCACTTTGAAATCAGACTTAAACTAGTGTCAATCTTTTGATACTTATTGTTTCATAAAAACACGCTATTTGCTCTGACAGCGGGAATTAATTATTAAATTAATTAATGTGACTTATATGTTTTTAATTTTGTAAAATAGACTTCATTTTTGAATTCGGAATATCAAATATAGCTTAGGGTGAATTTTTGTGATTTTTCTGAAAAACTTCAATTTTTGATGAATAGTGAAACCACTAAGTGGTACTTATAAAACTGATTTTTCGTTTAAATGAAATTTTACCACTTCTGTGTTTTGAATTTCAAAAATCCGACATACATGGTTGTAATTAAGTAGTAAAATGCGGTTCAATGAGATTAAAATAATTTTTTTGGTGAATAGTAACTTTTAAGTTCTTAATCGCGATTAGAGGTAATTAGTGTAGTTTAAGGTAAGAATAATGTTTTAATAAAATGAAATGACCTAGACCCATGTCCTACCCTCATTGGATGTGTAATGGCCGACCAAGAAAATCCATGGGTCAACTTGGGGACCACATGAAGCCACTTTGGTTGGAAAATGACGTTAATATCTTTTCATTTAAAGTTAAAATAAAAATGTCACAAACATGAGTTGTTTTACTAAAACAATTTTTACACGGGGTTATACAAATCCAATTTTTGACTATAAATATTCATTGGAAATATAAAACTATTTCCTATATCATATTATTTGTTTTATAATTTTTATACATTAAATAAATTAAATTATTTATGACATCATGATGATGCAGCGATGACCTCATTATTTAAGGATTTAAATAAAATGGAAAGATAATGTAATATCTAAGACCTAAACATGTCCAAAACCTATTGGATGAGTGGATTTCGAACCCTTATCACCTTATCCTAGAATTATATCAATTTGGGGCCTCTTAAATCGGAATATCATTTTAAAATAAAGTGACTTTTCTTTACTTTCCAAGAGTGCCCCTCCTCCCTCTTATAAAAGGCCCCCACCTCTACCTCCTTACCCACACTCCAAAAGCCTTTGGCTCGGACAAGCCCTACCTGTTTTGTCTCTCCACTTCCCTCTATTACTCCTTGAATCCTCACTTTGGGCAGAAGTCTTCCCAAGGAAGCCTTTGACCTCAAACCAAAGAGAGTTACCCGATTTTAAGGTAATGTCTTCACTTGAGTCCTTTTGTTTTATTTTGCCTCTCCAACCCCCTAAAATATTTTTATTAATTTCTTTTGTAACAACTACAGTATCTTAAATATACTAGGATGTTTTTATAAGAAGTATTCGAGCTACACTTACACACACCTACATCTAATGGTTAAAGAACATACTGTTTCTGTGGATGGCGAATTTCTGCCTCATGAAACGATGATTGTTCAACACTCATATAACACCTTCAAAGGTGGCCATTAAGATGTCACTATATTTATATATGATGTATAATATGTTTATGTTTTACTTAAGCTTATGTATTTTTCTTTTTTGGCATACCTTTATGGTCTCCATTGTGGGTAAACACGATAATTTCATTTTAGGAAGTGCGGACTACGACCCCCTCAAGGTGATGTGATTCGTTAATGCCATATGTGGGACGTATAAAGGATGGATTTAAAGTTATTATATATGATGTTATACTGGAATTATAACATACCACTATATCATTATTATTTCTTTCCATTAATGTATTAGATATAAATTAAAGTAGCATTCATGCGTACGTACGGCTTACCGTCTCCATGAACGGTGCATTTCATTTCTTACCCCCAAATGTAATGTACTCTCATAAGTACATATTTATAATGGATATATATAATGTATGTTACATATAAATGATGAATATAATTCTGGGATTAAAATATACATACCTCTCATTTAGTTTTAATTCCATTAATATGACAAATAAATGAAAGTAGCATTCATGCGTACGTACGGCTTACCGTCTCCATGAACAGTGCATTTCATTTATTACCTCTAAATGATTAAGTAATATTATAAATACATGTATATGCTGGATATATATGATATATATGATATCCAAATCATGAATATCATTCTGGATATAATGAACCTTTTACCACACGAACAACATGTAATTGTAAGAATTCACTTTCGACTTAGGAACCAAATATCGACAAAACAAACATTATTAACTTAAATGATTACATAATATTTATAAAATGGAAATAAGTGATATAAAAGGAATAATTAACTTGAAAAAGGTTCTTAAGAAAATATAAATTAACTCAAGTTTATTATTCAGGACGTTAAAGAACGATCGAGTCAAGTCGGACCCGAGGTAAGGGATCCTACCCCTCTCTTTCTTTTTAAGTACACTCTTTTATGTCATTACTTTTAAGCTCATATTTCTTATGATTGGGATGTTCTTTTATATTACTCCTAATTTAATTTTTATGTTCATATTATGAGAGACCCTATTTTATCTCATAAATCCATTTTTGGAAGCTTTAAGTGGCGCAGTTAGGCTGCTGAGTTTTCGTAAGGGATTTTTCATCTCACATTTATTCCCTTGACATTTATGTTGCATTTGCCACTATTTCCTTTGAGTGGTGTATGTACTGCCCATTATTATACAATTTGTGTAGTATAATTTCATTTATGGGTATTTACATCTTCATTGTATGACCCTTATTCATTGGGGTGTACTTTTCGAAAGTTACCCAACTCGGTAAGGGGACCTTTCACCCTCCTCTTTTTAAAAGACTTCTTTTGTTATGTCTTTTAATTTACATCTTATTATGTTGGGATATGTTCTTCTATATCCTTATTGATGTAAAGTTTATGTCCATGTGATGAGATACCATCCACTCTCTCATCGCCTAATTTTCTGAATTTTGAAGTGACACCGTTAGGCTGTCGAATTTTTACAAATGAACGTCTTAACCCAATTTCGATTTCTTTGGGTTCAACTTGTACTTATTTAACATGTCATCCTATGAATATGTGTGAATGACCTATGATTGTTACACACTTAATATCCACTTATATTGGGTGTATTCATATTTCTCACACATAATTATTTGATAGATTTATCCTTAATTTAAGGATACCATCTTTATAATGGATTTCATCTCAATTTACATTTCCATTGAGACTTCATTATTGTTATGCACCAATTCACTTTTATATGGTGTGTATACTGTCCTTTGACATATTATATCAAGAGCCCCTTTATTCTCATGATATTATAAAGTTCCGATTAAATGTTATTCTGCAATTATTTGTATTCAAGAGTCTCTCATTTTGTTAAAAACTCTTTAACAAAAATATCGTTTTAAATGTTTTAAAGATTTACTATTATAAACCCTTATCTTTAATGTCCATGTTTTCAAAGTGGTTTTCAGTATTTATTTATATGGACATTAATGTTTTAAAATTATAATTCCAATAAAAGATTCAAATTTGTATGGGACACTTTGATTCAAAAATCTCTTTTAAATGGTTTTTGAAAATGGGTTGCTTAATTCAATATCTTGGAATTACTTATTGTGATTGCAAATGAAATGTTGTTTTTGAAATGATTATATATTTTATGTGTAATGATGGTACTTGGACATTTTACGGGTGGTTATGTGATAAACCATATGACGGGTGGTGCCGTGCATACCAGGACGGTTGGTTACGTTATAACCTCCAATGCATTGGGTATGGAAGTCGGCCGTATGTCTATTCCATTAAGTATGTGTGGAAGTCGACCGTATGGCTATTCCATTTAAGTATGTTTATGTCCCATGTTACCTTTATATGTTATGTGTTCTTTATATGAGTTTTATGGCAATCCTTTGGTTACAAAAAGGTAAGTAATGATATTTTCTTCAGTGAAGAGTTTTTACTAATTCCTAAAGGTGAAAGGTATTACTTTGACAAAGTATACATGGTTTACTTGTTGCTTTGAAAAACTAACAGTTTTCATTCTTTGTGTATCCCTTGCTGAGATTTTTATGCTCACCCCAAGTTTTTTTTTGAAATGTTTTTCACCGGACTTAATGTGGAATAGGGTCAAGGATGGGATCAAGGGAAAGTCATTCTATCTAAAACATGGAACTAGACATGTTTCTTTTAAAGGGTTTTTTATTTTATGGAAACTTAGTAGAAGTGTCTACTTTTTAATCTTTTGAGATGTAATAGTTATGACCTAATTCTCTAAAACTCTAAACCTGGAAAGATCCTCAATGTGAATTATTAATTTAATTCAATAATAAGTAAGGTTTAAGGCCGGGGCCTTATAATGCATGCGTTAGGGGAAACACATGTAGACTGCCAAGTGTTGGAAGTCGACCCTCAACTCACTTCATTAAATGAGGGGGGCCTATATAATGGATTGGGATAAACCTATTGAGTGTGTGTGATTAAGTTTTTTTATAGATAAAGATCTCTCTTACTCCATGTTCTTCATTCATCTTCATAGATAATGTATAAGCACACATTTAAATTCAAAGGTATCCTCTCATAGTGTGTGGGTATTCTAGCAACTAATGTATATCTCTATATAGGTGAGAGTCTATTGGATGTCACTTGGTGATATCCATCAAACACGATCCATTGAGATCAATATATACGGAGTGTTCTAGGATATAGGGGCATATATTTATATTTTTTTTCTTCATAAAATGTTAGTTTGGTTGTGATAGATCAATAATTCAAATGAGTTTCTCCCACGATGTTGATCATGTGATGATCCTACAAAAACCATCAACAGTACAAGATCCATATTAATTTTTCAATCAATATGTTTTTTACTAATTTCATGAAGAACATGTATATCATAAGGAATTTGAGATGATATCCTAGTATATGTTATGATGCGGTTGATCGTCAGTCATTTGATTTCTTTGCCGGGATTTATGATATAGTATATCATAATGAACAATTCAGTTTTATCTTAGTCATAGGGTATGAATGGTTGGTATTATAGGTTATGATACATGGAAATCCCACGGTTTTTATTTATTTATTATAAGCTATAATATGTGATATTATATTCCATTATTGAATCCCCAATTTCACAAAAAATAAAGAATTGAATCATAATGATAACTGAGGAGATACCACCAATTACGGCTAACAACCTACAACAATGAATATGGTAAGCAAAGATTGAGTCATTAAATATGATTGATAATCACACTATCAATAATAAAATACAGTATACCATAAAAATGATAAAAAATCATTTTTATAAAAAAATTATGGTTTAAAAATTATTTTTAAAGGATAAGTGTTAGGAATTATTAATAGGATATTTTCATGCGTAAATAAAATACAAAATGTTAATATTAATATCTCATGTTAATTAAATAAATTAAACATTTATTTATTTATTCATTCATTTTAAATATTAATTTTTATAAATTGTTTATAAAATATAAATTTTGTGTATAATTTAATTTATATGATAAATTTATTCTTTTGAAAATTGACATGCCATGTGTTACATGCTAAGTACAACAACATAAGGTTTGGTTTTCATATACCTTGAATTTAGTTTGTAATTAATTTTATGATATTTAATTTATAGGTTTAATATATTTTATACATATCAGGTGTTAAATTTATGATGAAATTGAAATATATATTGAGTGAAGTATCCTTCGGTCGATGGAATTTGGGTTGGACTTCCCAATAGACTGGAGGTTTATGCCTTGTACTAGAAAATTTGGGGTCAAATATATTAGCTTCAAGATTACTCATGTGAAGATTTTTATTTTCATATATAATCCTAAACCTTTATAAGAAATATTATTATGTACCATATGAATATGATGCATTTTAATGTGTGTATATATGTTTGGCTTCTGTTTTTGGGTGAGTAATGCAAGCTACGAGTTGTGTAAAGATTTAAACATTAATATGTTTTGAACATATTAATTTAGTGTATGGAATAGGGATTAAAAAACTAAATTATTTGAAGCATACATACATAAAGGAATAAAAAATGAGATAATAAATATTTTATGTGATTTAATAGTCATGGATTTAATATGTATGTGGTGTATATTAAATTGAAGATACTTTAAAAGAAAACCCCTAAAATGATAACTGAGAGATTCCTTATAAAGAAAACACATGTCAAGAACATGATCATTAAAATGGTTAGGTTCTTCCAAAGTAGGGTTCCCATGGATTATCTTATGTAAAGTATGGTGAAAATGGATAACCCTATGAGTTAAGTAACCAAATACAACTATAAGATTTGGGTAGTATTAAGTTGGGAAACACTAAGAGTAAGGATATCAGGGGAATAAAGTTGAGTTTATTTGATGTATTTGGGTAAATATTTTTCCACTAAATTATCCAAGATTTATACGTGATACGATTTTTATGATATCATACCTAAATAACTAAGTGATGAGAGGAACAATGAATAAGGATCGTTACTTAGTGAAATATAGATCTTGTCCCACTAAAGGTAATTATATTTGGGGATATCTTTCTAGTGGGATTAATTTTATTAAAATTCATTGATGAGAATATATAAAATATGATAGTCACTCATATATATGTCTTTATTGTAGATAATGACATGCATCATGTTTATCATTCTGAGGTATATTTTTGGTAAGACATATAAAAATATTTTAGATTAGTATTTATGTTTTATAAGTTTTATCAAGGGGAATAATTTTAAGCATATGAATGTGAATTTTATAAAAATAAATTTCTATAACTCAAACTCATGGGTATTAGATATTGTGTGTGCATCCAAGATTTTTGCTCATAAACAAAGACTCAAAGATATGAGATAATTGAAGAAAGTTAAATTAGATATATGTATTGGTAACGGGGAAAGAGTTACTGCATTTCAGGTTGAAAATTATGATCTGAGTCTATCTAGTGGATTAGTTCTAGAATTATAAAAATATATTTTTTCACCATAAACAATAAAATTATTTCTGTATCTTTTTTATATGAGATGGGATTTTCATTCATTATTAGGAATAAAAGTTGTGATATATATAAGAATTAAATGTTCTATAGCATTGGTAATATGTTAAATGGTTCATATATTCTTTACATGGATAATCTAATATATAATATTTAGAATAAGAAGGTTAACATTTATTCTGAACCCACTTTCTTTTGGCATTTTCACCTTATAAATATAAATAAGGAACACATTTAAAGACTCCATAGATATGGATTGTTTGAATCATTAAATTATAAATATTTTGATAATTATAAATCATGTTTATTAGATAAAATGACCAAACCACTATTTAATGAGAAAAGTAGAAAGGTATAGTGTACTATTGGATCTTATACATAGTAATGTATGTGTGTCAATGAGTACTCTAGCTAGTGGTGGTTACAAGTACTTCATAAAATTTACCAATGAATTTATTTGGTATGTCAACATGAATCTACTATGAAAAATGTTTGAAACATTTGAAAAGTTAAAAGAGTCTCAAGATGAAGTATTAAATCAACTAAAAAATAATTAATATTTTTAGATCGGATTGAGAAGGTGAATAATTAATCTAGGAATCAACTGATCATTTGAGAGATTGTAGAATTTTTTCAAAACTAAATCCTCCTTAAAACCTACAATTGAATGTTTTATCAGTGAGGAGGAATAACACCTTGTTAGTTAATATTTGATTAATGATGTGTCAGTGTGACCCTATTTCATTCTTGGGATATTATCTTGAAACTGTTGCATTCCTACTTAACCATGTTCCATCTAAATCATTCATGAATACAACAAATTATATTTGGAAAAATAATATACCAATAGGTATTTTATGAATATTTGGGGTCGTGAGACATATTTATGATGATAAACATGAACTTAAATTTTATATATTCTTATTTATTGGTTATCCCAATGAAACTAAGGGTTATTATTTTTGTAGACATACTAATAAAAAATTGTTTGTGGATTGATTTTCTATATTCCTTGAGAAGAGATATATCATTAAAGGAGTTAATATGAGGAAATTTTAACTTGTATAAGTTCAATTCCAATAAATATTTTTTTTATAATATGGAAGTTTATTCAGTTATAGAAATATTTGTAGAAGAAGAATTGACTTAGGTTACACACAAACATTGAAGGTTTGGTAAAGGATGTGTATATGGTTGAACCCAAAGGGTGTCAAAATCATCTTACTTAATGGAAATTTAGTTGAGGACATGTATATGATACAACATAATGGTTTTGAAGTTTAAAATAAGTCTTATGAAGTTTTAAAGCTTCAATGGTCCATTTAGGGATTGAAGGAATCTTCTTAGAGTTGGAACATCTAGTTTGATGATGTAATAAAAGGGTTTGGTTTCATCAAGAACATGGATTTTGTGTGTGTGTACAAGAGTATAAGTGGGAGTATTTTGGTCTTTATAATATTTTATGTGTATGATATACTAATTATAGGAAATGATATATCTTATTTATACTTTTTAAGGGAATGGTTGGGAAAAAGCTTCTCAATGAAAAACATGGGTGAAGTAACCTATATATTGGGTATTAATATATATAATAATAGATCAATGTGGTTTATTAGAATGAATTAAAATAAATACATTGGTAAAGTGATAAAGAGGTTTATCATATAGAATACTAAGAAGGTCTCTTTACCAGTGTTTCACGATAGGAATATTAGGAAGATTCAAAATCCATCTAAAGAGATGTAAAGGATGGATAAGATTCCATATGAACCTGCTATAGGATCTGTCATGTATTCCATGTTATGAAATCAAATTGATGTTTATTAATATTTGAGAATAAATTGTATACAATTATCTAATACTAGTCATATTCACTAGATTACTTTCAATAACATCCTTAAGTACTTGAAAAGAATTAAGGATGTGTTCTTGGTCTTTGGAGGAGGTATGAGCTCATTTTAAGGGGTTACACTGATACTAGTTTTCAATCCAATAATGATGATATGAGATCTCAATATGGTTTCATGTTTTTTCTAAATAGTGGATCAATAAATTGGAGTAGTTTATAAAAATATTCTAGAACATACTCTACAAAATAGGTAGAGTGCATCATTGTATCCAGTGTTATAAAGGAAGTTGTTTGAATAAAGAGTTCATCACTGAACTTGGGGTGGTTCCTCGCATCAAGTTGGAAATCGAGATTTAATGTTATAAAAATGGATCTATTTATCATCATAAGGAACCTATATCTGACAAAAGGAACAAACAAATCCTTTATAAATACCATCTCATTCATGAGATCATTTGGAGGGGCGATGTAAAGATCTATTGGGTGGCTATAAATGAAAATGTGTCAGATCATTTGAAAAAAACATTAGTGAAAAAAATAATGAATTCTATGTTGAATATATTGGTATTAGATAAATTATATATTATATATAATGGATGTAAAATGTATCATGGTTTTTTAATAAATGAAATATCCATTTATCATTTGTTCATGTGAGCTGCATTTATATTACATGAATAGTGGAATGATAATATCCCCTCAAATTATGAAATTGAGTTATACCTAATCGATTATTATCATAGAGTATTATGGTTTATGATAATGTGTTAATATTAAAATGAGAATAATCTAGTATTCCATATGAAGAGCTGTATGCAATATACAAAGAATATACTCATGGGATAATAAGTTGAGACTTATTATCAGGACTAACTTGCTAATGTATATCACATGGAATGCCATATGATCATTGATATAGTTAGGGGTGAATTTTTATTATAAATACAAATTTCATGATATTATATATATACTTAGCATGATAATATTCATACATTGACACCTTTCTTATGAAATCCTTGAGCCTTAGCTAATCATGGGGTGGTTGGTATTTTTTTGATCATGTCATTGGTTAAAGATTAACCAAGATGATATTTTTTAACTTGTATGAAAAGAAAATAAATTTGTTACCTTGGTTTAATATCACTAATTAAATTCATGTAAATGATTAGTTGAGTGACATCAGATGTTCTCAGATACTTGGATGAATGTAATGTGATGTATTTATTCATACTGGTTAGTATATTTTAAATAATAATGAATGTATGAGTTGGCCTATAGTAGTTTTCCACATTCCAAATCTAGTGGTCACTCAGTGTAATGAAAAAAGGGATTATATAAGTGTCCTGATGATGTATAATATACATCTTATGATGGATATATTCATATTGAAATATGAGTATTTTTTATTGATATCACAACATATCCCTTTACAGCTTTAGTATCATTGAAATTTTTATAGAGGGAGATCATTGATTACATTTAAGAAATCAATATTTTACAATTTTTTCAATGATACAAAGTCCCATGGGGTCATAATGATAGTAATTATAATAAGGATTAAATTTTAGATAAATTTTTCTTCTAAAATAAATAGAGATTATAAATCATAACCAAATGAGTTTGGATGGATTCACAAAAAGTTGTGAAGTTTTTAATAAAGTCCTTTTGATTTTATTGAAAGTGAGAAATTTATGGAAATTCACTAAAATAGTCCAATCATATTTTATTATTGGTCTATATAATATGGCCAGATATGCATATGATGTATATCATATCCAATGATTCACTTATTCTATAATGGGTATGTGATGCCTCTATCGTAGTGTATGATGGGATTAAAATATGGGTTCATTGACACTTCTAGATCTTCCACTTGGATTCCTTCAGTTATGGATCATTGAGATAGTTCATTTATGGATTAAAAAATGTATAATATTTTTTTAAAAAATTCAAATGATTATACTCAAATGGTCATATGTTACAGGTAATGCATGTCAACTTCCGATCATTGGTATCTAAACCTTAACTACCATTATTAAATGAAGGGAGACTATATAAAGGATGGGGATACTCTTTTTGGGTGTGTTATATTTAGTCTTATTGTAGATGAATCTCTCTTTAACTACCGGTTCACTATTCATCTTCATAGATAAGGTGCTAACATACCTTTGGCGTCCAAGGGATCCTCTTGTAGCATATGAGGATTATAGTGGCTGATGAATATCCATATGGAGGTGAGAATTCATCCGTTTTTTTAGTGATCTCTATTAAATGTGATTCATTAATATTGATAAATATGGAGTGTTCTGTAATAGAGGCACACCTTTTTATATTTGTGTTCCTTATAGCATGTTTATTCGGTGGTGATAGATCATGAATTCAAATGGGTTTATTCCATTGTGTTTCCATGAGATGATACTATAAAAACCATTATAATTAAGGGGGATACAACCTAAAATAATAGAGAATCTACAACCAAAGAAAGTACAATAAAAGTTTGATGTGAAGAAAAAATCTATGTATCTTAATGAGATGTGTTGGATATTTGATCTATAAGGTTACTCAAGTGAATAATGTCTCACAATTATCTTGGATAAAATAATGAAAAGTGTGAAATTTATAAAATTTATAAATGGAAGAATAATATGCAATAATAATTAGCTGTAAACTTGGATTAAAAATCATTGAATCCTTATAAACTATGGAATCTTGATAGTGGTTTTTTATCACACATGAAAGGTGATCATAATATTCTCAAAGATATTGAGGAGTATGATATAGAATATTTTTCATTCATAAATGATTGATAATTAATGATCAAATCTATCAGGATAACTCAAAATTATAATAAGAACATGAAATTAAAAAAATGTGTTTTTTATGGTTTGGGACATAGTTTATTAAGAAAATCTCAACTTACAAAAATGGTAATAATGTCATGTTTTAGAAGAAAAAGTACATTATAAATAGGAAAAGAGATAGGTAAATTTTAACTAAAGGGTAAATTAAAAATAGAAATATTTATCAAGTGGGAGAAAAGAATAATTAATATGATTTTGGCATGAAAGATAAGAACTTTGAAACCAAAGTTTTGGTCATCTATTCTAAAAAACCAATCTAGTTTAAAAAAACACGAGAAGACTAATTCATGAGGAATTTGTCTAAATTATTGTAATATTATAATGAATAAAATTTATTCTTCTAAGACAATCCATAATGTTAATATGGTTAATTGAATTCATAAAGGGGTTAAAATCCAAACTCAAAGTCCACTTGAACTTATATATTATAATATTTCCAATTTTTTCAAAAATAATTCAATAAATAGAAATAAGTATTTAATTACTTTAATTATTTAATTTAATCAAATTACATGAGTGATGTTTATTTTAAGAAAATAAAAATAATTTTCAATGTTTAATATTAAAAAAAATATTTTATAGAAACTGGTTATCGAATGAAGTAATTTTTCTATAGGAATGGAACAAATTACCCAGATGGATCATTAAAAGAGTATCTTGAAAATAAAGTCATGAAATATAAATTTAGGTGTCTAAATTATCCATAAAATTGATTTATTAATAGATTAATTGGATTTTGGTGTACATGTAATGGAACGTACTTATTAAGCATGGGAATTTACAGTACTTATGTAGGAAATTTCTCTCAACAACATGACATGTGACAAATTATTTTTTTAAGATTGAATTCAGAAATTTTAACAAATTAAATGAGGTAATAAAATACTAACATGAATAATTTTCAATTATTTATAATAATATTCTTAATAAAAGTAAATTAGAATCGAATTATAAAATTCAATAAGTGAATGATGAAATTTTCCTTGGGTACATAGAAAATAGAAGGTTTTATCATTATTTCAATAAAAATATTAAATAAATTATTAAAATTTATGATTTCATGATAATTGATAATTAATTGGATCATTAAAAAAACTTTATATTGATGATAACATTGAAGTGACATAATATAGAAAGTATGGTGACATGGATGGAAAAATCATATATAGCTACAATCCATTACCATATATAGGTTATATCCATGATTAGGTTTCCCATAGTGGCTATTACACTTTCAATAGTCTCTATGGTAATATCCATTTCCATAGAACATGTCTATAGCCTATTAATATAACAAATTTGATGTTGGGACAGTCCATCTCTCACCTATAACCACGGTCCATGATCATGGCTATAAGATTATTTCTTAAAAGAAGCTTCCACTAGGCATCAAACTCCACTATTATAAATGTAACAAAAGGATACTCTACCCCTCATGTAACAAACTGAACTGGTTCATTCTTCTGATATACTCTCTAACCACTCTTTAACTAGTCTGAAGGGCATTCCCAATCGCCATGGGGTGGAAACAAGTTTCTAGGCATGAAAAGAATACACTTGGGAATAGTTTATCCTAATTAACAATTAAAAAAACAATAATCAGAAAGTAAATAAAATTTTTCAATAACCCATCCATACGTCAAACATCCATATCAAAAGAAAAAGTTAAGAAAAAATAAACAAATAATAGAATACAAAGGAAACAAATAGAACAACCAAGAAAATACCTCCCTCACCTCTAGTATCCCTACCCTTTAAGGAAAAGACACCCATAAAGATTCCACCAGATTTTTTTTTTCGTCCACAAACAATTGTTTCTACCCTTCATCTAAAGAAATCAATAAAAGGGACTACATAGTCGATGTGTGAAGAGGAACCAAAAATAAAACAACTGGAATACCTTAAATAATCAACACACTCAAGAGCTACTAGGAAACTAAACCAAGAACTTGAAACTAAGGTAAAATAGTTGTGAGTACATAAGTACTTATTAGGCCAATACAACCCACCGAGTCAATGGAAATCCCTAGTTAAATTAGTTTATAAATTAATTGTTTGAACATAAGGCATAAAAATAGTTTTTTTACATTCTTTATAAAACCAAACCACATGCACATTTCAAATAAATAATCTTTTATAAAATAAAAACAAGTGTAGTTAAACATTTTAAATTAAACCTTTAAATAGGGTAAATATAGAAAACACCCTTTTTCCTTTTTTTAACATCACATTAAAACCTCTTTTTTACAAACTATTTCAAGGGAAACCCATTTATTTAAAACTTTTAAAGAAATACCCAAACCATTTCCATTTTTGAAATCATACTTTTAAACCATTCTTAAAACAACTCATCTTAAAGTAAACCCAAACATACACAAAGTAATGCATAAACCATACGAAGGTACCCAAAATCAAGGAAACACAATCAAGTAACGGTGCCAATACAATCAACCAAACTCGAGAAATATAATGAAACCATAAAATGAAATCCCCTAAAGTGTATAAAAGGACCTATCATCATTGGATTCATCTATAGGGTCTATAAATACATGACCTAAACTAGAGGTAGGGAACCTAGGTTGACACTACTGAACCTTTCATGTCTCTAGTAATCCCATTGAACTATCCTAAAATGAAAATACATAGAAATCCTTCATCCATGGGAATCAAAAGATAGCTAACATAACATCCTGATACTCCTTTTAGTCTAACTATATTAGAGTATCCATGAAACACTCCCTAGTCAACCCACTATCTCCAATATGGGGTTCTCTCACTTTGTTTATCTACTATATCCTATGACTACCATGAAAAGTCATGCAAGGAGGTGAAAAATCATAAATCACATAAATAAAATGTATTTTTTTGAAATATTCCACAACTCACCCCCTTCACCCTCAAAAGTAGTTAAAATAAATAAATATCAGTGCAAAAGAATCAAAAGATGAATTTCAACATAAAGCATCCCCCACGGGGTCATAATCCATAACAAGAAAAGTAAACAAATGGGGATCAAAGAGAGTCTCACACATTTTTAAAAAATTGATAAAAGTGCTAAACATGCCTTTTAAAACACACCACTCAGAAATTTGAGCCACAAGATGGATTCTTAAAGTCATTTGAAATCTTATTTCAAATACCACTTTAAAACCAATATTTCAAAACATGGTGAAAGTTCACATGAAAATATTTTTCCCAAAATAATATTTGGAAACCCATTTGGAAGTCCAATTTCCAAAAAAAATTAACACACCATAATTTGAAATCCGATTGGAAATCCAACTCTTCACACTAAATAAACTTTTAAAATAAATGTTCTACCTTCAAAAAAACCAAATAGTTCTAAGAAACCTTTTTTACAAAAACACTTATTCCATTTTTAAAGGAAATTTCAAAACACCCTAAGACTCACAGTTTCAATATAATTTCAAGATGGTCAACCCCCCCCCCCCCCAAATAATTTGTATAAAACAATCCATTAAAATAAATCACACCATTTTGAAAAAGAAAAATCACTTCAAAGATATTTTTAAAATATTAAAATCCCTCTAGAAAAGTAAAACAGGCATTTAATCCAACACTTGGAATGTGTCCAAGTTCTATTACAAGCCTTTTAACCATTTTAAAATTTAATCAAAAGCAATGATGTTTTATATACCCGTTAAATTCCACTGTAAAACAATTTAAGATATTTTGAATATCTTTTAAGAGAAACACATGTGAGTTCACAAGTACTTGGAAATCATCCATAACCTATACCAAGAATTAAAAACCAATAAAAAATTATTTCAAGCATACCATGACATATAATAGGATTTTAAATTTATAAAAAGGAATTTAAAAGTAAAAAATAAATTTATAGAATGTAATATAACGAGGTTCCATAGATACATTGATCTCAAAATTATGGTGGGAGAGCCAAAATGGTCTAAAAATATTTACCTTTGGCATCATATTCCCAAATACCCAACTTGGTGACTCGATAGACCCATCACATACCCTAACATTGAAAAAATACAAAACTATTGGGCCAATTACCTTGAAAAAGGGTTTTTCCAATTGAGAGGGATGGTGGAGAGAAATAAAATTCCAACAAAATGAAAAGAAAGGAGGAGAGGAGAATATACCTTGAAGGATTGACCATGATTATTGAAGAAATTGAGAGAAAAGTGTCATATGAGAGGAGGCTGAAAGGGGATTTTTAGGTTATACAAGGGGTCTTAGCCATAAAGGGTCATATGATAGAGGATGGAAAATTAAGGATTCAATCCATAAAAACACTTAAGGGTTTTTTTGGAAATAAATAATTTTTTAATAATCTAGGTATCGTGCACAGTTTAGACACAAAATTTTAAAAATCATACACCCATCATGCTATCCATATTAGAAAAGCACAAGGTGCCCGCATGGTTATACCTAAGAAGGTCACATAGTTGAGTTAACAATACTCAAACCATACAAAATAAAAATATAAAGTTCAGACACCTCATATACGGTCAACGCATATTTACTCCTAACCATGTACAACAACTAATGCATTAGAAATTTTAAAATTTCATCTCAAAACTCTCAAGAACCCAAAACACCTTAAAAATAACTAACTAATTAATTAATTAATTCCATAGTGATACGACGAGTGTCACAGACCTCCTTAGAATGCCACTTTCTTCCCCAATAAAGTTCACAGTCAAGGTAAATGCATCAACAAATTAGATTTCTAGGATAGAGAAACTTGAAACACTTAACTTCCAAGGAACCAATACAATCCTTAAAAAAATAATAACCTTAAATGATAACCATCCAAAAGAATCCAATAATAATCTCTAAATGAAAAAGGATAACCAGATGCCTCCCCACCATTTCGAATTAATCTAAATGGTGAAGCAGTAAATGACCACTCCTATACTAGGAGTGTCCCCAATAAAATAAAAATTAACTCAAAAAAGGCCACAATATTTCACTAACCATTGACATACATAATAAAATAATCTCCAAAGAGAAAACATGATACAAAAAACACCCAAAGGACCCCAAAACCAAAAAAAATAAAGAATACTAATACCAATTATCCAAAATAAAGCACAACCCAAAACATTCAAAACCATTAAAGTTCACTAGACTAGGTTAACAAAACCATTGCATCTCCAAGATACCAAAACAAGCAGTGATTAAATGTACACCTCAATCAAAGAAACAACATGGTATCTAACCATGGATAACAATAGAGAGAAAATGGGATGAACCAAGATCACATACTTGGGTTACCCTCTCATGATGAATCCAAACAAAAATGATCTGACACTTTCAATTTAAATCCTTAACTGGCACCACATCAGTCCTATCCACCCAAATCACTCGCCCAAGGTCATCCTGTGTCCAAAAAATGAAGATAAATTCATGAAAGGCCCTATCCACAAGGATATAATCACCCAAAAGCTACCAAAAAAATAAAAAAAAGAATGAAATGACATGGATAAACCCAAAAAATCACCGATTAAACAAAACCCCATAGAAGAAAACATTGATCCACGATAAAAAACCGTTCGCAAAATGGAAACCAAGGGAAAAAGTCACCTCAAGGCTATAAGGATCTAAAATCATTGAGAAAAAAACCTCAACAACAACCATCTTAAAAAGAATATTGAGAAGAAAAATCCTCATCAAGTCATCCATTTGACTAACCAAGGCTTACCTAGTCTAGTTTCCTAAGAAAAAATAATAGCTAACACATTGCCACATCGACCAAAAGGCGGAAAACAACACTTTCAACTCCAATTGGATTCTATAAATGAGAAAAAAGAACAATGAAAGAACTAACCTTAAAGGAAAACACTCAAACTTTACTGAGACCTTTTTTGAGAGTCATGATTTACATGCAATATAATATTAACTCAACCTATCCATGTTCCCTAAATCAAACCAACCGGTCCCAACACACACAAATGGATGAAATCCAAAAACACTAAGAAAAGAAGGAAAATCTCAAGCCAAAATCTCATTTATTTAAAAACTAACACACCTCAAAATGAGTTAAAATCTATTTTCCGAAAACACACAAGCTTTTAAAGTCACCTAATTACCTAAGGAAATCCCAAAAACATTCTGACCTATTTTTGAAAACCATCCAAAATTCTCAAATCTCAATATTTACAACATTTCAAAAATATTTTTGATTAATTTTCATTAAATTAAAATAATAAAATTTTCAAAATCACTCCATTAGACTCAATTTAATTTATAATTAAACAACCAATGGGTTTTAAAAACAATTTTTTCCACAAAACCCAAATAAAATGATTTAGAACAAAAATTCCAAAACTTTTTTTGGAAAACCAATTTTATTTTATAAACAGTCTAGAGGATAAATTCTTTGGCCAAAAACAGTTTCATAAAATACAAAACCATTTTATAAAAAATATCAAAGGTTTTTTTTCAATAAAAAAAAATTCTGAAAAAGTACACTTAAAAAAACACATCACATCACAAATCTCAATCTACATCATCAAAATGTCAAAATAACCACCTTGAATTATCTATCACCACTAGGTATCTCTCAAGAGAAGTATAAACAACAAAAAATGGGATGTGGAATCATTCCCAACTCAATCATGTGTCCTAATGAACCCTAGACCATCCAAGTAGAAATTCTTAAGGTGTTTTGGGATCGAGTGTTTGATCATTACCTGTTTGATCAGGTCGTGAAAAACAACCTTATAACATTGATCCATCTTCCATTTCCATACCATAATCTAATACGACATCCAAGGAAATCCATTCTATTCTAGTGATGATCAAAATAAGATCAATGGTAAATCCAATGAAATGCAAATTCAAAATAAAACCTACTTCCAATGGAAACTCGATCAGTGAAGACAAGAGCTAGCTAGACTCTCCCTGCATCTACCTATAAAGTTAAAATGAAAAATTTTAACTCAATATTACCATGACACCCCAAACAATAAAGGGAGTTATAAAGTCTTAGGATCCTATAGATAATAAGAACTTAAGATCTAATACCATTTTTAATGAACTGAACTAGGTCTTCCATCCAACAGACACCTGAACTAGTCCACTACTGGCCCAAAGGGTGTTTCCAATCCCCATGGGCTGGAAAAGAGTTAATGAAAATCTCATGAACACACTTGAGAATGGTTTATCCTAATAAATAATTAATAAATAAAGCAGTGAAAAGTATATAAAATTTCAACATGAACCATTCGTATATTATAAATCCACACAAAAAGAAAAAGATTGGAAACAATAAATAAACAATAGAATTAAAAATAATTAAATAAAATAAGAAAGAAAATCCATCACCCACCCTCAATCTCCCTTTACTGTAAAAAAAGATACTAAAAAATCCACCACCAAGTTCCTTTTATTCATTCACCTGTAGTTATTTCTACCCTCCATCCTTAAAAATCAATAGAAAGTCCTATATGGTTGATGGAAGAACATAAATTAAAAGTAAAAAAAATTAAATACCTCAAATTATCAATGATATCAAGAGTGAAAAGGAAACTGAACCAGAAACCTAAAACTAAGATAAAATAGGTGTGATCATATAATCACTCAATAGGCCACTAAAATCCACTGAAGCTATGGAAATACCTTAGTAAAATACTTTATAAATTTATAGTTTAAACAAAATTCATAGAAAGTGGTTTTTCACATGCATTATAAAACCAAACCACATACACATTTCAAAAAACTACATTTTTTTTAAAAAAAACAAGGAGAGTTAAACATTTTAAATTAAAAATTTAAACTAAGGGAAATAGATCAAAACAACCTTTTCCCTTTTTCTAACATCACTTGAAAACCTCCTTTTCATAACCAATTTCAAGGTACACCCATTTCTTTAAAACTATTAAATATATACCAAAACTATTTTACTTTTTTCAAATAATAATTTTAAACTATTTAAAAAAATCATCTGAATGTGATCCAAAATGCACACAAAGTGATGCATAAAATATATAAAGGCCTCCAATATCAAGGAAACATAATAGAGTAATAGTGCATATACAATAAATCAAACAAGTGGAATACAATATAATAATAAAATTAAATCCCATATAGTGTCTACAAAGAGATAAAATCACGGGAATCACCCCTAGTCTCTAGTAATACAAGACTTGAAATGGAGACAAGTAACCTAGTCCGACACTGCTAAACCTAAAATGTCTCTAGTAGTCTCATCAAACTATCTATAAATGGATGTATATGGAATTACTTCATCCATGGGAATAAAAGTATAGCTAGAATAAAGTTCTTACACTAGTTGTTTTTAAATAAATCATATTATCCAAGAAATAGTCCCTAGTCTACCCACTATCTCCACTAGGGTTTTCCCTCACTCGGGTCATCTATTATATCCTAGGATTCCAATGCCAAGTCTTGCAAGGAGGTTAATAATAAGAAATCACATTCATAAAATGTAAAACATTTGTAAATAACCCACACCTTACCTACTTCACACTCACAAATAGAAACCCCAAACAAATATCCATGTATAATAATCACAAGATCCATGTCACAATAAATAATCCCCCACAGGGTCAGAGTTCATAACCAGAAAAGTAAAAAAACATGGATCAAAGTGTAACATCCTGGATCTGGAATCCACTCAAAGGTTCCCCGTACCCGGTTGGCCAAATGGAATCAAGATCATTTTCCTAAATGCCAGAGGCTATCAACTAGAAACTAGGGCCTTAGTGTGATAGTGTAGAAGCTATACCCTCATTAGTAGAGTGTAACATAATGAAATAAAATAATAAATCAATAGAAGAAGTAGTAATACCATAACAGAAATAAATAGCGAAAGACTAATAATAAAAATAACCAGATTTCATAGCATACAAAGTATGATGTTGCATGTCATATGTTCTAGGAAAACATCTAAAATAGGTCACACTGTAGTAATATATAATACACGTACCAAAAGTACAAAATAGAAAAAAGAAACTTAGAAGCATCACAAGCCTTGACTTGGTCCCATGATCTCCTGCTCCTAAGTAGAAATCAAGTACCTATTGAAGGGTTCTTACCCTTATCTACACCAATAACAACATAATCTATTTGGGCCCAGAAACATGACCCAAACAAGGTGTGAGACTAAATCCCAGCAGACAACCACCCATGGTCTATGCCAATCTGTTAGTGAGTATATATAACAGGCAGTGTGCAATAGGGAAAGTAGTAAACTAGGATGTACTCAAAAGTAAATAGTCCTAAAAGTATTGGATTCCATTTACATTCATTTATGATCATTATAAATTCAATTACATTTAATTATATAAGTCTCAGGATTTAGAATAGGCCTGACGATCCCTATATAGAAGTATACCCAAAAGATGTCTCAAAAGACCCACTAAACAAGTATAAGTAAAGGCTGAATCCAAGTTTATTCTTTGGATTAGAAAACACTTCATAGGTCATTCCATTATATATTCAAATTATAAGTAAATGTAAACTCATGAAATATAAACAAGTTCCAATAGAGCCCATCCTTGGAATCCCTCACTGGATTCAAGGTTCTGTCGACATTTATATAAAGTCTCCATGATCTCGACTAGTACATCTGTAGCTCGCTCACAACTTGTCATGATAATAACCTATTGAGTTCATCTGTGGTATTTTGACCAAGGCCATGGTTCACCCAAGGTATAAGGTTCAATAAACATATGAGCCTGACCTTGACTTTTTTACTTGAGGCTATGGCCCGCCCATTACTATTTCCCCCTTTATCATTTTATATAAGAAGAAACACAAGTAAATTAAACAATTAAATGACTTTAACATCAATAAATCATGTGGGTAATTAATATCACAAGAAAAACATTTAAATTAAACTATTACATGGCTTATCATTTAATCAACCTCATTTTAAACAACCCGAAAAGGGAATTCAAGGCATGCCTCATAGGAATCCTGGGCCAAATGACCATAAACAGTAATTCATGGGAAACACACCCATGGGGTGGCCATTAATCAAGGTAAACATCCCTAAACATGCTTTAAAATCCTTAATCAATTACCTAAAAACAATAGGTAATAGAAATATACAATATTCATTCAAGGAGATACCCAAATAATGGGTGCACGACCCTCTAGAACATATATTCAACTTGTCAATTAACGAAAGGCATGATACCACCTACATCATGCCAGTATGAATTTCCTCATCCATCATCAACGTCTAATTCAACATAGAAAAAATTAAATCTACAAAAAATCATAAATTATCACTCCTTGATAACTAGGTCGAGAGAATAAATCATGAAGAATGGCTCAAGAAGAATTAAGAGCTTACTGAGGGTAATCCAACGCATCTGATGGTGTTCGAATTAGAGATCAGATGATGAAACGAGAGGCCACCCTATCCTCAGATTGCCTGGGCATGTTGTTCATTGACTAGGGGTGAGTTATGCATGTTTTTACAAAAACGTTGATACTACCTGATTTAACAAAAAGAAAAGAAAAGTACATGACATATACTAGAAACTATATGTTGTGTCCGTATAGATCATGGAAAAACCATTACATGGAATGTATTGGGAATTACATGGAGTGTGTCCATATTAAACGGTGTGTTCCTAAAAGGACACGATGCGTAACACCCAGTTACATCGTGTAATAGGCCTACAACCAAACCTTGACCTATTTTCCCTCCATTTCATTAAGTAAAAATGGAAAAGGAAAGATCTGAACCTCAAAGGAAGAACCAAGTTCTTACAAACTTCCCCCCTTAAAGAAATTTATCCCTAAATTTCTATTTCAAGGGTGGAAAAGATTCATCTGAGAACAACTCTGGCCACTGAGCATGTACATCAGCCTCCCACTCCTATGTAGCATCCTGTAAACAACCGTTCTATCGTAACACCCATACTAGAGGAACTGACCAGCCTCATAGAACCGTCATGCTCCGGTCAACTATACATATTGGATTCTCCTTAAAGGATGTATCAACCTGAATCTTAACATCCTCAGGCTTAAAAATATGAGACGAGTCTAAGTGATAACAACACAACTGAGATATGTGGAAGACACCGTGCATGACTTGGTACCTATGAGGTAACTGAAACCGATAGTCAACTGACCCGACATTATCCAGAATATCGAATGGATCAATATATCTTGGTGAAACCTTACCCATCCTCCTGATCCTCTAGTGTCCTAACCTTAGTGAATCATGCAATACAACTGATCCCTAACCTTGAACTCTAGGGATCATCTACGGTGATCGATGTAAAATTTCTGACAAGACTGTGTAGTGGGAATTTGTTTTTGAATCAACTGGACCTGCTCAGAAGTCTCCTTCATGATATGCAATCCCAGGAAAGATGACTCACCTGCTTCCAACTAGAATAGGGGAGAACGGCATGTCCTACCATATAAAGCCTTGTAAGGTTCCATATGTATCATATCCTGATAACTATTATTGTAGGTGTATTAAACCAAGGGAATGTGCTTCTCCTAAGAGCTCACAAAATCTAGGACGCATGCTCACAAAATTTCCTCTAGAACCTGTATCATATGCATCGACTAACCATCAGTCTGAGGGTGTTATGCTATGCTCAAAAGTTCCTGTATACCCAATACCCTTTGAAAACTCTACCAGAAACAAGATGTAAAATAATAATCCCTATCTGAAATGATAGATCTTGGGACACCATGTAGTCATACCACCTCTCAGATATACAACCTCCTGATATAATCCACAGTAAAATTTTCCTTGGTTGAAAAGAAATGAGTGAACTTTGTAAGAATTTCAAAAAAAACCCACACAACATTGTTACCTCTAGGAGATGTTGGAAAAATAGTCACAAAATCCATCACGAAATCATCCCATTTCCACTCTGGAATAGGTAACTTTTTAAAAGCTTGGTCATTCACTGATGTTATGACTTCACCTACTGATATGTGGAACACATCATAACAAAAATGACTACCTCTCTCTTCATCCTCAAGAACCAATACTAACGACATAACTCATGGTACATCTTGGTGAACCCAGGATGTACTAACCAAGATGAAGCAAGAAACTCCCACATCAACTCCTCACATATATCCATTGGAACCCAAACATGTCCATATAAACGCAAGATCTCCTCGTCACCCTCCATCTAACTAGGAGGAGGGTCCTCACCTAAAATACTCTCCCATAGAACTAGGCCTTCAGAATATGATAGCTACCTCATCTTCACTCTGTACAGTAGTGTAGAGGTACCAACTAAGGATGAAATAAATGTTGGTCCCTTCCTATCGTGCACCTCCAAGTGAATCCTAGAGAATAACACCATAAGCTGCCACTCACTACTTGCCTACGGAACTGCCTGTATCTGAGTCCTCCTTATCAAAGCATTATCCACTACATTACCTTTCCTAGGTGTGTATGCAAGATCAAATTCAAAAGACTGAAGGTATTCAACCAACCTTTTCTGCCTCAGATTCAGATCACGCTGAGTGAAGATTTACTTGAGGATTTTATGGTCTGTGTACACCAAAAAATTCTCTCCAAACAAGTAATGTCTCTAATAGTGAAAAGCATGAACTACCAAAGCTAACTTGAGGTTGTGTGTTGGGTAATTCCTCTCATGCGACTTTAACTATTGAGATACATATGTAAAATATTGTTCCCCTTGCATAATCATTACTCCTAGCCTGATACATGATGCATCACAATACACAGTGTAACTCCTTCCCAGTTCTGAAAAAATTAGTATTGGCGCTGAAGTAAATCTCCCTTTCAGCTTCTGAAAGCCCATCTCACAGGAATTTTCCCATACATGATTTGCACCCTTTATAGTCTGGCTCATAAATAGTGTTGCTAAACATTGGAAATCCTATATGAAACATATGTAGTAAACAGCCAACCCCATGAAACTCCACACCTCAAAGATGTTCTTGGGGTGATCCAAGGAGACTACTACTATCACTTTCTCTGGGTCCACTTATACTCCTGTCTCTGATATAACATGACCCATAAAGTGAATCTGATCCATCCAGAAGTGGCATTCTACGAGCTTAGCTTATAACTAATGTTCTCTCAGTGTACTGAAAATTATATCATGATGTGTAGAAATGTTGTTCCGATTATAATAATTAACCAATATATCATCCACAAAAACCATGATGAAGGAGTCAAAATAAGGATGGAACACTCAATTCATCAGTTCCATGAAAATATTTGGTGAGTTTGTGAGACTGAAAAACATAACAAGATACTCAGACAAACCATACCTTCTTTGGAAGGTTGTGTGAGGTATGTCTGATGATATAACATGAAACTGATGATAACCAGATCTCAAATAAATATTTGATAAAACATGAGCTCCTCAGAGCTAATCGAAGAGATATTCAATTAGTAGCAGAGGATAACAGTTCTTAACCATAAACTATTTCATTTTACTATAATCCACGATTATCCTAAGGGTACTATCCACCATTTTCATAAAAAGTACCGGTTAACCCCAAGGGGAAGTACTGGGTAAGATGAAACCCTTAGTTTCCAAATCCTCTAGCTGCCTCTTGAGCTCTTGAAACTCCATCATAGCCATCCTATAAGGAGGAATGGAGACTAGTGTAGATCCTAGCACTATCTCAATAGAGAAATCTACTTCTATCACTGGAGGAAAACCTAAAAAGTCATCTAGGAAGACATCCCTAAAATGATCAACTAATGGAGATAAATTCATCTAACAAGTTCCCTAGTCATCCAGATATAAACTCATAGCCTAGACTATCATCCCACCCAACCCACAATTCTCAGTTCTAGATTAGTTCTTCTGGACATCCGATTCACCTTTGTGTTGAAACGATTTCCTCTCTGGTGTTATAAAACTCACCTTGTGACAATAGAAATTTACAAAGTCTTGAAAGGAGACCAAACAGTCCATTCCAAGAATGAAATCAAAACATATCATCTCTAATACATATAGGTCCCATAGTAATTGACACCTTCCAACCTCAAGGGGGAACTACTTGCACTGATACACACCAACCGTTCTAATCCCTAATGGAGTTTCTAGCTTCATAACATCATCATAAGTAAAAACACAGAGCCCAAGGTTATCCACAACAAGAATAAATATGAAACTATGTGAAACCCGAGTATAAAAAATTGAAGAAGCTAAAATAGAGGCGACTAGAATAGTACCTATGATAGTAGAAGGTTTGCGATCCTACTCCTGCTGGGTCTGTGAACATAGAGTCAGTGCATATCCTCTCACACTAGCTTCTAGTGGAAAGGTCCTACAGAAGAACTGTAGATGGCCCATCTTGTTGCAAGATTGGAACTCGACTGGGTCCATTAGAAAATGTGGTCTTGTATGCCCAACTCTGCCACACTGGTATCACCTCACTTGGCTACTTGAAGATACATTCAGACTGCTAGAATCACCACGAGAAGGCTCCAGATGAATCTTCCGACTACCAGTCGAAATAGTTCCTAATCTCGGTGCCAAACCACCCAAGATCATATCACCAAATTCCCTTAGATTATGCTTGGTAATCAGTGACTAACTCACTATAGCAAATACAGTAGTCAACCAGAATATATTTACCTACGATCAGATGTCATACTTGAGACCATTATCAAAATTCCTATCCTCCTAAATTTCATCACCCATCAAAATAGGTACAATGTGTTGGATCTCGGTAAAGTGGGCTGAGTAATCCATAACTAATAAAGCACCCTACTCTAGATGCATAAAATCCCAGGCTTTGTCATCCCTCAGTGTCTCGGGATAGAAGTAATCATAGAATACTATCTGAAAATTTTCCCAAGCCATATCTTGATGACGTTCTATCTGAGTGATAACATCCCACCATATCTTATAGGAATTACACATCATATATGTAGCGAGCTTGAACCCCTACTCAAGAGGTGCCTCCAGGTGCTCAAAGTTCGATAATATTTCCTCTAGCCATGACTCTGCAGCATGCAGTCTACCATCTCCCAAAAACGTGGGCGGATGCTGCTACTGGAACACTCGCATCAGCTCTTCCATAGATGTGGTAGGATGTGGTACTCCCTAAAAGGTTTTCATGAACCTAATAAATCCTTCATGGAACTTTTCATCATCACCTGCATCCAGTATAACTGATGGTGCTGCAATTTTCACAAATGGAGGATCCACTGGTAGCTCATGGCCTACCACCTCCAAAATATGATCATTTACACTCTCTTAGCGTACAATTAGAGGTCGTTGTGGAGGCATGACTCTATAAGGCCAAGAACACACCTCAATTCAAGTTCATTATCATGGTTCATAGTTCAAGAGTTCATGAATTAAACAAAAGAAGAAAACCCTTAAAAGTTAACAAAGATGAGTACACGACGTGTAGCGACCATACACGATGTGTATACTTAAGCTCTCATATGGTTGTGTACTCCCACTGGGCTGGGCATGTAAACAACCCAGGTACACAACGAGTTAGTCTGGTACACGGTGTGTACTCCTGTTTCCGCCTCCTAGTTATGTACTTGTACACGACCATATTTACATGGGGTTTGTCTAGGTAATACTACACGGTGTGTACCAAAAGTACGTAGATGTGTACTTTTCCAAGACCATTATTCTATATTATTCTTCACACAGCTGTACACATGGTTACTTTCAATATGGCGTGTACACATAGTACACAGTGTGTACTTAAGAAAAGTTTTCTTCCTGAATAGAAGAACACATGGCATGTGTTCATAGCATCACACGTTGTGTTGTTTTGGTTTTAGAGTAGTAAACCTTTGAAACTTCCCTAGAACCCCAATTTTTGAAAAGTAAAACAACGGTATGCCAAATTGTGATCCATGGGGGACCATAATCCCCTTTAATCAATGTTTGGCATCCACATATAGAAAATCATATCACGATTTAATATAATGTTGAACCGTGATCCACCAAATTACAATCCAAGAGGGCCCATACACCCCAGGGACCAAAGTTTGGTGTCTATCCAATTCGAACCATAACACATACCAATACACCTATCACAACAACAGACATATCTATCATAATAACTAACACAACAACATGCATATCTAGAACAACATCTATTACAACAATATGAAAACACTAATTCTCTCTAAATGGTATGAAAACAATGCATGTAATGTGATTTCTATAAGTTCCTATATGATGCATGATATGGAATACCCCCATATCATTGGGTTGAAACAAAATATAACCACATTATATCAATATTAACAACACAATACAAGTGTGTCACCTAATGGTGAAATCGAATCAACTGTAATAGCTCAAAACCCAAAAATCACAATTCAGTTTGAGGTAATTTGGATTTTCCTTATACATGGGGTATCTAATCCCAGAAAAAATTTATTACCAAAACCCATTTACTTCCTATCCCTATCTAATATCTCCAAATATTATGGAAAAACATAAAACACCTCATCCGATATCACTTTTAACGTCTCAGATCTTGAATCCACTCAAAAGTTCCCCGTACCCAATTGGCCACATGGCCTAAAGCTCATTTCCCTAAACCCCAGAGGCTACTGACTAGAAGGTAGGTCCTAGGTATGATAATGGGGAAACTATGCTCACATTGGAAGAGTGTAACATAGTAGAGTAAAATAATAAATCAATAGCGGAAGCAATAATACCATAACAGAAATAAACAAATGAAGACTGATAATAAAAATAACTAGATGTCATAACATACAAAGGATGATACTGCATGTCACATGTTCTAGGAAAACATCCAAAATAGGACACACAAAAACAATACATAATACAAGTACCAAAAGTATAAAATAGACAAAAGAAACTCAAAAGCATCGCAAGCCTCGTCTTTGTCATACACTCTCCTGCTCCTAAGTAGCAATCAAGTACCTGTAGAAGTGTTATTACCCTTATCGATACCTGCAACAACATAATCTATTTGGTCCCCAAAACATGACCAAAATAGGTTGTGAGACTAAATCCCAGTAGGCAACCATCCAAGGTCTGTTCCAATCTGTCAGTGAGTATATATAATAGGCAGTGTGCAACAGGGAAAGCATTAAACTTTGAAGTACTCAAAAGTAAATAGTCCTAAAATTATTAGTTTCCATTTACATTAATTTATGTTCAATATCAATTCAATTACATTGAATTATATAAGTTTTGGTCTCTAGCATAGTCCTGACGATCCTTGTACAAAATATTCCCAACAGATGTCTCAAAAGACTCTCTAAACAAGTATAAGTGAAGACTGAATCCAAGATCATGCTTTGTCTTGGAAAATGAATTATAACTCATTCCATTCTATATTCAAGTTATTAGTAAATGTCAAATCATGACATATAAATAACTTCCAATAGATACCATCCTTGGAATCCCTCATTGGATTCAAGGTTTGATTGACATTTATATAAAGTTTTCATGAGCCTCATCACTACATCAGTGGCTCACTCACTACTTGTCATGATAATACCCTATTGAGTCCGGCCATGGTCTTTTAACTGAGGACATGTTTCACCCAAGGTATAAGGTGAAATAATCATATGAGCCCGACCATGCCTTTTTACCCAAGGCTATGGCTTGCCCATTACTATTTACCCCTTTATCATTTTATATAAGAAGAAACACATATAAATTAAACTATTATGTGGATTTAACATCAATAACTCACATGGGAATTTCATATCACAAGAAAAACATGTAAATTAAACTATTACATGAATTAGAATTTAATCAACCACATTTTGAACAACCCAAAAAGGGAATTCAAGACATGCCTCATAGGAATCCTAGGCCAAATGACCATAAATGGTCATTCATGGGAAACACACCAATGGGGTGGCCCTTAATCAATGTAAATATCCCTAAACATTATTTAAAAAACTTAACCAATTGACTAAAAATAATATACAATAGAAATGGACAATATTCATTCAAGGAGACACCCTAATAATGGGTGCATGACACTTCGACAAATATATATTCAACTTGAAAATTAATGAAAGGCACGAGACCACCTACCTCATCCTAGTATGACTCTCCTCATCCAACATCGACCTCTAATTTGACCTAGAATAGAGTAAATCTATAAAACAAGAATAAAATCTTAGGCCTTAATAACTAGGTTGAGAGAAGAAATCATGAAGAATGGATCAAGAGGAATCTAGAGCTTACTGAGGGGAATCCAATGCATCTGACAGTGTTCGAATCATAGATTAGATGATGAAACCAAAGGCCACCCTATCCTCAGATCTCCTGGGCATGTAGTTTGTCTAAGAGGGGTGAGTTTTGTATGTTTTTAGAAAAATGATTCTACTACATGATTTAATGAAGAAAAAAGAAAAGCACATGGTGTGTACTGGAAATTACACACTGTGTCTATACAGATCCTGACCAGACCATTACATGGTGTGTACTAGAAAGTACATGGTATGTACCCATATTACACAGTGTGTTCTTGAAAGGACATGGCATGTAACACCCAGTTACGTCGTGTAACAGGCTTGCAACCAGCCCTTGAACTCTTTTTCCTCCATTTCCTTAAGTACAAACTAAAAAGTAAAGATCCATACCTCAAAGGAAGAATCAGGTTCTTATAGAAAGAGGGTCTCACATATTTTTATAGAATTGATAAATTTTATAAAAGTTCCTTTAAAACACACTGATTGGAAATTTTATATGCACATCCAATTCTTAAAGACATTTGAAATCTCATTTCAAATACCAATTTAAAACCAATATTTCAAAACACATTAAAATTATACTTGAAATTCTTTTCCCAAAATCACATTTGGAAACCCATTTGGAAATACACATTCCAAAAAACATTTGAAAGAAAAATTAACAAACCATACTTTGAAAGATAATTGTAAATTCAAATCTTCCCATGAAATTCACTTTTAAAATAAATGTTACACCTTCAAAGAAACCAAATAGTACTGAGAACCCATTTAAAAAAACACACATTCTCTTTTTAAAGGAAATTTTAAAAACACCCCAAGACCCATGATCTCAAAATCATTTCAAAAGAGCGTCAACCCCCACTTTTTATAAAACATTCCTTTGAAATAAATCTCACCATTTTCAAAAATAAAACTAGCTTAAAACATATTTTAAAAATATTAAAATCCATTTAGAAAATCCAAACAGGTATTTAATCCAACACTTGTCCTGCAACCAAGGTCCATTCTAAGTTGTCAAACCATTTTGAAATCCAATCAAAACCAATAAGGTTTTCCACACCCATTGGAATCCATTAGAAAACATTTTGATGCTTTAAATATTTTTAAAGATCCACACGAGAAATTTCACTTGTATTTGGCATGTATCCAAGTCCTATACTAAGTAATAAAAAAGAATCCAAAATTATTTCAATCATAGAACATAATATAATAATATTTTAAATTTTAAAAAGGCATTAAAAAGTATACAAGTAATTTTTAATATGTAATAAAAGGGGGTTCCATAACACCATCCTTAAAATGACAGAGGGTGATCCTAAATGGTCTAAAATGATCCATCTTCTATGGTGGATGCCCAAATGCACAAGAAGGAGACCCGATGGACCCCTTACATACCCTAATAATGAATAAATCAAAAAAATCATGTCAAACCCCTTGAATTAGGGTTCTTCCAAACAATAGGGTTGGTGATGATAGGTAAAATAAATACAAAATAGAAGACATGGAGGAACAAAGACCATACCTTGAAGGATCAACCACAATTCATTAAGAAAACAGAAGAAAAAACAAGAGGAGTGGAGGCTGAAAGGGGAGGTCATGCATCCACAGGGGTTATCAAGAAAAGAGAGTTTTTTGAGGGAGGGTGGATAAATGAGGGATTAAATCCAAAAAACCACTTAAGGGTATTTTTGGAAAGAAATTATTATTTTTAACTTTATAGGCATCACACACATTTTAGGTGCGCAATTTACAAAATTGTGTGCCAAATATGTATTGGCTACTAGAAAATCACAAGGATATCACATAGTTACTCCTAATAAATCCACATAGTTTATCTAACTATGTGAAATAGTTCTTTAAAGTGCATACCCCTCATATACAGTCAGTGCATGGTTACTCCTAATCATGTACAACACAAAATATTTTAGAAATTTTAAAATTTTATCCTAGAACTCTCAAGAACCCAAAAAAACATAAAAATAATTAAATTTAATTAATTAATGTCATGGTGATATGATGGGTTTCAAAAACCTGCCTAGCATGCCACTTTATTATCCCATAAATTTTATAGTCAAGGTAAAGGTATCAACCACATAAAATTATCACAGGGAGAAACTTGACATGCTTCGCCTTCTAAGGAATAACTAAAATCCTCAAACAATAATAGAAAAAGTAAGAAAAACCATCCACATTCATATAATAAGAATCAACAAATGAAGGTAGACTAAACATAGGTCTCCCCACCATTTAGAATTATTCTAAATGGTGAAGCATCAAATTACCACTCCTATAATAGGAGAATCACCAAGATGATGAGAATTACCTTCAAACAAAAAGAGATCATGAGATTATATGAACCATGGGAAACCATAATGAACTCATCTCCAAAATAGGAATCATGGTCCAATAAACACCCAAATACCTAAAAACTAGGAAACACACAATATTCTAAGATCAGTTATCCAAAATGAACCACAACCCAAACATCCAAACCCACCAAAGTTTATAATACTAGGTTAAAACCCCATCACATAATCAAGATTCCAAAAAAAGTAGTGATTAAAATAAATTCTAAATCAATGAAATGACATGGGCTCTAACCTTTCATAACAACTGAGAGAAAATGGTATGAATTGGGACCTCATACTTGGGTTACCCTATTATGGTGAACCTAACCAAAACTGATCTGAATCCACTAAGTGCATAACCCAAACTAGTGCTACATCGATCCTTCCCAACCAGATCACTCACCCAAGGTCATTCCATATCCAAACAATGAAGCCACAATCATGAAAGTACCTATCTATATTGACAACCTTACACAAAATCTACCACACACAATGAAAAAATAATGAAGAGGAATAGAAGAACCCAACCATTCACCTCTTAAACAAAATCCCATAGAAAAAAAACATTGATCTGTGATCTACTCACAAAAGGGAAACCAAGGAAAAAATTCTCCTCAATGCTACAAGGATATAAAATCATAGAGAAAAAAAACTCAATAAAAACTATTATCCTAATAATATTGAGTAGATAGATCCTCATTAAGTCATCAAACTAACTATACAAGCCTTACACAACCTAGTTTCTTAAGAAAAACTGATATCTAAAACACTACCACATCACCCAAAAAGGGGGAAAACACTTTCCACTCCACTTGGAGTCAAATGAATATCCAAAAGGGAAAGGAAAAAACTAATCCTGATGAAAAACACTCAAACTTTACCAATAAATTTTCTAGGAGGCATACATTACACACAATGGAACATGAAATCAACCTAACCATGTTCTCTAAATAAAACCAACCAGTCCCAACACACATGAAGGGATGAAATCTAAAAACACCAAGAAAATAAGGCAAATCACCTTCCAAAATATCATTTCTTTAAAAAACACCACATACCCGAAGGAGTAAAAATCCATTTTCCAAAAATAGAAAATCTTTTAGAAGCACCCAATTCCATAAGGAAACCCCAAAATAATTTGCACCCATTTTTGAAAAACACCAGATATTATCAATGATCAATCTTTAGAAAATTTAAAAATACTTTTTTGCTTCATTTTCATTAAATGAAAACAATCACTTCTTCAAATTTTCCCTATAGGCCTCATTTTCCTTTACAATTAAACAACCAATGGGTTTTGAAAACAAAAAAAAATTACAAAAAACCCAAATCAATTGGTTTAGAAAAAAATGTAATTTAGAAAAAAACCAATTTCATTTTATAAATAGAATGTTGGATATATTCCTAAACCAAAACTAGTTCCATAAAATCCAAACCTATTATCCTAAAATATTCTTTGAAAACTAATTTTTTTTCCCAAAAATTGCTCTATTTTCCAAAAAACTCATTTTACATCAAAAATCTCAATCCATGTCATCAACATATCACAATACCCAACCTGAATTGTCCCTCTCTAATAGTTATATATCAAGAGTGTTCTATAAAAAACTAAATTGGATGTGTAACCATGCCTTACTCAACCATTTGTCCCAATGGACCCCGAGTCAGCCATGAAACAATTGATATGGTGTTTTAGGATCAATAATTTGGTCTTTATTTGGTTAATCAAGCCATGAAAACCGACATCATTCCATTAATCAATCTTTTGTTTCCATTACAAAATCTAACCCAACCCCCGAGGAAACTCACACTATGTCAGGGATGATCAAAACATGATCAATGGTATATCCAATGAAATATGAATTAAAATTTCAAACCCACTTCCCATGGTAACTCGAGGCTCAGGGTAGGAAATAGCTATCTAGAATCTACTTGTACCAACCTACCAAGTTCAAACAACAAATTATAACTCAATATTATGATGAAACCTCAAATAAAAAGAGTATTTCAAAGGCTTAGGCTCCTATAGAGAATAAGAACCTAAGAATTAATACCATTTGTAACAAATCGACCTGGGTTGTCTATCTAACAGACACCCAAAATATTCTACCACTATCCTTAATGGAATTTTTGATCCCCATGGGATTGAAATGAGTGGCTGGGAATCATAGGAACACACTTGGGAATGGGTTCACCAGATAAATAATTAATAAAACAAGTAGTGTAAAGTAAATAATTTTTTTTCAAGACTCATCAGAATGTTGGATATCTAAGACAAAATAAAAATGAATGAAATAATAAAAAAAATATCATAATACAAAAGTAGTAAACAAAAAATAATAAAATTCATCCCTCACCTGGATATCCCACCCTTATAAGTAAAATATTTCTGAAAATTTGACACCAGATTCCTTTGCTTCAACCACCAACAATTATTTCTACCCTATGTCCATAAAAATCAATAAAAAAGCCTACATGGAAAATCAAAGAATATAAACTAAAAATAAAACAACCGACCTACCTCAAATAATAAAGACTATCAAGAGTAACGAGGAAAATGAACTATAAACCCACAAATGAGGTAAAATAGGTGGGAGCACATAAGGAATCAGTAGACCACCACAAATCATTGAATCAATGGAAATAAATTGGTAAAACAATTTATAAATTTATAGTTTGAACATAAGTCATAAAAATATGTTTTTCACATTCTTTATAAAACCAAACCACATGTACATTTCTAAAAACTACCCTTTTATAAAATAAAAATGATAGTTAAACGTTTTAAATAAAAAAATTAAATTGAAGAAAGTAAACAAAAATACTTTTTTCCCTTATTACAACATCACATGAAAACATTATTTTCATACAAAAATTCATGGGAAATTCATATCTTTAAAACACTTAAATAAATACCCAAACCATTTTCCTTTTTCAAATCATACTTTCAAAACATTTTTAAAACAACTCATTTTAAAGTAATCCAAAACACACAAAAAGTGTTGCATAAACCAAAAAAAGTCACCCAACATCAAGGAAATACAATCAAGTAATGGTTCCAATACAATCAATAAAACCAAGGTAATATAATTAAATTATAAAACAAAATCTCCTAAAGTTTCCAAAACGACCTAGTATCTTAGGGAATCATCCCTAGGATCCAGTAATACAAGACATGAATTGGTAGCAAGGAACCAAGGCCAACACTACTGAAACTATCATGTCTCTATTATTCCCATTAAACTATCAAAAAATGAGTGTCCCTAGAATGACTTCATCCATGGGAATCAAAAGATAGATAACATAAAGTCCCGATACAACTTCCAATATAACCATCTCAAAGTATCCAGGAAACACTCCCTAGTCATTCCATTATCTCCACTTGGTTTTTCCCTCACTCAGGTCATATACTATATCCCAGGACTCCCATGAAATTTCAAATAAAAAGTTTAACAATTAGGAATCACATGCATCAACTGTAAAATAATTAGACATAACCCACACCTTGCCTACTTCACCCTCACAAGTAGAATCCCCAAATAAATATCCATGCATAAGGATCACAATATGTGTGTCAACATAAAGAATCCCACATGGGATCACAGTCCATAATGGGAAAAGTAAACAAATGGGGCTTAAATAGGGTTTCATACATTTTTATAAAATCGTTAAAAGTAACGAATGGGCCATTAAAACACACTGATGAGAAAGACATTCCACACACCCAATTCTTAAATTCATTTTAGATATCATTTCAAATACCAATTTAAAATCAATCTTTCAAATCATAGTGAAATTACACTAGAAATTATTTTCACAAAATAACATTTGTAAATTCATTCGGAAAACCTTTGAAATATAAATTAACACACTATACATTGAAATCTGATTAGAAATCCAACTCTTCCCATGAAATCCAATTTTAAAATAAATGTGCTACATTCATTGAAACCGAATGAATCCAAGAACCCTGTTTACAAAAAACCTCATTCTTTTTTAAAGGAAATTTCAAAACACCCCAAGACCCACAATCTCAAAATCATTTCAAGGGAGGTTCAATACCCCTTTTTATTAAACAAACCTTTAAAATAAATCTTACCCTTTTAAAAAATAAATCTGGCTTCAAACAAATTTTTAAAAATTTAAAATCCATTTATCAAAGCCAAAGAGAAATTTAATACAACACCTAAAATTCGACAAAATTCCATTCCAAACCATTAATACATTTCAAAATCCAATCAAAACCATTAAGGTTTTACACTCCCATTCAAATCTATGAGAACCCATTTTAAGATACGTGTAATATTTTTAAAGAACTATATAACCAATTTCTAAAGTACTTAACATGTGTCCAAGTTCCATGCTAAGCACTAAATACCAATACAAATTTATTTCAAGCATACCAAGATATAGAATAGTATTTTAAATTTATAAAAATACATTTAAAATAACATAATAAACTTATAGTATGTAATACAAGAGGGTTTCATAGAGACACCTACCTCAAAATGACAGTGAGGGAGATGAAAGAGTCTGAAATTATTCACCTTCAGTGACATATTCCCAAAGGTGAAATAAGGATACTTGAGAGACCCATTGAATATCCTAAAAATTAATAAATACCAAAAATCATTTCAGAACCCTTGACCTAGGGTTCAGATGAATGAGAGGGGTGATGGGGAGAGAGAAAATCACAAAAAAAGGAAGTAAATGAAGATAAGAGACTAAATTTTAAACGATCAACCACAATTGTTGAAGAAACTAGGAGCAAGGAGAAAGAGGAGAGGATACTGAAAGGAGAGGTTGTGTATGTGTCGGGGTTCTTGACCATATAGGTTCACATGAGGGTAGTGGATAAATGAGGGATAAAATCCATAAAAACGCTGAATGGAATTTTTGGAAGGAAATAAAAAATTATCATTCTAGATGTCGTGCATGGTTTAAGATCACAATTTACAAAATTATGCACCAATTGTGTTTCTCCTACCAGAAAAGAACAAGGATACTACATGATTACTCTTAATTAGGTCACATTTTTGAGTTTAGTATGCTCAAAACGTGTGAAACAACACTATAAAGTGAAGACCCCTCATGCACAGTCAGTGTGAAATTACTCTTAATAGTGCACAAACCATTTAAAACACATAATCCTTTTTAAAATTTTAAATTTTATCTTGAAACTCTTGGGATCCCACAACATCTTAAAACTAATTAAACTAATTAATTAATTAATTCCACAGTGACACGACATGAATCACACCTCACTTAACTTTATTTTATGTATATACATAAATATGTGCATATATATATATATAATACTTTATAAACATATTTAATTTTTATTATTAAATAATATATCCACGATTGACCATGGAAATAGGGTCAGGATGGAAGGCATATAGCCACAATCTTCTATAAACATGACTATAAGGTCTATTTTCAAACGTCTATAACCATGATCATATAATATTATGGCCATATGCCTTTCCCCACCACCCTATAGCCATGGGTTGGCCTGCCCAAGTCTATATGCCCCCTATAGCCATGGCCTCCCCCCGCCCATGGATATAGAGCTTCCCACATGCTTCCTATTGGAAATAATCTTCCCACACTATCACGTTACACCATATAGTGACAGTAAATCCTAACCATGGGTATAGGGGAACTTGAAGTAACGGTCATGACCAATGATGGCTATTCTCCATGGTCATAGTCCATATTTCCAATATTATGAATATGATAAAAAAATATTATGAGTAACAATAAGGATGATTAAACCTATTTAAGAAATGATACTAATGTGGGATAATCCAAGAGAAGTAATTCTGAGATAAGTAATTGTAGAGAGATTGAGAATACCCTTAAAGATGAAAATAAAATAGTACAAACCCATAGAACTATAAGGACAAAAAATCATACCAATTTTCTATCACAAGTGTAGCCCGAATTTTTTGAGGAGACTCTTGGGAATAATGAATGAATTGATTTTATGAATAATTAATTCAATAAATTTGAGAAGAACAATTATTGGAATCAAGTATGAAGGCCAAACAATGAAAATTTAATCAATATAAATTTTCTCTATCATAACAAGTTAAATAATAATGGAGAAGTTGTGATAAATAAAGTAAGAATCATTTGATAGGGTTATTCACAAGTGGAATGGATTTATTTTTATGAAACTTTAACACCAATATAAATATAGGAAATAATTTATATTTTTTCCATTATAGTCTAAAGGAAGTAAAAATTGTACTAAATGGATGTAAAGTAAGAATTAATTAATATTGATCTTGAAGAGGAAGTTTATATCAAGAAACCAGAGGTATTTGTTCCTAATAAATAATTATTGAGTTTAGATAAACTAAAAAAACGTATATATGGGTTAAATTAGTCTCCTCGACTATGAAATGATAAGATTTACATGTGCCTAAGGAACATGAAGTTCAGAAAAGGAAAAGTGGAAAACATACTATGTGTCAAAAATATCACAAAAAATCACTAATTATGATTGTATACATTGATGATATTATATTTAATATAGATGAATAGAATATATATATATATATATATATGTATTTCTCTATTAAAATGAAAGAGAATTTCTATATTTAAGTACTTAGTGAGTTGAGTTTTTCTTAGGTTTTCAAGTGAGTTAGACTGTAAAAAATATTTTATTATCATAAGAAAAATATCCCAATGAGTTATTAAAGTGGTTTATAATGGAATATTTAAGGCTAGTCAAAACAGAAATTATGAAAATGAGAAGGTTATAAACCATAAGTAATATTAAAAATTAATTAGAAATATATTGTATTTTACAATATCACATCATAATATCACATTTCTTATAAATTTTTATGCAAGATTAAAAAGTAACCTAAATGAATACCATATTATGTGAGCAAAAAAAAATTATTTGGTATGTAAAATGAATAATTTATTAAGGTCTGATATAAGATAGTGAAGGAAAATTATAGTTTTATAACTATAAATATACAAATTAATCTGACAACATGAATGATGAAAAATCTACATAGAGAAGATATTTAATTCTTAGATAAAGATATATGGATTGACATTATAGGAAACAAAAACTGGTCACTATAAGAAAGAAATAAGTTGAATATGTTAAATCAATATAATAAACCACAAAAAATTATGTAGATAAAGTCTTAAGTGGATGGTATAGGAGTGAAAGTGAATTTTCTATTGTCCATTAGATATAATAATCAATGTATTGACCTAACCCCATTGATACTACTCTCTATATCAATGAAGAGATCTAGTGTGGCCCCCAAATCCATTATCTAATATTCTATGGGTTATAGATTAGTATAAAATGTTTAAATCTCAAAAATGGGAGGCATTACCCTCTAAATAACACAATGGATGACTATAAAATAAAATGAAAACCACCCAACCATGAAAAATAAGAAATCCATGATCAACTAATAACATAAAAAGTGAAATGCATGAATTTCTTAAAGAACATCTAAAGTGAAATATAGCTAAAAATAAATTTAAAAATTTCAACCCCTAACATGAAAAAAATACAAACATCTCATATACCTCAGTGGTATATGAAAAAAATCCACGAACACCAATCATGTGCTCTCCACACCGATTATAGATCTAATGCTACTAATAAACTCCACTAACATGAATGTGAAAAACTATTTTTAAAATTAACGGTGTGTATATCCAAATACTTAGTGGGATATCCCCTAAGGACGAACAACTAAGTAAATATCATGCAGGCATAATAATCAAAGAAGAAAAATCATAATATATAGTTGTTTCCTCACTAAACAAAACTACCTTAGCTAACCTATTTCGAATTTCTTCTAGAAAAATTTATCATCCTTATAATCATAAGATTCCACACTTAAATATAGTATGTTATAAAAATATACACATCCTCATTAATATATCTAACCCACTGAAGTATTTTTCTCCCAAGATCACTGCAAGAATCACTCACCATACAATAGAATATATATAGTATAACACATATGATCAGAATATAGATTTCCCCCCATAAACCAAATACCACTAGCTTTCATCAACATCTCTAATTTATAACATCCTATCTCAAACCCATTATCATAACCATACTACATCTAGTTTACTTACATTTCACAAACCAACCTGGGTCAACCCCGAACCGGTCACCCAGGCCGATCTGTGGTAAGGACTGAGGGGCGTTCTTGATCCTCTCAGGTTGGAGACAAGAGACAAGGGAACCAATAGACTAAAAACTGGGAACAATTTATCCTAATAAATAAATAAATAAAACTAAACATTAGATGATGTAAAAGCAGTTCAATATATAAAAGAAACTGAACTCAACATAATTTATATAAGGATCTGATAATACAATTGAACTAGAAAAATAAACTAAATGAACTATATGACCACACTATCTCCATGTGACCCTACATGTCACTCTCCAATACAAGACCAACCATCACTCGAGGCGACTGAACTCAAGTTGAAACCTGCGCAAGGGATAAAAATAGAAAAGATCTACAGGCATGTGTATTAAAACTCAGTAGGCTAGCCTAATAATCTATTCCCAATTCACTTCCTTTAAAATAAAAGAACATCGATCTCAAGTTTAAACTACAATATATAAAAGTATGATTTTCTACACATTTTACTTAAAAAAAGTATGACCCATTTTCCTTCTTCATTTCAAAACCAGGTTTGTTACATTAGTGATTCCAAAACCTTTTCACGGGTAAAGTGAAGCTTACATTTTCAACTTTCAAAAAATAGGATAAAATAATTTTCTTTAAAGTTATTTTTAACAAACCAATATGAGAACCACACCTCACTTTACAAGGAAAACACTATGAAATAAGGCACTACAATGACTACACAACAAGGGAAATGGAAATAAACATAAAAATATCACATTAATTACTACAAAAAACTAAGATACAATAGACATAGGTGAACCCATGAGATCGAGAATAATCCTAAAGACAGTAATACATGAGACCCTATCCCCGGTAGCATTCCACACACTATGAAATCCAAAACACTCAATACGCTTGGCCACCCTAACTCAAGACAGACCAAGGGGAAATCCCAAAGTAATAAACCCAAATATATCCACCTACTATGGGAAACTGTTAATTACATCAACTACTAGTTCAAAAATCATTCTTAGAAAATTATCTCAATATTATTGGTTCTCATGTCTCATGTATATAATGGGGGTGATCCAATCGATTCCATCTTAGCATCTAATAAAATGTTTAAATAATAATAAATCAATAAAATTCATCACCCCGTGCCACTCCAAGGACCGATTCACATTCCATAGAACAAATAGAAAACAAGGAGTCCATACCGAGTACCTCCAATAATGGGTCACGAGTATTCCAAAATGAGGCAATCCCACCCATTAAATATAAAAAGGCATGAAAGTCATCCAACATAGTTATTTTTTAAATAAACATTTTTACCTATTTTACAAAGCTTCCAAATGGGCCTTTAAGCTTTTCACAAAACAAAAATTTATAAATATACAAAATCTACTTTTTATAAAGGGGTTTAAACAAACCATTTTTAGTATCAAAACAATTTACATAACCACCTTGAAACATTCGGGTTACACATTCAAGGTAAAAATCATTTTTATAAAAATTCAAAAACATGATAAAACCCATTACCCATTTCTTTATAAAAACCAAACCACTCGGGAAATTATATAAGTAACCCAAAATATTGCTTCGTATACTGAAAATATATTTATAAATCCCTAAAAATCATTTTATATCACATTTAACCCATAAAATCCAACCAGACATTTAACCTCACATAAGACATGAAATATTAAATAAAAAAATTTAAATTTAACAACCAACAAGGTATAAAATACCAAGTGCATTCCATAAGTTCATTCAAGTCGTTAAACCATGTTCTAAATAACAAAACATGCATGAGAAATCTAGTGGGGCATTTTATCAAACATGTTGTGTGCACATTTTTAACAAAAAATTTCTATTTATCACAAAGTAGGGCTTAAAACATCATTTTCACACTAGATACTTTAATACAAAGATCACATATATGTATTTTTCAACCAAAGAGGGTGATAAAATCAATAAACAAATGAATTTTAAATTAAAAAGGCATGTGCAAGGGGGAACCTACCTCAAATACATGGTGGAAAAATAAAGCCTACCTAGAATCACTCGATAAGGGTTCTAAAACCCTAGATCTATGGAGAAAAATCCTAAACAATGAAAACCCCCATCAAAATGAAAGGGAAAGAAAAACCCTAGGTCACCATGACTATAGGAGAAGATAAAATCAAGAACAAAATTGTGGTAAAGGAAAGAGAGAATATCAAAGGGGGGAAAGATGCATATGAAGGGGGGGGGGGTCTTACCAATGAGATTGTGCTCTAGAGGATGTCCATGTCGGTAGGAGGCCGCAATTCTGGAGAGGGGTCGGCTAGCTGGGTGGATGGCATGCGTAGGAGTTGGATGTTAGCGAGGAAGAGTGCCGACGAGGAGTGGTGGCGGTGGGAGGTTTCCGAAAGGGGAGGTACTGACCGAAGAGGATGTGCAGTAGGGGTGAGGGCGACACACTGCATAAGGAGGGGGGGGGGTCACACCGAATAGGTAAGGGAAGGGGGAGAGGGAGGAAGGGTGGGGAAAAAATAAAAAATAAAACCCTAAAAAACTATCAATCTAAATAATAATAATAATAGTAATAACTATAATAGTAATAATAATAATATTCCTAATTAATAATAATAATATTATTATTATTAAAACAAAACTTTTAATTTTAATTTACTTTTTATTATTTTATTTCAACTATCATTTAACTCTATTTTATTATTCATTTAATTAGGATTCCACATCAACAAGATCCAACCTATTAATCCCAGGACATTTCACCAACCACCAAAAGATCTCAACCCCATTGCCTGAAATAAAACAACAACCCACAACCACTTCCTGTGAATAATGAAAAGGATCAAACCACCACATGCATAACCATTCCAAAACCAGACCATCAACCCTTATCCTGAGGAACCCCATGCTCACCGAAACTGAAAAGAAAACTAAGAAATCAATGGATTTTAAAGAGGCCACATCAACTAGATCAACCAAACCCAAACCCAAAATAGATCACCAGTAGAGGGGAGGCCTGAACGGACTTACCCCAATAGAATTAAACTATCATCTGATAACATCTTAAGAGAAAACTCAATGAGACCCATTGCGGGTCTCCCAACCATTAAGAACCAACTAAGAATGACCAAACAGAAATTCAAAATGAACTAGAAATGTGCTTCTACCACAAGGGCAAAAAACCCTCACCACACAACCTGGGAAGGAAGGGACCTAATGGATGGACCACTAAACCACAAACATCAACTACCCAACACTTGAACCTCACAAAAAAAATAGAAATGAAGATCGCACCTGACTCACATGAGTGGTCCACACAAGGACATTGATTGGGAACTCATATACTAGAAGGCACATTATAGAAATATCATGAGGGATAAGTCCACCATGCTCTTGAAATTAGAGGGAATTCTCAAAGATAGAGAAACCATAATAGAAACATTAAAAATGTCTCACCACAACAGTGGATGCACAAACTTAACCAGACTCCTTAAACCTCTAGGGTTCATGACTACGCACCAACTTCACTCTAGGACCTATGGATGGAGCTCTGATGTATGAAGAATCTATTTCCTCATGGTCATGAGCTACTAATACCTAACTTGTACATGCAACACTAAATTATATAAAAAGGTATAGACCATAATTATGGAAATGAAACAACACTTTCATTAAAAACAAGAATTTATAAAGAGACTCGCAATATACCTTACATTTCCACTATGAAAAAACACCACGAATAAATATCCCTTAAACTGGAAGGAAACATTAAAAAATAATCTTCAGACAAATTTCCAACAACACATCACTTATGAGGATTTAATCTATGATGATTTCTAGTAATGCCCTGAAAGAATCACCACAAGTGACTCAAGAATCCATAGGCCTAGCAGGGCTTTGGAGCATTTGAACATAAAAACTTTTTGTGTCCCAACTTACCACACTAATAACGTATGAGGATTTATCACTCTGAAGAGCTTGATAAAAGATCCTGATACCTTTTTATTCCACAAATCACTCCATCAACTTTCAACCACTTTCTCATCTACTTAATATAATATTCCCCACTACTCTTAGGGATTGAAGGAAGGAGGACTACCTCGTGCACTCCTGCCATCATTAAATTAACATGAAAAGATTTCCTCACAACATTATAAAATGAAATTAGATTTAGTTATGACACCTTTGTCTATAGGTTGGGATGAAGCCTAACCTCGAAACATCGATCCTTAATGGAATAATTTGCGGCATACCCTAGATCATAAGGGATTATATCTAAAAAGTTATGGAAATAGTCCAACACTAGTCTGTCAACCTACTGTAAACAACCCATCTCCATCCAATTTCCCTCCCTTCCTTTCTCAGTGAAATACTGAAAAATGAGAAAAGCCTTGAAAAACTCCCAAGTAAGATCTTCACGGGGATTGTTCTAAGACACTAACTTTCACCACATCCATGGTGAACTGTCAAGAATGAAAGTTGCAAACTTAAACTTCAATGAATTAGGAAACTCAAAGAGTATAAAGTTCATTTTGATATTTCACATCCACTCATCCTCTAGGAGAGGGTCTACTTGACCATAAAAGTGAGGTGGATATAGATTCTAGAACTCAAGAATAAAATCCTTAGGCTGATCGACTAGAAATACCACTAATGGGGAATCACCCACAACCGAACTACGATCACCCATTGAAGCTCCATAGGGACAACTGCTGGACAAGAAAAAGTCAAGAACCAAATGAAGTCCAAATAAACAATAAAAATCCTCAAGATCAAACACTTTATAGGTGAAAATCTTTGAACACAAGAAAAAAATACATTATAGAATCATAAATTTCCTTTTGAAAACATATTTAATTTAAAACAAACTTGGGGGGTTAAACACTCTCCATTAGTATTCCTTAGAGTCTCACTCACATGCATGTTTCTATGCTACTCCAGGCACCCATCCACCATGCCATATCATACATCTATTCACATTCCCATATACCACCACATATGTCGGCACCCATAAGAACACCAAGTCTAGAATAAAAAATACCCACTTTCCAAACCAAAGAATTCATCCCATTTCAAAAACCACGTACCTTACAAAGGCACACTAACCACCAAGTCAAAATAATTTTAAAATTCCCACACATCGAATCATCTTTTCATGCTTGAAAATGAAATCCCATAGATTTCCATCAAAAATAATTTTTATTTTTATTAAAAAAATTTCTATAAATTCAACAAACTACACTCCATTTAAAAACATTTGATTAAAAAAACACCCATTCTAATTTAAAACAACTTCCAAAACAAACATCCGATTTCCATAAACCCCAAGTTTTGATTGATAAATCTGAATTCTGTTAAACCATTTCAATTTTTTTAACCCCAGGAGGTCACTTTAGAAAAAACCATTTTGCTAAATCCTTTCACAAAATTAATTATGAAAATAATCTTTCACACTTTCCCAAAATCCATCCATTACTACCAAAAATAATTTTTTCACAAATCCAACAAAAGGGTTTTCACAACAATTTTCATAATTCAATGGAGACCCAAAACAACTCAAAAAGGGAACTAGTGTCGGTGGGTGACTTGACCATATGGTTAACAGCCATATAAAAAACCCACCACCAACATGGAGAGCCTTTTAGAACTATGCCCCTAGCTCCACATGGATTTATAGGTCATATGAGCTCACAAGGACTATTATCCCAACTCCCCTTGTTATATCCCAATCACAAAACATTCCCTAAAGACCAAGAAGAATAAACAAACGAATTTCCCATGGAAACCCATGGATGAAAATGAGTAAGAGTTCATGATGTTCTTCCCGTACCTACCCCCAGAGTTCTGACAATCCTACTCCACATACATTGACATCCCCAAGTAACAAAGGGTACTTTGAAAATCATGGTCCACTAACAACCCACCTACTTTGATACCATTTTTCCACGAACCAACCTGGGTCAAACCTGAACCGGTCACCCGAGTGGATCCGTGGAAAGGACCAAGAGGCATTCCCAATCCTCCCAGGCTGGTGTAAATCACTAATAGAATCAACAGAGTACAAATAGGGAACAGTTTCACCCAATAAATAAATAAATAAAACTAAACAACAGAATATGTACAAGCAGTTCAATATATAAAAGAAATCGAACTAAAAATCATTTATACAAGAAAATGATAATACAACTAAACTAAAAAAATAAACCAATTGAACCAGATGAGCACACTATATCCATGTGACCCCATGGGTTACTCTTGAACACAAGACCAACCATCGATTGAGGCAACCGAACTTAAGTTAAAACCTACGTAAGGGATAAAAATGAAAAAGAGTATAGGCGTGAGTATTAAAACTCAATAGGATAGCCTGATAATCTATTCCCAATGAACATCCTTTAAAATAATAGAAAATAAATCTCAAGTTTTAACTACAATATATAAAATTATTATTTTTTACACATTTTACTTAAAAACAAAGCACGGCCCATTTCCCTTCTTCATTTCAAAACCTGGTTCATTCCATTAGGGATTCCAAAACCTTTTCAAGGGGAATTTGAATCTTACATTTTCAACTTTCACAAAATAGGATAAAACATTTTTCTTTAAAGTTATTTTTCACAAACCATTTTGAAAACCACACCTCAAATTCTAAGAAAAAACACTATGCAAGAAGGCACTACAATGATTACACAGTAAGAGCAATGAAAATAAACATACAAATATCACATTCATTAATGTAAGAAACTAAGATCCAATAGACATAGGTGAACCGAGAACATCAAGAATAATCTAGAATATACTAATACATGATATCCCGTCCCCAATATCATGCCACGCATGATGAAATAAAAAATTCTCAATATTCTCAACCACCCTAACTTAGGACAGATCAAGGCGAAATCATATAGCAATAATCCCAAATATATCCACCTACTATGGGTAACTGTTCAGTACGTTAACTACTAGTGCATCAATAATTTTTAGAAAATTCAATCAATATGTCATGTTCCCATGTCTTATGTATATAACGGGGGTGAGCCAACCGATTCCAGCTGAGCATCCAATCACATAAATATATAATAATAAATCAACAATAGGAATCACCCTGTGCCACTCCAAGGACTGATTCACACAACGTAGAAAAAATAGAACATAATTATTCCATACTAAGGACCTCCAATAATGGGTCACAAGGATTCCACATTGATGAAATTCCACCCATTAAATATAACAAATAATGAGAGTCATCCAATGAAGTTTTTTTAAAATAAACATTTTTACCAATTTTAAAAATCTTCCAAATGGGCCTTTAATATTTTCAAAAAACCAACATTTATCAATATACAAAATCCAATTTTTATATATGGGTGTAAAAACACCATTTTCAGCATCCAAACCATTTACATAACCTCCTTGAAACACTCTGGTTACACATTCAAGGCACAAACCATTTTTTTATAAAAATTCAAAAACATGCTAAAACCCAAGAAACATTTATTTATAAAAACCAAAATACTTGGGAAACCATATAAGGAACACAAAATATTGTTTCTCATTCTTCCAATATATTTATAAATCCCAAAAAATCATTTTATATAACATTTAACCCATAAAATCCAACCAGGAATTTAACCGCACATAAGGCATGCAATATTTAATAAAACAATTTCAATTTAAAACCCAAAAAGGAATAAAACAAAAATTTAATTCCATAAGTTCATTCAATATGGTAAACCATGTTCTAAATAACACAAACTGGGTGCAAATTCCATTGGGTAATTTTATCAAACACGCGGTGTGCACATTTTTTATAAAATATTTCTTGTTATCACAAAGCAGGGCTTAAAACATCATTTTCACACCAAATAATTTAATCCAAGGATCAAATATACATATTTATCAACCAAAGAGGTTTATAAATGCAAGAAAATATGAATCTTAAATTAAAAAGTCATGTGCAAGGGGGAACCTACCTCAAATCCATAGAGGAACAACAACACCTACCCGAAATCACTCGATGAGGGTTCCAAAACCCTAGATCTTTGAAGCAAAATCCTAAGCAACCAAAACCCCCATAAAAATAAAATGGAAAGAAAAACCCTAGGTTACTATGACTATAAGAAAATAGGAAATCAAGAACAAAATAGGGGGAAGTAAGGAGAGAATACCAGATGGGGGAAAGCCACGCTGGAAAGGGGGGTTGTACCAGTGTGGCTGCATGTCGGAGGAGGGCTGTGTTGGCTGGAGGGGGTAGCTCTAGAGAGGGGTCATCTAGCAAGGTGGCTAGCACACATAAAAGAGGGATTCTAGTATGGTAGAGCACTGACGAGGAGTAGTGCCGGCGGGAGGTTTCTAAAAGGGGAGGCGTCTGCTGGAGTAGAGGCATAGCAGGGGTGAGGGCAGCCCACTGCATACGGAGGAAGGGGGGGGGGGTTGCACCACTTAGGTCAGGGAATGATGGAGAGTGAGGAAGGTAAGGGGAAAAAAGAAATCCATAAAAAACTTCCAATAATAATAATAATAATAATAATCCCATATTTTTTATTTGATTCTCATAAACTATGAAAGAAGTCATCCCGACCTGGGGATGGTGGCACTGTCGTGATATTCAGATGCAGTGTTGAGTGACCAAGTCTTCTTGTACTCCCTAGCCACAAAGATGGTGACCTGATTGTGAATTGGCATGGTTTTTTGGATAGGTTAGTTGTAATGTTCACTTTTAGTTAGTTTTTTTGTCTCTCGTCTTGTATTTCCTTCAATCCCTTAATGGTTTAAGATTGTTACACCTCATTTCTATACTATCAACTTTTTCTTTTTTAATAATTTTCTAGAAGCATGAATTGGGTGACCAATTCATGTCTCGGTTTATTCAAAATAATAATAATAATAATAATCCCAATTAATATTATCATCATCATTATTATTAAAACAAAAATTTAAATTTAAATTTAATTTTCTTATTTTATTTTAAATTTCATTTTACTCCATTTTATTATTAATTTAATTTTTAATTTATTTTAAACACTGGGTAGGTCACACAGTGACTAGGTCATAGCCACACAGTATCCAAACCATGCTATGCCTGTGCTCCTGATACCGCCAAGCCCGAAACACTCATCTTTGAATAAAAACTCAAAAATTCAGACTGAGAATCAACCATAACCCCGAAAAAATTATCCAAAGCCAAGAAAATAATAAAAAAGTAATTTAAAAGGTTGGGGTGTGACACTATGCAAAGTGAATCTATATTCAATCCAAATTAATTAGTATATTGATTTTCCACATGTAAGTTGAATCTATATACAATTTAAATTCATCCCAAACTAATCATTAGTGTGAAAGAGGGAATGTTAGTCTAGTAATTCGATTAGTCCACTAAGTAATATGAATATTGGGTCTCACTCGACAAAAACACCATTCAGGTGGTGATTTTATAATGGATAGTACTCCCATCACTAAAATAAAATCATAATATAATAACCAATAAATAAAATGATCCCATATCAATAATAAATCTATTAACATAAGTAATCATCATAACATTTTTGTAACCATAATTGATAATAAACTTGAACATATCATCAATTTCATCATCATAATATTTTTATATTCCTTGTCTTCCAACTCATAACTATCCCAAGGCCAAGTTAATCATGTCAATAATCAAGACACTTCCATCTAACTTGGAAGACTCCTCTAAAAAAACAAATACACATCATCCTCAAAATTAGTTTAAATCATCCTTACATTGAACATCTCAAATAATTAAACTCTTTAAGAAATCCTCTATAATCAAACTAGCAGTTTAATGACACACTAAACTGTGTTGATCACAATTAGTTATCATATCATTATTATAAATAAAACTATTGGATAAATCCCACCTAGAATTAGGAATTCTTAATAGACATTGGGATCGTGTTCTATTCCCATATTTATAGGGTGGATTGGACCAAAAAAATGGATCTTGTTTAAAATGGGTTTAAATGGATTAGGTAAAAAGTATTATGGCTTAAGTGGACCAACCTCAAAAAACATATTCCAACCCATGGGTTAGACATTTTTTTATTTTATTTTTTTTTATTTTTTTTCTATTTAACATATTTTTTCATGAAAAAAACTTATATATTTTAATTATGTGATGAATATACATCTAAATTTATATTTATGTGATAGATATGATGTGTCAAATATTTAATATTATTTAATATTAAGTGTTTTTTTTATTTTTTAAAAATCATTTATTATCATTATTACAAATGTGGTCTTGTCCATAGACCAAAATGATTAAAATGTTGACCAAACCAAATTTAGTTTTTTGGATCCTGCATTAAATATAGGCCTAAATAGACTGAGCATTTTTAGGCCCAGTTCATGTAGTCTTAGATTACACGACCCCAGTACTTCCTATTAAGAACCCCTTCCTAGAAAGGAACTATACTCTGATTACACTTCCCCTCCATTGTAAAGAATGAGAAAAATAGAAAATATTATAATGTGTACTATCACATTGTAATTGAACTTTTGAATTTGGTGTCCATGTAAAACCACATCATACTATAATCATTCATCATAAATGCATCAAGATAAAATAATAACTATATCAAATTCAATTCATATTCTCAATAATTTCAAATTTCCAATACAAGTAGAATGAAATTATCAAACCATTAATAGTCGCATCAAATCACCTTAATTATCCTAATATTTATGAACCAATATATCTCATCCTATAATACTCCCCAAAGTTTCATTTCCACTTATTATCATATATAACATCAAAAAGTCCTCATATCATATTATATCATTGATTGATATGAGTCATAATAATTATAATCACACTGGAGAGTCCCAACATAAACTCCTCATGCATCAAAATAATCATGATAATCAAGATATTTTCCATGCACATACGCAAATCCAAATATAATTTTAATAACTATGCTATTTTAGGAGTTCTAAATCATTTAATGATGAGAATAATTTTGATCTACTAGTGAAAATAAGTGTAATATGCTCTTTTAAAATTTTAATGGATCTCATCACCAATAATCTTAGCGTCTATTATTTTATAATACCAAAACAAACATTTTATGATTTTTGTTGGCCCCAAAAATAATATAATTTAAATATACATAAAAACAAGAAATAATGATTATTTTCTTGTATAATTAAGAAAAAAATGGAAAAAATTATTTTTCCATTTTATATTATACACTCTAATATTTTTTAATTTAAAAAAAACACTTTTAGGGGTTGAGTGGGAACCCAAGAAAATGTCACAAACAATATGAAACTAATAATACCTAGAAACAACAACCAACGAATTAAAACCATCAAAAAGTAATATCATATTTAGATCCATATGTTTTGGATAGGTATTTATAAGATAAATCTCTAATATCAATGTTTGGATGGATCTGAAGTTTATCTTCAATATTAGAGGTTATGAAGTCTGAGAGCCCCAGGTATTCATTGAGGGAGAGGATAACATATTCAAATTCTATAAAATTTTCATCAATTTAATAATCAATCTATTGAAAAAGGATCATTATTATTACCTTGATAAAGTTTCTCCATCCCTAATTTATCACTCCCTTGTGGTGAAAAATTGAAATATATGTTCTTGGTTCTGTTACATTCATCAACTGGTGATTTATAAACCTATTCATAGATGGGCTTCATTTTTTAGAGAAGTGTGAGGGATATTAGTAGTGCCCATGGTTCTCAATATCCATGAACTCACTCATGGACTTAGAACATGGTTCATAGAGGTCTGAATGTAAAGGTTTCTCTTATCCCAGAGGTCCCTTAAGTGCAATCATACATCATAGACAATGATCCTTCGAGTATGGAGACTCCTATGTATCCTAAGATATTTTATTAATAATACAAACAAGACCCTTGAAGATAATGGAATTACCCACCAATATTTTCATCATTGGTTTGGGTTGACTAGAGTTATCCTTGTGACATCTAGTTTTCTTTCCTATAGTCATAATCTCCATGATCTGCAACACCTTTCTTCCCTTTTTTCATCCCTTCTTATAAATATGATTTAGTTATTAATTTTTAATTTTATTTTGAAAAAACCTAAGAGGATACATCTTATCATATTCCCTTATCAATGGATACATCATTTTCCAATTCTTTAGAAATCTTTGATTCTGGAACTACCTTTGAGCTTGCCACCCAAGCATGTCTCTTCTTTCTCCTAGAGCCCACTAGTTACCATACCTCATATTACTTGTCAAAATAATCATCCTTAAACTCCTAAAAATTGTTCCTAAGCTCTATACCAATATGATCTTCCTACTTTGATGTATTTTTTGTCTTACCTAGAAGAATAAATTATCACCTTCTTACTGACTCTTCCTAAACCTTTGTTATTGGAAGCTTGATACGAAATGATACTAAGGAAAGGATCTTTATCAGAATCCTATATTCATTCTTGATCTTGTAAGATTAATAGGATGCACTCCTCTTTCCATATACATTCTCAATCCAGACCAGTTCGGGCTAGACTCCCAAGAAATAGAAACCTTGGACAATGATCATCTAATAAGCAGTGCTAGATAGATTGCATATGCTTTTAGAGTTAAAAAAATCTACCTTTGAATCCACCCTACCTCCAATCCACTCCTATTTCCATGAGTTTGATCCATCTATTGGGGGTACTAGACCTTACCTCAAACTAGAGAATTTAGACACTAGATTAATATTTATTAATGATTTTTTCATAATGACCCTTTAGATATTCCCTTCCCGGCATGATTTAATTTTCTCTAAAGAAGCATCAAGTATTGACCTAATACCAGTGCTAATCTCACTAATCCATTGATGAAAATTCCATGTAAATATTCCTATATGATTTAAAGTTGAGAAGAAATCATACCATGATTCAAAACATACCACTTGTGTGTATTGATACTTTCCTTCAACTTTGATCCTTATAAAATCCATCAAGAGCCTTGATACATCAACTTCAAAACATATATGAGGTGAAATAGAATGACACAGATCCCACTTCTTCCTATTTGAGAACAAAAAACACATAATAGAGTTTTTATCATCTTAAGGATAAAGGGATTTTAGAAAGTAAAGGGTAAGTTGAGAAGTCATACCAATATTATTGAAGATACAGAATCATGGTTCATATGGAAACCAACAGTTTGTATGGGCTGGTAAAATTAATGAAATTAAATGAATAAAGATCTTATACATCTCATGAAGCATGTCATACTCATCATTGAGGCATAAGAGGATATTTTAAGGGTAAATAAGGTTGACCACCACACATGTCTTAATTCCTTTGACCCCATGGATAAAGAAATTAAAATCATTCACTATAGGTCTATGGTGTTCAAATCACTACATTAAAGTACAATCAAGGAGACACAAAGCCACAACTAACTCCAAGGGGGAAATAAATGACAATGGTGCTCCATTATTAAACCCTAATACTTGGGGGGAGAAACAAATACAAGGGAAACCAGTAAAATATTGGGATTAGTATAGTGAATGAATCTATGTGAAAGAGTTATCATTTATCTTTCATTAAATCTTAGTCTCTACTATTTAAAAATACCAAAACACCCATTTTATGATATTTATTGGCCTTGAAAACACCATAATTTTAATTTTAATGGATAATTATAAAGACTTATTGTTTAATTGTATAATTAAGAAACCCAAATAAAAACATGTATTTTTCTCCTTTATATTATATATACACACTCTCTAATATTTTTTTGGGATTTTGAAAATTCACTTTTATGGGTTGAGTGGGAACCCTAACTTAAATCCCAAAAAACATACAACCAATTAGGCTATTAATCAACAAAAAATATTAAAGACCACAACCAAATAACATTAGCTTCATAGACAAAGAGTTTGGATTATTATTTCTAATATAAATATCTCATATCAAATTTTAGATGGATTCGATATTTATCTTCAAACTAGAGGTGATAAAGTCTGAGACCTATAAGTATTCATTGAGTGAGAATATATCAAATTAAAATTCTAGAAAATTTTCATCATGTTGAGAATTAGGCCATTACAGAAGATCATCATTGATACCTTGAGGAAGTTTCTCCCTCCCTAATTTATCATGATCCAATGGAGAAAAATTGAAATTAGTGTTCTTGGATTTGTTATATTATTTAATTAATGATTTTCCTAATTTTAATAGGTGCATTTAAATTTTATAGAGAAATGAGAGGGATATGAGTAAACCCCATAGTCCTCACCATCCAGTGCCTCACCCATGGACATATAACATGGGTCATCAATTCCTGAATGCGAAGGTTTCTCTTGGGCTAATAGTTCTTTATGTCTAAACACAGATCCTGGGCAAGGATTCTTCGAGAATGGAAACTAATTTGTCCCCTCAGATCTCATATCATTGATATAACCAATACCATTGAATACAATGTACTTACCCACAAATCTTTTCATAACTAGTTTAGGTATACTAGAGTAATATTTTTGGTGCCCAATTTTCTTTTCTATAGTCACTGAATTATATCTAAAATCTACAACACTTTTCTTCCTTTTTTTATTCCTGATAAAAATACTCTTTATATTGTAATTAATATTTTTATTTTTTGATTAAATTGAGAGGAAACATCTTTTATTTTTACCCCATCAATGGAGACATCATTTTCCAATGATTGAGAAACATTTGATTTTGTACTTTCCTCTGAGCCTGCTACCCAGGAATGTATCTTATTTATCATAGACCACTTTAGTTTCCACCCCTCATATTACTTGTCTGTAGAACCATACTTTGATACCTCAAAATAGTTCCTAAGATCCATCCTAATGTGATATTACTTCTTTTATTTAAATTTCTTGGTCTACCAAGCAAAAGCATGTATCCCTTGATTACTACTTCCACCTAAACCTTTGTTGTTGGATGCCTGATCCCTAATGATACCCTAAAAATGATACTTCTCAGTATCCTATATTTCTACTTATAATTTTATAAGATTCATGGGAAGTCATCCTCTTTACATCTAAAAACCCAATTCAGACAGGTTAGGGCTAGCCTCTTGGGAAAGAATAACATTGGAAAATTATCATCCAATAATCTATTCTTGAGATATTGTAGATGCTTTCAAATTTAAATGTTTTACCATTTAATACACATATCCTCTCACCTTATATTTTTTCCATGGGGTTGATCCACCTATTGGGGGTAGTAAAACATCCTTCATATAAGAGAAATTAGTCATTGGATTAGGATTTTCTAAAAAAATCCATAATGACCCTACTGATATCCCCCTATAAGTGAACTTTAATTTCCTCCAAGTATAATAAATTATTGTCCTGAAACCATTGGTCATTCTGTTGGGGAGAATCCTAATTTTGGGAAGAAAATTTCTTCTGATATATTTGTGAGAAACTCAAGGAAATAGGGAAGTGATATAAATAAGAATAAATAAATCAACATGTAGGATTTTTAACATGGAAAAAACTTCTAATGCAGAGTATTAAAAAACAATAGCAAAATGTTTAAATATATAACAATAAATTATAGAGTCTATAAAATAAAAATAATTACCAAACATGAATTTCAATGATGGAATATAAAAACTTGTGTGAAAACCACATCCCGATACGCCTTCATCTTCTCTCAGAAAATATTCTCAGTCAAAACACAAAACTCAAAGATCCATATGAGACAAAATATCACCCATCCATGGATCAATATTTAATACCTTTGGGATCTTCATCTAAACATACATCATCCTCACACCATCTTGTGACACCCGAAGATTTTTTCTCTCTGATGATGTCGCCATCATGATGTACCCCTAATAATCAACTAGGGCAGGCTTTGAACTGTCTTGTGACACATGAAGGATTTTTCTCTCTCATGATCTCACCACCATGACGTAATGTTGATCATCATATAGGATATTCCACCTAATCACCATTATTAGGAATATTTTCATTACATATCCTTAATCATTGATTTAATTACTATTTCTCCACACTTGTTATATGTCGATGCACCACAAATACTATTGAAAACACAATATCCCCCCTTTATGATCTCAGTTGACTACATATTTGGAACCTATCAAGAACTTCCCCATGATTAGAAGTCAATATCATCATTTCTATGAGCCACATAGGCTACCAAAAATGTGGTTACCCCCTTACCTCTTGATCTCGGTGGACTACATCTTGAACATATTACTGGGGACCTCTCAATGATTAGAAGTTAATCTCATAATAATCCAAAAATATACTATTGCATCCTCATATATAGACACCAATCCCATATCTCTAATAAACACGGTCAAAATTAATTTTTCCATCCATTAATATTAAGAATAGATCTCCATTAATTAATTTCTCTTTCCCCAATGTGTTGAATCTCAACAATCCCCCTTTAACAAATAAAAGAATGAAAAAATCCAATAAACTCAGTTAGAATGGAATCATGTTGGTATTTCACCAACCATTATCTTCTGTAAGGTAAATAATGATCCCCATTTTCACTTATAACATAAAAACTATTAGGTTCCACTAAAAACGAAATCTAAATGCCTAATTCTTACGTAAATATGTATTTGTACCATTCTGTGGAACAATACCCAAACTAGAAACATCTGGCTCCCCCATAATAGTGATTACCACATTATCTAGATCACCTGTCAAAATTGACTACCCCCTACTCAACATACCCTAATAAGACATATGCATCACCACCCTCAACCTTATTTTATTTCCAAACCTTATTCTAATTCACACAAAAATAATCAATCCTCTTAGAAACTTCTATAATTCTCACATTAAATTTTAAGAACGATCCTTCCCTTTTTTACCATTGTTGGGTTGGAAGATAATCTATTCCAGGATAATTATTCAATTATGAAAAAATAATTTTGAGAATTTACAGCATAAATGAAGCACAGAAATGAATAGTGTAAAATAAATGGGGGAACATATTTGTGGAAAAAACCTCTAAGGTGGAGGATTAAATAACCATGGGGAAATTTTAAAATATCCACTAATAAATGAGAGAGTATACAAAATCCAAGTAATGCCTAAAATTGAATTTCAAAAACAACATAGAGAATGTGAAAAACACATCTCAATATGCCTCTATCTTCTCTCTAAAAATCATCTATGTCAAAATGCAATACTCAAAGATCCATCTGAGAAAAAATCTCACCCTTATTTCAAAAAAATGTCACTACCTTAGGGATATTCATTTGAACAAACATCGGCATCACACCATCTTGAAACACCCAAAGGATTTTTATCTTTCATGATATCACCATTATGATGTACCACTGATCATCAATCGGGACAAACCTCACAATGCCTTACGAAACCTAAATGATTTTCTATCTCATTATTTCACCATCATGATGCATCAATGATCATAAACTGAGACATGCCACCTAGTCACCACTATTAAGAATACTTTTGATACATGGCCACAACTATCGATCTAATTGCTATTGCTCTGCACCTATTCCATTTCAATGCATTGTAGATACTGCTGAAAATGAAATAACCCCATTCTTTCTCTCGATGAACTATATCTTGAATAATTGTCAAGTGCCTCTCCATGATTAGAAGTTAATATCGTCACTATTGATGAGACACATAGGCTACCATAAACACAGTATCCCCATTTTCTCTTGATCTTGGTGGAATACATGTTTAAAATCTTTCTAAGGACCACTCCATTAGTCTAATTTAATCTCATTGTAATCCCAAAATATTCTACCACATCCTCATATATAGACACCAATCCCACATCTCAAATAAATGTGGTAATCATTCATTTTTACATCAATTAATATTGAGAATAACTCTCCATTAATTAATTTCTTTTTCATCAACAAATTTTCTGAATCTCAATGCATTCCACCCCACTAGTGATGATAATTATATTCCAATTTCACTAAACAATTTAAAGTTAAGAAGAATTAAGACCTTGAATCAAAACATTACTATTGTTTGTACTGATACTCACCTTGAACTTTGATCCATATGAAGTCCACTGAGGGATTTGATACATCATCCTCAACAAATACACAAGGTGTAATATAATGAAATAAGGTCTGATTCTTATGATTTGAGAACAAGAAACACATAATCAAGTTTCCTATCATCTTAAGGAAAGAGGGATTTTGGAAAGGAAGGGGTAAACTAGGAAGAGATACCCTGATCACTAAAGATAATGGATCATGGTTCATATGGGAATAGAAAAGACCATATTATCTACTGGAAATGAAAGGAATTGAAGGAATAAAGGATCATATACCTCACATGAATCATTTCACCCTCATCATTGAAGTGTAAGAGGATATGATGAGGGTTAATAAGAATGAATACCATCCAATTATATAATCCTCTGACCCTAAGACTTTAAATAGGATCTCTATTCATGAACCTTAATACCTCATAGAAAAACAAAATCCAAGAAAAAACCGGTATAATATTAGTATTGGTAATAATGTTATTATAATTATTAATATCGATATCAATATTAATATCAATCATTAATGTATTATGAGAGTATTGTTAACACTTGTAAAAGACAATCACTACTACGAAGGGAGGAAAAATGATGATGGGAATTTTTATATGAATAAATTAGATCCTTCCTTGAAGGTTTTTCATTTATGATGTTGAAATAGATTTGTGAAAACGTGATGGTGATACTTCATGACTTTGTAACACTTTTATTAATGGAAGTATCTTTATGGTAACATGGAAATGATCATTCGTGTTTTCACAACCCTTTAATGGATAAAAGTTTCTTTGTGGATATAGATAGTGATCCTTTATGGAAACATTATCCCTTTATGAATGGAAGTTTCTTTATGAAAACATGATAGTGATCCTTCATGGTCATCTAATATCTTCATGGATGGAATTCATTTGTAGCTGCATGGTGGTGATCCTATGTGACTGCGTACTTCCTTCATGAAACCAAATTTAAAAATTTTAGGGAATGAGGTTATGTGAGTAGCCTATATCCCAAAACACTCTTCGATGAGGTACAAAATTTTGTGATATAAATTTTGAGAGAAGAATCACTTTATTTTGTGAAATTCCATTTTCATAAATATCCTTTGGTATATTCCTTGGGTAACTTCCAAGTCTAGACCCAAGAAAGAGGGGGAAAATCATCACATAAGATCTTCACAATAATTCTATTGTTGGATAATAACTTCACGTAACCTCTTTCATAAGGTCCTTTTCAAAGGGATCCTATGTAACTCCTTTACGAACCAATAAGATTTAAACACCATGAATTTAGTAAACTTAACCCATTCATAAATAACTCTAATCTTATGTGAAATTTAGGGTTTCTAAATTTTATTTTTACCTCTTCTAAATGGTATATCACTATGACAGATTTAACCAACAATTGATCACTCCATGAAGGATCCCTATAATGAATATTTAGGCCTCATTTTCCCCTTCTTCTTCCCAGGCCATCTATCTGGGTTAAATCAACCCAAACGATATCACTGGCTTCATCCCATCAATTCAAAAGAATTGAAAATACCATTCCATCAATGTCTCCTCTAAATATGTCAAACAGTCATGATCAGGATACTATGAACATTAGTGTGAACCCCTTAAATCATATATTCCTATGATAATGTGAATCAAACGTCTCATGAGTGACTATTCTTGGGAATTACCCTTTAATTGATAGGACCCTCAAGGTTGTAATATTCATATATTACCCAAAATAACTAGGGTTTATATCCTTGGTTAACGAGTGAGGATCCAACTATCTAAGGACACTCACTATGACCACTCTAAGGTGGCCTCATTTAACCCTCACATAATTAGTCACCCTCTGTGTGACATATTAATGGGATTGAGTTGAGTCACCCCTAATATTATTTGTCCAGATCCTCTAACTCGATCATTTAATACTATCTTTGTTGTCATGTAACGTATGGATAACCCCTTGATTAACCTTCATTAGTCCACTCAATGAGCCAGTGATATATCATAGGCCTCTAACTTGGTGTACATCCCAATCATTCCTCATTATGTCATTCCACCCATGAGTCTAGTATTCCTTAATCACCTAGTTACCGAAAAATAATAGGTAAACATGAATATTTTACACCTCTTATTAGGGTTAATCTCCAACCATATCCTCTCCCACTAAATTTCCAATAAACAAGATAAACCAAAAGGGTTGATCATGTGTAAGTCTCACACCAACCATTCCTAGGAACATTTTACCTAGTGGTCCCAACTTCATGACATTAAATTGAATAAAAAATCAATAATTACATGAAACATTAAACTAATTGGAATAATACCTAGTTGTATAACATCAAACTATATGAAATCACTAGTCTTGAACGCACAACCTTAAAAGGATCTTCATTTGGTTATGAATACATGACCTTAAAAGGAACCATAATGGTCCCTATCACACTATGTTAAAAGGTATGATGTGTACCATTAATAGGCATTAAATTATGTGGGTTATGATCCCATATATAGAAATACATATTAATCCTCTATCATTTCTGAAATAATTACTGTGAAACACCTATCACCTCCCTAGATGATGATAAATTATAGAGTGCCAAGATGTGTGGCTTTAAACAATAGTAAGTGAGATATAAATAGAGAACCTATGATAAATACATATGCTCACATCTATTAATTGTATCGATTGATCAGTCTCTTGAGCATGATAACCATTATTGTTATTGGGAAGGATGTCATGAATCCGTATTGAATCTATAAGAGAGTCCAAAACTTGGTAATAAAACACCCTAAGGGGTAGTTCGACCTCTAATCCTCTCATACAATAAAAAGTGGATCATTATCACCCTAGGAGATCAAGAGGATTATCAACTTTATAAAGTGGGATAGTCACATGAGACTTAGAAAAACCACACAAACCCACGAGGGAAAAGAAATTCATCAGAACCAAAATGGAGAAATCGAAGTGAAATCCTTTACCCGTGAGGGAGATCGATTAACTGTGTGCTTTTTCTTGTGATTCCACATTAATAGGTTTCTTATTTATAATTAATTATCCTTTAGAATTATATACCACATAAAAATGGAATAATCAAAAACACCAACACATATTAAGATCCCAAGATAGGATAGTGGTAACTATAAGGTACCTCATGTTGTTACACATAACTGATCGATGCAATGGATATATTACTCAGCCATGATGAAGGTCATGGAACTAGATCTCAGATGTCAATGTCACTAAATAAACATGTATAATTATATTTATTGAATACCCTAGTACAATATTATCATCTCAAAAACTCTATCCCCACTATAGTGGTGGCTCATCAAAGCCTTTAGAAGCTGAATCCTTATTCCTACCAACGACGGGTCATAGAGAAGAAAGCGGTCCTTACATATACATAGAAAATTTTATAAGAGTCTATATTTGGTGTGAAGTAACACATACCTCCATTATCTTAGGGAGGTGGAGAAGGACATAAAATTAATTCCCACTTTTGTTTGGGTGATACTGAGGATATATTTTTTCACCCATCATTATAGATAGCGCTACATGACACCATCTATTCAGTGATATGCTGGGGGGGATCACCCTAGGGATCATGGAAATAGTTTTCTAGAATAGGTCACATAATATGAGGACCTATAAGGGTAATATTAAAACAAATATATAATATTAGTAGAATATTATTATTGTTATCCACACTTAAGGAGTTCTTTCACATATTCAAATGGTACCCTAGGAGCTGGCTCATATCCATATTCCTGACTATAAATATCATAATAATATTTTGATATAAATCTAAGAGAAATATCATATCTCTATTCCCATCAACATTTAAGAATATTTTCAGCATATTCTGAGAACAACTTAGGAGTAGGCTCATATCTATGTTCTAATTAATACCCATGGATATTGTTAGCATATTTTGATGAAAACCAAGAATCGTGTCCATATCCCTATCATTGTCCATATCTTATAGGATTTTAAAAAAATTTATATAGAAATAAAAAATCATGATCATATATCTTTTCCCCTCAACATTTAAGAAGTTCGTCAGAAAATTCCAATGAAAACCTCAAATCAGGCCCATATATCTATTCAATTCAATATCTTAGATGCCCATTAGCATATTTTGATTGAAATCAAGGAGAAGGATTATATACTTTTTCTCATATATATCTATAGTAATTTTCATCATATTTTGATGATACCTTAAGAAGATGAATATATCCATGTTCCCATAAACATTCAAGAAGTTCATTGGAATACTTCATTGAAAAACGGGGAGAATGCTCATATTCTTATTCTAACCCATGAAGTTTGTCAAAATATTTTAATGAAAAAATAAGAGAATAATTATATCCCTATTCTATATCATAAAGTTCATCAACATATTTTTAATAAAATTGAGGATATGACTAAGAGGGATCCCACTCATGAAGGTCGCTGCCCACATTGCATGAACCCCATCATGATCACGGTTTCAACCCTGATCACCCAGCCAAGAATGTTAAAAAGGTGGTATCATAGAGGGAAATATGAAATCAAGGAGAATCTCCCTACCGATGTGAATTCCGATATCCTTGAGGCTATTCAAAATATACCAACAATGAAATTATGTTATTCTATTTCTTTATCAATAGGAAAAGACATATACGACCATAAAGGTCCTCCCCAAGGTTCTATGATCATCAACCATGGAGGCCCTTCCTAGAGAATTTTCTACAAAGGTTCTCCCAAAAGCTCTATATCCAACAACTCTGGAGTTCCTCTCTAGAGTTCATATCACAAAGGTTCTCCCCACTACATTAAGCATATCAACTGTAAAGTTTATACTCATAGAAACAAATAAATATCATCAACCATTGAGGTCCTCATCATGGTTAAACGAGACTAGATAACCCTGGAGGTCCTCCTCAGATCACCTTCCATAAAGGTCCTCCCCATGGTGACATAAATATTGGTCACAAAAGTCATCATTATGACATATGTGTAGTTCCTATCTATAACATGAAGATCAAAAATCAAGAAGGTAATCCTTTTTATAACTCATTAGAAATCTATAAACATAAAGGTCCTTCTAATGGGAACCAAGATAAAAAAATTTGGAGGCCCTCCTCAAAGAATATACTTTAGAGGTATTCTCTGTGATAATGAAAATAGATAGAATGGAGGTCCTGCCCAGAATGGAGAATTATTAATCAATCATGGAGGTCATTCCCATGGTATTCATTGTAAAGGCTCTCTATATAATGACATATCTTCTTAGAATGAAGGTCCTACCTATGTCAAGGTTACTTATAAGTATCCCTCATGTCAAGTTTCACTGAATAAGCTAAGTCTAACTACACAAAGTTCCTAATCATTGATCAATGATATCTCATCTTGGTCAAAGAATAGTCTAAGGTGAATATCTTGAACAAAACTTCCCCTGGACCGTGTTACTTTTAATGATGTATATGATGTTTTGAAAAAACCTACATATATAAAAAATTAGTGGAGAAATTACCTTTATATTTGGATAAAGTGGAATAATCACCCACACGAGTCATGTGAAAAGAATTGGTTGAGGATAGAATACCGATCATGTTTTATCCCATGTCAACTCCCTAATATGACATTCCATAGGAATTAAAATATAAATGCATAACCATTTTTTTCAAACCTGTGTGAAAATATATATCATTTGAAGACCATATAAATATATTATAGAAAGGAAATCAACCATCTCAAGAAGAAGGATAATATTTTTCTCCAAGTTGACATGTCCACCATTTTAGTGTCTCAGAACCCAAATTCAGGGAAGCAATGTGAGTGTCTTCAACTAGAATACCATAGTAATATAAAGTAAATATTATAAATAATCACTTAAACACAACTTGATGTGGGTATCTATGGGTGGGGTGAATATAGAACTCTAAATTTTACCCTACATTTTGACGAACAAGATACTCCGATGAAATCATTCTTCAATATCATCACTTCAGGAAAATTACTTGGCCCTAAGTTTATATATGTTATTTGGCCCATCCAGGAAATACACACCATTCTTAAAGTTTGGAAGTGTAATACTTGTTGGTAACAAGAAATTTATATACTTATGCATCAATATACTATAAATTCCAAGCAATATTTCTAAACAAAACTTTCAATTGTAAAATATTCATTGATAGTGAGCACCTCATTCCATGAAAAGGAACTACATATATCTTGTGCTAGGATATAATACCAAAAGGATAAGAAGTCCCTAATAACAAAATCCTTAGAAGAAATATAGGGGTATCCCCAAACAAAAGGGTTGGAGTATTTTTTACCACTATTGTGACCCCAAGTTTTACATCCCAACCACTCATTTACTTATTATTTCACTTATTTATAGGTTTGTATATTTTTTCTCTTAGGTTTAGATAAAATTTATATTAAATTGTGAGGTTATGGGGTAGATGTTCATGTTTCATGGTTTTCACATGGTTTGTGAAAATTGTGAAACCTGGTTGTATGAATCCTTTAGTCTATTTTAGAGGTGATCGCATGGTTGGTGTACGGTTTTCCAAACTATGGGACCAAACCTTACAAGTAAACATTACTTCAGGGAATCTTACACATGGTTGACACACTATTTGTTAACCTATATAGGAAAACTATATAACTACTTCTATAAATTTTTAGTGAGGGTTTCATGGTTGGTACACAGTTTGGTAAACTATGAGGCCAAACCATGTCGATAGTCTAGATCATTAAAAATGATAAATTTATCCCCCCTTGGGTCTAACCCTTTAAGGATCCATATTATTTCTATTCATATCCCAATAGATCCAAGAACCCCTCCTTATCATTTCAACCTTGTTATTTGGTTTCTTCATGGATTCCTTACAATTTTTAGGTCAATTATTCAAGGTAAAGTGGTCCATACATTCCACTCTTCTCTTCCATTTCCTTTCCTCTTCTCTTCATACCCTAGAATGGCCATGATGATATAAGTTTAGTGTTGGATCGATTTTATCATGGTGTTTTCTTATTTTATGGATTTAAATATCCTTATAAGGGATTATATTGCTTTGTTGTATTATATTAACACCTTGGTTAGTGAAATAAGTGGATTGAGGTAGGCTGTTCCATTTAGAGAACCTTAAATTTAAATCAATAGACTTATTAGTTATTCACACCACATTTTTTGAATTATTTTGAAATTATATTAAGTGAATATAGTGTTTATTTCCTAATTAAGTTATTTTATTTTTGTTTTTATGCCAAAAATTGGTTTCCAAATAAGTTGTACATGTATAGATCTTATTTAATTACATAAGAGAATCTTTTCAAAATAAATTTATGAATTAAATGTATTTTTTCATTTTCATTGGTTTTTAAAGAATATAAATCAAGTTATAAGGATTTAATTTCAATTTAAGGGTTTTTTAAAATTATTTTAATATTTTAATTGTGTTACTTTGATTATTTGAGTTACTTTAATGTTTTTTTAACTTGGTTTCTTGAATGATGTTTCAAAATTCCTGGTTGAAACATTAAGTTAAAATATATTTTCTTAATGTAAGTAGACCCTTGAAGTGATCCCCTTTATATTTTTGTGTGAAGTGGATGTAAAAAATCATAGTTTGGGGATATATTTACGATATTGTTATTCTTGAGAAAATGGGGTTGATTTTGTGAAGGATGTTAGAAGGTAAGGGTGTGTTATTATTATTTTCATTCATATTATTATGTGCCTATATATATATATATATTCATTTCTCACCTCTATTTCATGGCATGGAAAATTAAAGTATCTAAGTGGGGAAATAATTATGTGTACTGCACTAATTATGATAACACATTCATTAGTGGACCCAGGTTTGGACTAAGGTCCACTTAAGGAGTTTTCCTCTCAATTAGACCAGAATAGGGTAAAACGAAGTGTCAGGAAGTGAATAAAAATAGGAAATAATTATATGGATTCAATATTATAGTGAACTAGATTATCTCAGGGCTCCTAGGCATTCCCATAATTATAAGTTCTTGATTATCTTATAATTATCATGATTCCTTATTTCTATTATATTTGACTTATAATTATTTGATGTTGACCCTTTAGAACTATTTTTGTGATTATTATGATTTTTTATTACTAAAATTGGAATTTACATTTTAAAATAATAAATGTATCACTTTTGTATTCTTCATTTAAAAGAAAAGGGGTTTACAAAAGGCTATACTTTTTCTCTCTATTTTCCCATGCTTGGGTATTTTCAACGTAAGATTGTAAAATGATTTTTGATACCAGATGCTTCCTTTTCTTTCAAAGTTTAAAGTACCATTTTGATTTTGAAATGTGAAAACCCCATGTATTGAAAGAAATGGTTTTAAATTATAATATCATGTTATTGGTTTTCAATAAAAGAGAAAAAATTACATTTATAGTTTTATTTCAAACTAGCATGAAATGAATTTATTTTTAAAGGCTATGCATTGTGACACCCGATATTTTAGAATGTATTCTACTTTAAGTAAAACTAGTATGTATGATAACTTGTGATGCACATGATAAAAAACTAAATTTTATAATTATTTATTAAAATAAAAAATGAATGAAAATACAAGATAGTTAAATAAAATATAATTGAAAAAATAAATAATGTTTTTAAAATTAAAAGGGTTCTATTTTACTAATGAAAATACCATTAATTATAGAGAAACCATTTTGATGAATTATGTACTTTTTATCAATTTAATACTTTTAAATAAATGATATCAATAAAATTTATTGATAAAAATATTGTCATGATTATTTAATAACATCAATATATTGATTAAGTAATTATAAAAAATGTTAATTTAATTATTCATGGATAAACAAAAATGTTTTGTTTTAAAACCTTATTTTTATTATATATTATATGTGTTTTATTTAAAAGAAAAATTTATAAAATTTATAATTTTAGTTTTATAAAATGAACTCCATTTTTTGATTCATCGTATTAAAATTACCTTAAGGTGAAATTTTGGGATTTCTATAAAATGGTTTATTTTTAGGTGAATAATGAAAATACCATTTTTACAAATACCATAACTTTTAAAAATTCGTCCTGATATAAGAATGACTTAAAATTTTATTAAAACTTTTTTATAGATAAAATATATGTTTATGGTTTAAAATAAAACATTTATAAATATTATGTTTAATTTAGGAACCTATTTTTAACATTTTTAAAACTAAGGGATGATTTATTCTAAGAAAAGAACCATTTTTTATCATTTTCATTAATTAAGTATCTATAGGGATATATTCAGTATTTTACTGGTTTAAAAGTCACATAATTATCACTTTTTATTCATAAACTAATAAATTTCATGTTGTAATATTCTATACATGATTTTTTTGTAAATTCATTTATATGCATAAAAATGAATTCTTCTAAAAACTATTTTTTATTACAATTTGTGTACTTTATTAAAAGTAATTTTACCACATATAGAAATTGAATATTGTAAAATGTATCCCATATTTTGAATTAGTATATTCAAATTTTTTAATAAGTTCCATTTAATTTTTTTTCATAAATTTTGTTACTATAGAAAAAAATAGTCACCACACTAAGAGTTAAATGGGTTAAAAGGGTTTGAACATTATGATAAGGGGGAAAATCAAAAAATACTATCTATAATTTGATTGAATGAGTGTATTTATACCACCATAATATTAAATTTTAATTTGGTATTATTTCTTGACACATTCTCTTGAAATTTACTTTATTTTTTAAAAGTTAATAGTGTTTACTAGAGTGTCACTCCCCTCACTTATTAAAAGATCCCTTCACCCATCACTTATCCACACTTTTATAAATTTTTATAGACCAATTTCTACCCAAATCAATCCCCAAAACCCTTATCAATGACTTGAATGTTATGGTATCATAGAAATACCAACCTAAGAAGTATTAATGGGATATCTAAAGGAGTATACCCAATAAAGAGGTAGTCTTCTTAACCGAGTTCATTAAAGTTTTTTTCTTTTTCCACCTCCTCCAAATCTTATATAACCATATTAAAATAATGAAATAAGTATAATTATTATAATTAAATTTTATTATGTTGATGTAAAAACCATAATATACCTCTTTTCCATCTATTATAAATGAAAATGTCTCTCACTCGTACGTGCAGACTACCACCTCCATGAAGGACATATTTTATTTTTCATCACCACCTTACATTCACAGTTATAAAATATGTATTTAATAAATAAACTTGATATATATGACATTATTATGATTATATAAAGATAAATCATTATGTATAATCATTCCTTACCATTTATTAGAAAATGAAAATTCCGCACATGTGTACATGCAGATTGCCACCTCTACGAATAGCATATTTCATTTTCCATCAAAATCTGACAAGGTTAGTTATAAGAATGGTTTTAACATATATATATATGTGATATTTATTAAAAAATTTTGTTCTATAAAAATAGTTTAATCATTATATTAATAATATTAACAATAAATGGTCATTGTAAAATATAATCGCCTAAAACAACCATATCGAGACACTTTTCTTAATTTGAATATATTTTTTGAAAATATATTGAAATATAAATTTTTTTGGTTATGTAATGATAAATAAATTATATATATAAAATTATAGATATGATGAAACCATGCCCAAATTATATATACCAGAACCATTGAACCGAAACATTCATGGAAAACAGAGCAGTTAATAAAAAAATCATAATTTTAACAGAAAATTGTTAATAAATGGATAATGAAAAATTATAATTTAATAGTATATAGTATGATAAATATAAATATGGTTATAATATAGATAAATAATAAATAAATATTTATTATACACGAGGTTATAATGTGTTAAACCAAGCATGAATCCTAGGTAAGGGTTTCTTGTCTTAAACTTCCTTCTTTGAGACATGTTTTGAATTATGAACCCATTTCAATTATATGGTGTGTATGCTAACTATTTGAAATATTATATCCTGATACACACTTTAATTATGTTACATAAATTTCCATTTTAATTTTTTTTTCTTTTAATATGTTTTTATTTTAGTGTTATAAAATCCATAAGAGTTGATTGTCTCAATTTCAATTTCTCGAGACGTGTTTCTTATTATGGACCATGATTTTTTTATATGGTGAAAATACTGAAATATAAATATATTTTTTACTTTTTATTTCATTTAATTCAAGATATTTACATAACCATATAATTTTCTAACTTTTGATGGCTTTTTATTCCAAAGTTACCAAAGCCATAAGGGTTTATTTTATAATATAACTTTCTATTGGCATTGTTTATGTGTCAATTTATATTGAGGGAAACTTTATGTTATTTGTCTCATAGAACCAATTATTTTCTTATTATATGGTTATTTTTAGGTTTTTAAGTATTATTTACATTTTCCCTCTCTTTTTTACTCAAGACCACTGAAGGAATGCTTATAATAAAATCAGGCCTCATTTCCCATTTTGGCTAGGAATCTTTCTCTTCCACATCCGCATTTTTATTTTATTTCAAGAAATTAGTTTTATATACATAAATTATTTATAAATGTAAATTTATATTATCTTTTAACTTATATTCAAAATTTTAAAAGGAATATTTTTAATGATTTCTTTAACATTCATTTTTTAATTTCTTTACAAAAGTGTGAAAAATATATTTTTAAAAATTTTCTACATGAATAGATTTTATTTTCATCATGAAAATTATTTATGATTTATATTTCATTCCATGTTTTCATAGTTTTAAAAAGTAATATATATTCCCATTATTTTATAATTTTTTTAAAATAAAATGATAATATTTTCTTTAGAATTTTGAAAAGGGATTTCATTCCACTTATGTATATTTTTATAATTTACTCCACATTTTATTAATTAAATATAGTTTACTTTCAAGATTAAATTTTTATAAATTATTTTAAAAATAATATTTTAAAATTAATCCTGAAATCTCATGAATTTTTTTTGGAAGTGACTTTTAACTTTATTTTTACAATAAAGTTACAAAATATTTATGGAAATTTTTTTTAAAGTTTCACTTACATTTTCCTTTATTTCTTAGAAAAGACATGAATTTACTAAAAAAACTTAACTTATTATGAATTAATTGTCTCCCTTTTTTCCACACCAATTTATGTCTTATACCATAATTTTTTGTAAGGATTATTCAAAGTTCAATCACTTCCATGTTATTATGTTCTTTATGACTCCCCATCTCTCATGTGACTTCGTTTTTATCATTCATGTCTATGTTATTTATTATCATGGATATATTCTACATAATTTATTGTATTGAATTATCTATATAATTATTACTATATATGGCATGAATACCATATCATACATAAATCAGATTGGATGGCGTTCATCAGGAATGATAGTGAAGTTATTGACTGGGAACATATTTTCAATTTGTATACTTGTTAATTCCATTCATATGATTATTTATTATTAAAGGAAGATATATTATGTACTAAGAAACAATTAAAATATGTTATCTCAATATAGATAATTATTGATTATCAAGAGAGGTTGATTTATGTTCATTCAATATATGACGAATGTATTGAATATTATTTAGTGATGGGTGGGGCCCAAAATTATGTATCCCCTTGATGCATCGAGTATTCCTCATAAGGCATTCCAAAATGGATATTTTTTGGTGTATTCCAGCCCATACAATTATAATTTTTTGTAATTATTCCTTGAAGTTATATAATATATCTTGGCACGAGGCCTTTATTGTGTGTAAGATGTCTTGGCATGTGTCCTTGATGGTATGTAAGATGTCTTAGCATGAGGCCATTATGGTAAGATTAATATGCCCAACATTGTTAATTTTATCACTATAAGGACATTTATTTATGACTATGTGATTACTTACATTATTATGTTATCCATTAATGTAGCTCATACTCATGTTATTATTTATTTAGATTATTTATTGATTATTTACTCTTCCATATTACTCATGTTTTTTGTTTGTAATAGCTTCCATTGAATTCTACCCCTACTGAGCATTTGAGATCACCCTTATTATGTTTCCATTTTTCCAAATTATCAAGGAGAATAATACATATGATATATCTAGAAGGGTATCACGCATGGAGAATTTTATAGGAGATGTTGAAGACTTTTTATAGAATAAGAAAATATGGGTATAATGGAAAAAATGTCCATTGATTGAGAAAGATATGGGTTTTCTTAAGTATTGGTTTCCCTAATTCTCTAAATATATAAACTTAAAAATTTCTTAGTTATTTAAGTGACTCAATAATTTCTATTAATGTTATAATTATGGATGGTTATAATTGGGTATCTTTAGTTGGTATCAAATCCAATATGTAAATATTATGTTTTTAGCAACATATATGAGAGTATGGGTCTAGGGACTCTCATGCACTGGGAGTGGGGAAGATAAATATTAGGAATTTTTATCATACCTATCATATTGAAGGTATAGAAGGTTTTTCTTGGGTGTAGTAGAAAATCCTTGTTTTCTAGTTTGGGTATGGTGGTGGGAACATTAAAGGATTGTTTTTCTTTACATGTGGAGATGTGTAGCTATGATCATATTTTATTTTTTAATTTTGTTCTTATGATATATTGTGTTATGTCACAAATTATTCTATAGCTTTAATTTCTAGATTGTAATATATTTGAATTTAAAGTCCAATGTGGATGTTGTTGGGATATACCCGATTTAATTGTTGTATTTTTTATTGGTAATGAGTTATGTATACATGTTAATGCCTTAATTGGTTATGCTTATTTTTTGAGTTTTATATTTTATATGTGTGATCGTATAACCTATGGAATTATCTCATTAGACTTTTAAATGGAATTAAATTCTTTGGTTATTATTTTATCAGGTGAAATCATTCCCAATGATATATATTTTGGTACTCTGCTACTAGTTTCCACCCCATGGTGACCAAACATTTGTTTCATGCCTTGTCTTGGGATAGATCAGGTACTCAGATCAAGGTGGCATGTGTTGGTTCATGGAAAATGCTATCAAATCCTAGTTTTTATTTGGGTATTTAGGTAAAATAAATATTGGATTATCAGAGCTCAAGAGGTAGGTAATGAATAACTTCATAATCACCACCTTTAATTACAAAATGTTGGTTACCAAGGGTGTTCAGGATGTATGTGTGTCTGGATTTTGATCTTTTTTCTCAGTTATTTTTGATATTTTTTTGTCATTATTTGATTTTTTATGTTTTCCATTGAATATTTATGAGTTATTTTGAGAAGCTAAGAATTTTGGAGTGAAATTAGAAATAAATCAGTGGGTGGATGATTATTGTACATTGTTTGGGAAAACATGAGAAGACCATGTGACACAGTCTAAGGAATTTTAGTGGGGTTTTTATGTTTGGTGAATAGTTTTCTAGATCTTGCACCCAAATCATGAATATTTTTTTTAAATTATTGACTTTGGATTCTTCAAGGATCTATATTTTTTCATTTATTTTCCATTATTGATTTAGGGTGACTTGAGGTGTTTAATAAGGATATATTGATGTTATTTACCTTAGTTAAAATTTAGTTTTCATGGAAAATGTTTCAGGTGTCTACATTAAAAAATAGTAAATTTTATGATTTCTATGGGGTTGAATCAAGTGGGTTGAATTCTAAAAAGGTTTGGATTTAAAAGGTGCATGTAAAATGTTTTAATAACTTTCATGAATAGTTTTATAAAATTAATTTGAGTTACTTAATAGGTCTTATTTTGTGAATATTTTCAGAAGTATGATTTTGGATATTTGATTTTATAAATTTGTTTCTATATATTTTATAATTTTCATTTAAGACGGGAATAAGGGAATTTTGTAAAAAGGATGGTTTTTGGAATTTTTTTATTTTTAAAATTTTTATGAATGGATATTGGGTGTTCTTGTGGTAAGTAGATTTATCTTGATATGTGAAGATTAATTTTTTTTATATTTGGTTTTATAATGTTTTTAATATTAAGGCATATTTTGAGTGTGTTATATGTTGTTTTCTACATTAGAGTATCCCCCACCAAGAATTGATATATTCTCAAGAGGGGTATGTGAGTGGTTCACCTCGTGTAAAACCTCTGATTGATCAAGTTCCATTGAATCTAGTTGTATTATTAGGAATCCTAAAGGATTCTATTATATTTTTTTGACAATAGTTTCTTTTAAAAATATGGGTGTTTACATAAGGGGAACATGATGAGAAAAAAAGTTAAATGCGAATCTTGGAGGATTTTTAATAGTGGGATTAATTTCTTTATGATTTTATTTTATGAAAAGGAATCTTCAAGGTTGTTGTGTTGGGTACATTATCTACACAAGGGAAGGAAGGAATTTTGGTGGTGATATTTTTGTAAGGATTATTTCTCCAAATAGTATATATGGCTGATATAAGTGGCATGGAGTGATGAATGATCTAGGGATAAATGAGGTTCAAGATTAGTGTAACCACACCCATAGTTTAGGTTATGTCATTGTAAAGATACACAAAATAAGAAACTGGAAAGGGACCATTCCATAGTGCTCACTATGGTGGAGTTCCAGTGAACCCATTCAAAATTTTCAAGGTTAGTATGGATGAAGTGCATTCTGTGTTGAGTGAAAAATGGAAAAGGATCTTGCACCACACCATTGTGATAACTGTGGTGTAATGTGGGAGTACCTGTGAAAATTGATGAAGTCCAAATATTATTGAGGTATAAAGAATATACTTCATTGAAGATCTACAGTTTAAAATATCCAACAAAAAAGAGACCACACTATTGAACATGGCATGAGGATGGTTGGTTCTTCTTGTCTAACACAAGGAAGAAGACCAAAAAATGTGGAAAGTCGTGGTGATGTGTTTTTTCAATCATCAGGTTTTCACAAAAATGTGGAAACATGACTTACAAGATGTAGTTCAAGGAATGTCAAAGGGTATTTTGGATAAGGTTTTGAAGACCACACCATGGTAATAAAACTCTAGTTGTTTTTCTGGGCATATCAGGCTATGAAATGAAAAATTAGGGGGTTGGATTTAGGTAATGCATGAAATATGTGTCTAATGATTCATAATTATGTGCCTTGACATTAGGGCATGGTTCTATCATGATGTAAGGGAGTTTGAAACATTCATAAGCTGAATTAATTGATAATTAATTCATACTTAAATGGAGAGATAATAATGAACATGAAGCAGTTATGGTGGAATTTAGTTATAGAATTGATGGAGGAATATCGTGAGAAGTTATGGGTGGTTTTATTAGTCCATAATTCTTCTCATAGATGCCTTAATAATTGGGCATATGAATTCCCTATTTCCAAAATGGAGGTTGACTAGAAGTTTGGGGATGGACATTTCACATAGAGTCATATTCAAATTTCATAGGTGAGGAGAAGAGGAGTTCTAGGTGAGGGGCTGGAAGAAGTAGGCATCCATTGAATATATTGATAAGTAGAAGAATTTATTAATACAACACAGTGACAAAGATATTCTAGAATTACTTTGGAAAGAAGAAAAAGTACTGCAAGGAGAAATTCACAAGAGATCTATGAATGGGTAGCCTAATGAGAATAAAATAAGGAATATATCTATACTTGTGGATGAAATAAAAGAAAGATATGTTGTATAAGGGACCTACAAGTCTATAGATTGTGTAAAGGTGATCCTTTCCATCAAAAGTGTGACTATGATGGTATGTTCGAGGGAGTGACCCTTGGGAAGTAGTGAGTTGACTCTAAACCATTGTAAGGGATGTGACCCCTATGAAGATTATTGATCTTATACTGATTTTTTGCATGAATAATTATCATATAATTCTCCTTGGATGCATCCTAGTGATATTGAACAAAGTAAATTATTATGTCATCATTTACTTTATGCATGCACACCAAAATAGATCAAGAAACCTAAGTATATATTTGGTAAAAGAGCATAACAAGTGATCATAAATATTGAGAGGTCACAATCCTTTAGGAAAATTAATACATTAAAGGAATAAGTGTTTAAATTTTTTAATCACTCCATATACCCAGATTCAGCCCCCCCCCCCTCTCGGTAATCTCACACTAAGCCTATATTAAGGGACCAATATGTCACATCTTCTTCAGTTGTTGGACCTAGTGTTCTTCCAAATCTAGATCAAACTTGATAATACATTTAAGAGTTTCAAAATATTAATCCAACTCTCTTTCATGGGAATTAATGTTATCATGAAGTAGAAGAGAGGCTAGAGAGTATAGAGAAGATCTTTACCCTTCTTGAGCTTCTAGAGTTATTCAATCTTAAATTTTCAACGTTTATGCTCAAAGAACTGAGTTCGAATTGGAGGAAGTATATTATTTATAATAATTCATAAAATCATAATTAATGGGAATGGTTTAATGAATTTTTTATTTATAAATACTTCCTAAAGACTATGGAGATGTCTAAGGTGATGAAGTTGTATTACATTGAGCATGTTGACTAGTCGGTTCTTGAGTATGCCTGTTAATTTTTTGAGGTAATATATTATCATACCAAGATATTACAAGATGGATATTTAAAGGCTAAATTTTTTGGAAGGTATTTTTATTTATACCTTATAATGATAGTATCTTCACCTGTCTTGATCTCTCAGTTGGAGGTAGTGAAGCAGGCTGTTAGAGTAGAGGATGACTTGGCTGAGAGTCCAAAAGTTATTAAAATCTCTTATATTCTTAGGAGTGGTGAATGGAATCCCATTATAATGAAATGTAAACAAGACAAGTTTGAATATATGGTTGGTGGTATCAAGTGACCATCTGGTTTCATTTAATTAGCTTCTTTTATGAGTAAGTCCCCAGGGTTCCATCAATATGAGAGGTTAGTTCATAAGAATCCATCATGTCAGGAATCTCTTAAGACCTATCATGGTTGTATCCATTTGTATCATCTAAAAAGTTTTTGTATAGGATCCATGAATAAGAGTAATATAGATATATATACCAATTTTGAAGACCCTCAAGTTTAAACGACTAAATTTTATGCTGATGTAGTGGTTTCTTATAGTACCTCTTATTATATTTTGAACTCTCTTATATGATTATCCTAGTTGAATTGTTTGAGATTGTAGTGTTATAGAGATTTTAATTTTTATGAATATTTTAGGATTTATTTAGGATAGTACCTTATTAAGGTATCCTTGATTCATTGGTGATAACATTTTATATTGTTTGGTAAGATGATGAATTTTCATCTAGGTGATATGGGAACCAAGTTAGTGATTTTTATTAATCCTTTCATTTTTTTAAAGTTCAATTCATGTGAAAATACTCTATATTTTTTATAGTTATTGGAAGTGATAAGTTTGTTAGAATAATTAGTGTGTTAGTTTATTTCTAATATGGTGGGGAGATCATAATAAATGATTCCATTTTATCGACCATTTCCTGGTTTCCTTATGAAGGTAGTGGGGTAAGACTGCTGGGTGGGGTGGTTCATTTTCTAAACCCAAACCTAACATATAATGGGTTGTTGTTTCATTTAACTTTATTATTTTGGTAATTTATTTTATAAACTTTTATAAGTTGTCTTTATATGAATAATTTTATGAAGTATTTTGTTTTTGGTTATGGTCTTTGTGGTTTTTAAGGAATATAATTATGTTTGGTTCTATTGATTGTATCGATTAGGATAATTAACCTTTTATTGGTTTATTTCATGGATTTAATTTATTTTTTTAAATATAAACATGAATAAGGAAGTTAAACCTCATCTATTCTTTGAATAACCATTTCTATTGAGACTTTTTGGGAGAAAAAAGCGTGATGGTGGGAAGAATTATCACGCATCGACCTTGATTTTCCTTTTATTATTATTATTATTATTCTGTTTATATTCTATATTTGGGTTGAAATTAATTTAAATTATGTGAATACATAGTAGTTGTGCATGTCTCATGGTTTGTGCATAGTTAGTGAAAATAGTGTGACCAGACCCTGTGAAGCCTGTAGTCTATTTTAGAGGTGATAACATGGTTGAAACATTTTTTTCTAAACTATTTAGATCACCATTACATAAGGAAGTTTTAAGAATTTTGGAAACTATTTTGGTATTTTTTGTGTAAAAATCATGAAAATTCTTCTAGGCTTTTCTAGTTAGGGTTTCATGGTTGGTGCATGGTTTTGTAAACCACACAACCAAACTATGTGAATAATCCAAAGCATTAAAAATGATGAATTTATCCTTTAATAACATAAATTTAAATCCTTTAAGCCCCCATATTCCTCCTATTTGTATCCAAGCGAATCCCAATGAATCTCCCTCTCATTCCACCATTCCTCTTTAGGTTTTTCATGGATTCCTTAGACTTTTGAGGTCGATTATTCAAGGTAATTTAGTCTAAACCTTATCCTCTCATCTCCTTCCTTCCTTTCTTTTTTACCTTCCCTCCCCATAATATGCATGGTGAATTAGGTTTATGTAAAACCCCAATATTTTAACAAATATTTTTTTCAAATATATTTAATTTCTTCAATAACTAGCATTTCACACAATACTTAGTTTTAACTAACTGTGATATAGAATTAATATTTTTATTTTAACATAACCATTATAACCTATCCAATAAAATTGGTAGTGTGAATAAGAATAAAAATATTTTTCAAATTAATTATAATGGGTTTAGATGAATAAAATATAGTTATAATTAAGGACTAAAGTTTTGGTAAAGTCTTTATATACTTTGAAAAATATATTTCTCCTCAAAAAAACAAACTTCACTTATTTTTGTGAACAAATAATAAAATTGATTTTTGACACTTTAATAAAATTTATTTTAAAAATAAACTTCATTTTTGGAATCTAAATGTCAAAATTATCTTAGGTTGAATTTATTATAGTTTTATGAAAAGATTAAATTTTCGATAAATAATGAAAAATACTGATTTTTATTGAAACCTGCCATTTTATTTAAAGTATTTAAAAAGTTAAATTATATTTTAAAATGGATTTAAAAGTAAAATTAATTAAATCATATATTTATTAATCCAATTTATTTTATTTTAACCAATTTCATATATAATTTTTATATTAAAACTTTATGTACTTATGAAAAAGTTTTCTTTGGAAAACCTCTTTTTCATCATGTCTGTGAGATTAATTTTAAATGGAATTATTATAATTTTGTGAATTAAATTTAGAAAAATGGATTAAATATTTTTAATAATAATAATTAATATTATATAATAAGTCAAAATTATATTTTTTCATAATGAATATTGAAAATAGTGAAAATTTAATTACCACCGTTAAGGTTAACACGAATTTACTAGGGGTTAAACTAAAATTATAAGGGTAATTTTTCCAATAAAACTTATCTAAATAATATTTTATGGAAATATTTAAACCTTATAATATCCCAAATTATATTATATGGTCATTTGGAAGAATTTTTATTGGTAATTAATTTATTATTTTGGATTCTTTTGGAAAATTTCTAAGTAGTTTCCCAGTGGGTTTCTTTCCATACTTATAAAAGGGAATCCCTTATCCTCTCATATTCACACTTAAAAATCCTTTTTGTTCATACAATAATGACTCAAATAATTTAATTTATTCCATACTAATTTCCTATAGGCATTATTTTTATTAGGAAACCCTTCTATGAAGGCTTTTTGTGAAAACCTAAGGAGGTTGTCCGATGTAGTGGTATCGTTCTTACCGAGTGTTTTTATTTTATTTATTATTCCACATAATTTTAATATTATCTAACTATGTTGATATTTTAAAATAATTATATAATATATACTAACATTTTTTAATGTTAGTATCATAACATACATCCATATCCTCTTCCATCAAATGGGAAATGAAACCATCCATCGTGTGTATGGAGGACTACGGCCTCATGAACCAATGTAATTCATTTTCTATCACCACATATTATAGTTGGATATAATGATGTATTTAACATATTTATATGATATTTATGACACAAAAATACTTCTAAAATTATAATATCACATCTACCTTCTTACCTTTCAATCTGTTGGAAAATGATAACGTTGCTCGTGCGTACGTGTGGACTTCCACCTCCACGAAGCGATGTGATAAAATTTCCATTTTTTTTGACATGGATGGTAATAAGGATATATTTAGTTAATATATATTATATATATGAAATATTTTTTGTTAAATTCTATTTATTATTTACATTTATTTTATTCCATCCATCGAGAAAATAGAAACAACGTTCATGCGTACGTACGACCTACCATCTCCATGAATGGTGTAGTTAATTTTCTATCTCTAAATTTCATGGATTACTATAAATACACATATAATTAAAATATATTATATTTATATCATAATTAATATTTTTTATATTATGTTACCATTATCTAAATAAAATGACCAAAAATACCAAACCAAAATATACATGAAAAACAAAGTAGTTATTACCAAAAACGCGATTTAACAAGGAAATGTTAATAAATGGGTGATAAAAGGCTATAAGTAAATAATATATAGTATTATATATATTATTATACTTCTATAATATATATATTATAATTCTAAATTTATTATACATTAGTTTATAATGTGTATGAATAGATTTGATACTTGGGGTAAGGGAATTCCATCTCACTTTTCTTTCTTTGGGACACATGCCTTATACACCACTTGTTTCTTTTGTGGAGTGTATATAATTCCCATGAATTTATTCTCATGAAATTATGGTATATAAACACACACAAAAACACACACACACACACACACACATATATACATATATAATTTTATATATTTCATAAGGATTATGATTCAAATGATACCAAGGTGGCAAGGGTATTATGTTAGGACATCATTGTTTATCGGGGTTATTTATGATTAAGTTTCAATGATGAAATATTATGATATATATATAAATAAAATCATGTTTTTTTTATTAAACTATTTATATTTATGTAAATTAAATGTTTTAATTTCATTTTTACCTCTATATATACTGAATAGAAAAAAATAATGTTTTTACGGAAAACTGATTTTATTTCCCTCCTCGGTTGAAAATACTTTTTCTTCCATGTACATATTTTATAAAAATGTTTTGAGGAAAGTTTTTACTATTATCCAATGATTTTTAAATAATTTTTTAACCATATATTATTTTTTACAAAATGGTTTAAAAGGAATCTTATTGTTATATTTAAAACCAGGATCTTTTAACTTTTTACCAAAAATGTGAAAAGGATATTTGTTTTAATGTGTAAAACATGAATGATATTTTCCACCATCATGACCACTAAATGATTTAAATATTCCCTTAAAAGTTAAAAAGGTTATTTTAAAATAAATTGATTCATTTAATTATTAGTAAAATTTTAGATTATGAATTATTATTTTCAAAATGAAAAGGATATTTTCCTCACGAAATTTTCCAAGCGATCTCTAAAAATAATTTTGCATCTAAAATTACATAATTTGATGTTACTTAAAAATTAATTGGGATATGATACATGGTTACCATTATTGTTCATTCTATGTGTGGTTTATATTTATAAAACCGATCTATTTTTGTGGGTTATTCTATGATTAATTGATTAAATGTTTGTGAAACATGTTTCCCTTTCACATGTTATGATATGATGATATAATTAATGTTTTACAATATTATGTCACACATATATATGGTTTTAATTATGTTATAGGTGGTTATGTTATAACCAAGGATGGTGGTCACATTATAACCAAGTATAATAGTTACGTTATAACTAAGGAAGGTGATTATGTTATAATTGAGGTCGGCGGTTAAATTATAACCAATGATGGGTGGTTTCATTATAAACTAAGGATTGGTGAGCATGTTATATATCTATAATTCATTGATAAAATTCGGATAACTCAGGAGTTAATTTTTTTATGTATTAACCATATTTAATGTTCATAATTTCATTTATGGACCTAGTTTTCATGTCCATAAGATTAAACATGGACCTGGTTTTCATGTCCATAAGCTTATAGGAGGACCTAATTTCATGTCCTTAGCCTAATGAATGAACATGTCTCTATTTATACATATATATAATGTTATGATCTTATGTCCTTTCACATTCCTATGTTTATTTTATTCTCTCATGTATTATGTTCATTTATTTATATTATGATTCATGTTTTATGAACTACCAAGATTTATGCCATGACACAAGTTTATGGTATATGATATGTAGGGTATTGTTTTTAAATTTATTTTTTATCATGTTCTCATGACCTTATACTCATGTTAAATAGATATCTACATTTTTAACTCTTACTTAGCATCTAATCTCACGCTTTATTATGTTTCATTTCCCCATGTTATTAAGAATGGTTTTATGTATGATATATATATGAAGGGTTCTAGTTATAAAGATATTAGTGGGAGATTATGTGGTTCACTTATGAACCTATTTATTATGTATACTAGTATCCAAAAACACTAAATCATTCCAATCCTCAAGAACGTTTTTGTATAATGAAATAAATATTAATATATTAATATTTAATATCTATTTATGTAAATACTGGTTCGTTATAGTTGGTACCAGAGGAAAGGTTTAGTTAACCATTGGAAACTAGGATAAGAAATATTTAATAATATTCCTAGGGATATGTCAAAGGATAATTATAAGGATAAGTCTAAATATAGGAAGATATCCTAGAATTTTAGTAAAGGATGTAGTGAGTGGTTTATGAGAAATTACATCCTTGTCAAGATACTACAAGTAGATGTGGATTTGTTACATTTGTACATAGGGTTAATAATTATGAGAAGGGAACATTGAGATAGACTCGATCATAACTTGGTGTATAATAATGGGCCTTGCTGCACACCTAGTTTGACACTCCGAGGGGATATGTTTTAAAAATTCAAAAACTCCTTACAAAGAATCACAAAGGATTTGACTAGATGATGACCATGAATGGCCTAGGTTAAACCAATGGTATAATGGATTTAAAATAAGGTGTCATGATTTAGACAACTTTTGGAGTATTTTTCATGATTAATCACTCTAACTAATGATACTTGATTTTTATGCAAACCATCTAGGTTTTAGAATGGGTTTTAAGATAAAACATTGAATTTGGGGAGGTGATAGGTGTGCTCAAATAATGAAGTATATTATTTGATACTAATTATATATAGTACCTTATATCATGAAAAGTATCTAGGAATGTTAATTTGTATCCCCAATGATTATATTTTGAATTATTAGTGAAAACCCCTAATGGTACAATGATCACATCCAAAGTCTATGACTCTTATTCAATTGAAGTTTTCAAGAATGTTCTTCTTAAAAATATCGTTATTCTCCCACTAATTGAATTTGATGTAATCTTCAGTATGGATTGGATTTCTCTACATAAATCACACATCAATTTATGATGAAGGGAAGCCACATTTGATATTCTGAACCAACCTATGATCATATATCAACACGAATATTGATATAAACTTTCGATGAATATCATATCCATTATATTGGTCTTGATTCCTATTCAAAAAGGTTTTTTATATCAAATGGTTATGCGTAAACTCAACATTGATGACATGCCTATTGTGTGGGATTTTATTTTTATCTTTCTATAAGAGTTTCCTAGTCTTCTACTGAATCATTGAGTTCTTATTAGAACTCATACAAGGTGATACACCTATTTCAAATACTCCTTATATAATGGCCCTAATTTAGTAGGAGGAATTGAAGAAGAAACTCTAGGAGAATATTGAAAAGTGATTTATTCATCCAATTGTGTCACCATGGGGTGCACCTATTCTTTTTGTTAAGAAGAAATATGTATTTATGTGACTCTACATTGATTAGAAGGAGATGAAAAAGATCACAATAAAGAACATGTACCCTCTACCACATATTGATGTCTTGTTTGGTAAATTACATGGATCTAAATACATTTCCATGATTGACCTTCATTCTGGATTTCATCAATTGAGGGTCAAGAAGAATGATATACCCAAGAAATCCTTTTATTTAAGGTATAGACACTATGAATATATAGTGATTCCATTTGGTCTTACTAATTCCCTTATATTTATGGAATTAATGAATAGAGTTTTTATATATTACCTTAATGAGTTCGTTGTATTTTTATAGATGTTATTATTATATATTCAAATAGAAAGGAAGAGAATTAAGATTACTTAATGATTATAATGAAACCTCCAAGGAAGGAGAAACTATATGAAAAATTTACCAAGTGTGAATTTTGTATGAATAAAGTTTTATTTTTGGGTCATATAATCTCAATAGAGGATATATAGGTGGATCCATTAAAGATGGAGGTTACTGAACATTGGTCCAGACTAACTAATCTAAATGATATACATAGTTTTATTGGTTTGGATAGATATTATTGATGGTTTATAGAGAATTTATCATGAATTTCAAATCCACTAACAATGTTAAATCAAAAGGAAGAAATGTTAATTGGGATAGATGAATGTGAAGAAAATTTCAAGGAACTAAATATAATATTATTCCATGAACTAGTACATAAATTACTCTATAGTAGAGAATGATTCGTAATCTATAATGATTCATCAAAGAAGGGAATGATATGTATTATTCTAAAAAATTACATGATGTTAGCATATGACTTATGATAATTGAAGGGTTATGAGAAAAATTACCCACCCCATGATTTGGAGTTAGTTGTAGTAATTTTTACATTAAAGATATGGGAGAATTATCATTAAAGAGAAAGGTTTGATACATATAATAATCATAAAAGTTTAAAATATATATTCACCTAGAAATATTTGAACTTTCACTATAGGAGATGTTTGGAAATTATTAAATATTATGACTGCTCAATAAATTACCACCCCATGAAAGCGAACAAGGTGGTCAATGATTTGACTCAAAGGGATCCTTAAATATTAACTATTATGAGGATAAAAAAGAACTATATATTTTTTTATTTTCAAAGGATTGATCTAGAAATCATGTAGGAAGGGGGAAAATATTATCTTTCTCAAATAAGTGTTCAACAATCAATCTAAGTGAAGATTAAAGATGTGTATAAGGAACATATAGAGATGCAGAATAAGGTGAGAAATATTCCTAAGTATAACCTTGAACATGATGGAATGACAAGGTTCAAGAACTGTGTATGTGTCCCATCCATGCCATATTTAAAGAAGGATCTATTAGACAAAGCTAATAGTTATTCATTTGATATTTATCCTAAAAGTAGAAATATTTATAGAGATTTAAAATATAATTTCTAGTGGGATGGAATGAAGAGAGATATTGCAGATTTTATATCTCGATGATTTGTATGTTAATAAGTTAAGGTTAAGAGATAAAAGTATAAGGGAATGTTACAATAATTAACCATACTAGAATGGAAATTGGAAAACATCATCATTGATTTTATCATCAGACTCCCCAAAACATCTGAAGGAAACAGTGATATATGGGTTATAGTCGATCACCTTATGAAGTTAGAACACTTAATCATTATTATGGAATATTTACCTCTAGACTAACTTGATAGATAATACATTAAGTGTTAAGGTTTCATGGAGTACCACATAATATCACGTCTGATCAGGATTTTAGTTTTACCTCAACATTATAGTGAAGTCTTTAGCTGGCCTTGGATACGAATCTATGTTTCAACATTTCATATCATTCTTAAAAAATGGTTAGACTAGGATAACAATTAAAACCATAGAGGATATGCTTAGATATTTTTCTATGGATTTCAAATTTGGTTGGGATTAACAAATTATTCTAGTCATGTTTTTTGACAGTAGTATCTTTTACTTTAGAATTCATATGGCTCCTTATGAATCCCTCTATGGAAAGAAGTGTAGAACTCCCACATACTGGAATAAGGTTGGATAAAGAAATCTATTTGGACCTGAACTTTCTAAAGAAATTGATGAGAATTTTATAACAATTTAGAAACAACTAAGATCCACACAAAGTCAATAGAAAAGTTATGATGATAACCAATTATGTGATCTATAATTTTAAGTAGGTGAGAAGTTATTTATAATAATTTCTCTATGGAATAGGCTTATGATCTTTAGGAAGAAAGGAAAGTTGATCCCTTGGTATATTATCCCATTAGATATTCTTTATCAAATAGGTAAGGTAGATTATCACTTAGCTCTTCCACCAAACCTCTATCAAGTCCATGATGTGTTCCACGTATCTCTCTTGAGAGAGTGTAAGCTCAATCATTCACATGTACTAAACTCAGAGGGTGTACCACTATATTAAGATATTTAATATGAAGAGAAAACTATAGAGATTATGGATCATAGAGATAAGGTTCTATGAATTAAGAAAACTCACCTGGTCAAAGTTTTGTGGTGAAACAACCAACTTGAGGAAGTTACATGGGAACTCAAGGATATTATGATACATAAGTATTATCATTTGTTTGTATAAAAGTGATGAATTTTGAGGAAAAAATTATTTTTAAGGGGGGTAGAATGTAACTCCCCAAGATTTTATAAAATATATATTTTAAATAAATTTAATTTCCCTGATATCTTGCATTACATGCAACTCTAAGTTTTAATTTTTTTTGATATACTCATAATATTATTATTTTAAAAAGGTCATTATAACCTATCTATTAAACATTGTAGTATATGCAGGAATAACTATAATTTGAAAATTAAGTGTAAGGTTTTTAGATAATGAAAATATATTTATTGTAAGGAACTGACTTTAAACCTAACATATTAGTGAGTCTTTAGACTAGAATTCACTTTCCTTAATTTCCAAATATCTTTTGGGTTTAGAGTTTTGGAGAATTATGAAAAAAATCTTAAATTGTAAACTCATAAATTAAAAGTGGACACTTCTACTTAGTATCCATTTTCCCATGAAAAAATCTTTAAAATAAATATGATTTCTTTTCCTAAAAAATGTTCACAATTTTCATCTTAACATCATCCATGTCCCTAATCATCCTTAAAACATGTGAAAAAAATTTTAAACCATGGAATGAGTGCAAAAATATGAATAAGGTACATAAAAAGAATAAAAACATTATTCTAGTGAAAAACATGAAAAACCATGAAAATTTTATCCTTATCTCAATGATCTTGAGTGGATGAAATAAATAATTTCTACATGAAAGTCATACAAACTTTTTTTAAAAAAATAAAAAACATTAAAACTAAAAGAAAGAAAATAAAAACCCTTTTTGGAAACTTAGAGAATTATATTCATCACCCATTTCAGAAATAATTGGAGTCTAATTAAATCCATTGGAGAAACCTCCTCAATAACACCCTCTTTCTTGTCTATTAATACAAGGAACATTACCCAATATATAAGATCACTATATGGGTGCACCCATCATATAAGTTGTATCAGGATCACCCAATTCTATCTTGGAACACCAAATGTATAAGCTATATCGAGCTCACTCATGACCTATAATGGGTCTCAACCCATCATATAGGCTTTATCAAGCTCACCTGTTACACACATAATGCTTAATTACCACATAAAACAATTTATTATTTCACAATTTCATCATAAAATCATTGAAAAACACTTTAAACCCCATATAAAAAACACATTTCGTTAAAAAAAACACCATTTTTTTTTAAAACCCATTTTCAATACCAAAATAACCAAAAAAAGGGAAAGATTGTTTTATTTAAATAAAATATAATTGTAATTTTTTTGAATAAAATATCCTTTTCACTTTAAGTAATATCAATGGATGTCATATTAGATGTAAAATGATTTTGAAACATTACTTGTAACATTTCTTATGGAAAATATCCTTTCCATTTTGAAAAAACATATTAATAAAAACTATGAAATTTTTATGGAAAAAAATTTCTTTGAAAAGATCCTCATAAAACTGTAAATGAATCTTCAAATAAAATAGTAGTCATGATGGTGGGAAAATTTTTTCATTCAGTATAAGTTAATAAAATATCCCTTTTATACTTTTGTTAAAAAGCCATAAAGTGCCTCATTTGGAAAATGACAAAAAGATTACATTTAAACCATTTTTTAAAAAGTAAACATGGGTAAAAATGACTCTAAAAAATAATAGGATAATAGTAAAAACCTTCTTAAATTTTCCCCAGAAAATATGGATATGGAAGAAAAATAGGGTTTTAAGGGAAACTTTAAAAGATGATTTTTAAAATAAAGTCTCTAACCTTGAGTCTGAATCATCATGTACATTATTTATCTTCCTGAATAATAAACTTAGGTTAATTATTTACTTAAATAATAACATTTTTAAATTTTATTATTCCTTTTAGATAATTTATTACCATGTTATATACAATTACTTAATCATTTATGTTCACGTCAGACATTTCTGACGATATTCAGCTCATATGTCTTAAATGACTTTAGTAGGTTGAAAATGGTCAATGAGGTAATTATTTCATCATATCGAGAATAATAATCATGAAATAATTATCACTCTTTTATATTAATTATACCTTTAAATCCTACCATTAAAAATGGTTATGAGAAATGAACTACGTTACAATCATGGATATAATAGGCAATACGTATACATGGGTAACATTTCCATTTTTCAATGATCATTATGGAAATAAGGTAAGTATTTTTTATATTTAAATAATAATTATAATATCAAAAATATCATATTACTTATTTTAATTTACTTATTGATATCATCCATGGGATGTGGTTATGAAAAACTAATCACATCTCTTTGTGGAGGCGGTAGTCCACATGTACGCATGAATGACATTATCATTTTTCAGTGAAAAAATGGTGTAAAATAAATGATATATTATCTTTTCATAATGATAAATATTTAATGAATATAATATATAAACTTTAATTTCATCATTATAACCATCTGTGGTAGGTGGTGATGGAAAATAAATTACATCAGTTCATGTGGAGGTAGTCCGTTGTACACACGAATGATGAACTCATTTCCCATTTAATGAATGTTATAGATGGATTTAGGTTATTAAAATAACTTAATAAAATATAAATATATTCATTATTCTGGTGTTATTATGTTATCATGGATTAATAAATTTTTATTGAGGTGGAAGAGAAAACAAAACTAAAACATGCAGATAAAAACAATAGCTCTTCTTTGGAAAACATCCTTTTATTAACACATTAAGCTCTCCAAGGTTGCTTTTTTGCCTAAAAAATACCTATATAATTCTGGTAGAGATTATTTTAAGTTATTTTTTCATTTATTGGATAAACCAAATGGGTTTTAAGTGTGAAATATTGAGGAGAATAGGTTTCCTTTTATAAGAGAGGGGAGGATCACTCTTGGAATTCCTCAAAATATTAAATTATTATAAATTAATATTCAATTTAAAATGGATAAAAACTGATTTATTTAGAACATATATTGATTATGGTTCTAAATAATCTCATAAAATAAAATTTATAAAAGTTTTGATAATTTTATTATCCTTATCTTTTGGTTTTAACCCATCAATAACCCTTTTTAAACTTATCGCGACAAAAAGGTTTTTTATACATTAATGGTCAATATAGTTACTATAAATGAAAAAAAAACCTATAAATAGACTATGTTTGATATTATCAACCACATATTATTAACTTGGGTGAATATAATTTTTTTATTAATTTTATACCATTTAATAAAATATTATTTATTATAATATATCATTAAGGAAAACTTTTAGAACGTTTCATTACTTTGATTTTTAAAACATCAATAGAAAATGTAAAATTAGAAAAAAAAATATATTAATACATCCATAAAATTTCATATTAATCTATAAAATTATTTTATAACATTAATTTTCTGAAATTATATTACATAAAATATTTTAATATCATTTATTTTATTTTTCCATTAATTGAATAATTACTGCAGTAGTATTGTGTAAGCATTTAAAGGTAAATATTTCTTCACTTAAAATTAAAAATAAATTTCCACTATGAAGATAAATCTTTTAGATTTAAAAATTATATTTATATCCCAACATATCCTCGGTTTATCTTTACATTAGAAATATTATATTTATTAAAAACAAGAGTGTAACATTTTTTACTTTTCTTGAAATTAAAAATTATAAAGGTCATAATTTAATTCAAATGAAAAAAACCACATAATTTACATTTGGATGAATATAGATGATATATACTCATAAAAAAATTATTCAAGTTTTAAGGTTATTTTATGGTACTTAATTTTATTTTTAACCTTTAATTACCCGATTAACCTTTTAATATGGTAACAAAAATTACTAAGGTTACTATTCATTTTGACAAAAAAATAAAATGGTATTATTTAAAAAATTATGATCTCCTAATTCACTATATGAAATCCATTTTTAATTATTTAAAACATATAATTAGAATATTTTAATTTAAAATAAAAGAAGAAAAACATGATGAAAAACTGTTTTTTAGAGAAATTTCCTTTTTAAATATAAAATGCCTTTATGCTAAATTCAAGTATAAAATACATTTAAAAAACATAATTGGAATATTTTAGATCAAATTAAACTAATGAAATTTTAAAAGTAATCCAAAACATGAATTTACTTTATAAATACAATTTTCAATAAAAATCAGTATTTTTCACTATTTATTGAAAAATTAATATTTTTAGAAAATTCTCTAAAACTCATCCTAATATAATTTTAATGCGTAGAATTAAAAAATAAAACTCATTTTTTCAAATTAAAATTTAATAATTTTCAAAATTAATATTTTAAATAAAACCTTATAATAAATGATTTTAATAAAACTATTTCCCTTTTTGATTTTCAAAATTACTCAATGTATTTATAATGAATATAAATATATTATCAAAGAATGCTAATAAACATGAAAATGATTTATTCTATCCTTACTTGGGTTGTTATATTATCTCCCCCCTTTTGAGAATTGTATCCCTATAATTTTTATTAACTTATTAAAAAAGTTGGGATACCTTTCCCTCATAGCATTTTCATATTACCATGTTTCTTTTTGAACTATATAGTTTCTCCACAAAACCATAACCTGGTGAAATACCTTGTTCCAAAATACTTTCTCACAGTAGTCAAGAATATGAATAGTTTGTTCCTTATAAAAAAACTATCTCCTAACTGAACTACCATAGGTCTAAAAACATGAGATGAATCTGGGGAATACTTTTTTCACATCGAAACATTAAAAACATTGTGTACCTGGGATAAAATCGGAGGTAATGCCACTCGGTAGGCATCTGATTTAACTTTCTCTAGGATTTCATATGGTCTAATGAAACATGGACTTAAAATTCCCCCTTTACCAAAACTCATAAAACCTTTCCCTAGAGATTCTTTAAAAAACCATGATCAATTACCTCAAAAAATATCTTTCCTATGATTAACCACATAATTTTTTTTCCTTCTTTGTCCTTTCTTTATATTGTTGAATCATCTTTACATTCTAGGAAATTTCCTATACCAATTCTGGTCCCACCGACTTCCTTCCACCTACTTCATCAAAAAAATCTAGAGTTCAACATTGATTCCATATAATGAATCCAAAGTTTCCATCTTTTTACTAGGAAGAAAAATGTTATTACAATAAAACTCAACCAAAGAAATTTTTTGATCCCAGATTCCCTAGTAGTGCATTTAAAAAGAACAAATCATGTCTTCCAATGTCTAAATTGTTCGTTCATATTGTCCATTATACCGAGGATGAAAAGTTGTTTTGAAATTTAATTCAGTACCCAATGACTTCTGGCGTCCTTTATACAAATTATAACTGAACCTAGGATCAAGTTCAAATACAATAGAGAGAGGAAATCCATGTAACCCAACTATATCCTTGAGATGTAGTTGGGAAAGTTTATCTAATGATATAGTATCTTAAATGGGAAGGAAATGAACATATTTAGTTAATTAATAAATAATATCCCAAATCGCATTATTACCTTCAGAAGTATTTGGAAATCCTACTATGAAATCCAAAAATATATTTTCCCATTTCCAACCCAGTACTAAAAATGACTAAAGCATCCCCTTCAATAATTTTTATCCTACTTTAACCTATTGAAAATTCAAGTAAAGTCAACAATATCTCTTTTCATTCTATCCCACCAATAATACTTTTAAAGGTATTTATAAATCTTAGTGATTCAACAATGAATAGAAAATGGGGAACTATGAGATTCAATCAACAATCTTGCTTTAAAAAGGAATCACAAGGCACAAATATTCTCTTTCCATATCTCAAAACACCTTATTTTTCAATATTTAATTCAGGAGACTTACCCTTATCAACCAACTCTACATTTTTCTAAAAAAAATGATCCTCCTTTTGATCTTGCTTAATTATTTCTAATATATATGATTATCACTACCACAAAACAGGGCAAGGGAAGTGCTTCCCTTTATCAGCACTAAGCAGAAAGCACTGATAAAGGGGTGTGCCTTTATCAGCACTAGCTAAAAGCACTGATAAATATACACATTATCAGTGATAAAACAAGTGCTGATAAAGGTGTACCATTTATCAATGCTTTTTTTAGCACTCATAAAGTGTATATTTATAAGTTCTATTGTTAGCGCTGATAAAAGTTTTTATTATTAATTTATATAAAATTATTATATTCATATTAAAAAATAATTTTTATTTGAATACATCAAATAAAAACCAAATGTTTATAATTAATATATATTTTTTAATAATTAAAAAATATATATATAAAGTTTTAATTAAAAAAAGTATTTCTAAGATTATAATTAAATATATATATATATATATATGTAATTATATAGTTATAAGATTATAATAAATCACATTAAATAATAAATATATTTATAAGAGATTTATTATATTTATTAGATTAATTTATTGTATTTATTATATTTAATATATTTATTTTATTTTAAAAATATATAATACTTTTTATTATATATATATATAAATAAAAAGGACTAATGAAATAAGTATTTATCAGTGCTATAATTTTAGCACTGATAAAATACATATTTATCAGTGCTAAAATGTTAGCGCTAATAAATAGGTCCTTTATCAGCACTTTTTTAGTGCTGATAAAGGATTATCTTTATCAGTGCTCAAAAAGTGCGGATAAAGTTTTGTTTTATCAACGCTTTTATTTTAGCACTAATAAAACATACCTTTATCAGTGCATTTAACTAGCACTGATAAAGGTTGCAGCAGTTTTTATAAAATAAACCTAACAAGCCCCTCCTTCATCGCACCCATTCAAGCCTTCGTAGAAGCTGAACCCTGTGTAGTGACCCCTCCTCCTCCTCCTCCACCACCACCACCGCTTCCTTTTCCTACTCGTCTACCATGACTATCCTCCTCCTCTGCCACTACAGCTTCCTTCTCCTCCTCCTCCACCACGATCCCTCCTCCACTATGACCCTATTTATTCTCGTCCTCTATTGCCTCTGCCTCCTCCTCCTCCTCCTCATCCGACTGCCAAATCATCCTCCTTCACCGCGGCTGCCTCCTCATGTGTTTTGAAAATGGATATAGTGGTTGAGCATTATTAAGGGACCAAATCCACTTTGAGGTTGGTGGTTTCAAACCATTACCAATGTTTTACGTATTGTTTCATGCATTGTGATATGTAGTTTTATGGTAATAGGATTATACTTTTGGTTGAGTTGGGTGGGATGATTTAGGATGCTTCAATTGACTGTATAAGGGTGATCCCTAAGTAGGATAACTTTAAGAGGAATTAATTTTGTGAGTTTCAGCATTAGTTCTTATTTAATTATGAAGGAAATATCTCTAATTTTAAGATAGAGATATGGTTAGAGGATTTTCAGATTTGTTTTATTTTGGTTATTTATTTAAAGGAACATTGGATTCCATTGTTTATTATCTTGTTTTTGGTAGCTATTCGTTAGGAATGGATCTTGTTTCTTGGTGATTATGAGGATCCAGAGATATCATGGGAGATGTTTTGTAGTCAATCATTGGATAATTTCATTTATTTGGAATTGAAGGAGAAATAATGACATGTGTTGTTTTCTATCTAATAGGAGTGGTATAATATATAATAGTTTGGAATTTATTATAAAAATATTATTTTCCATACTTATAACATTATTCTTTTAAATGATTATTGGATATGGTATTTTTATTAGGTGACACAACTATAGATCAAACATCAACTCACCCCATTTAGTTTTCCAATGTATTTTTTTTCTATAAAATTATAAGGCAATAGATATTATTCTAGTGTAAAACGATTCATCTCAAGAGTGAATTCATCAAAAATTATCTAAGGGAAAGTATATGGATGGATTTCCTCAGTTGCCAAAGTAGTTCATGTGTTGTCTAGTAGGGATTTGGTCTCAACTCCCCTTTTCTAATTTCTTTAGAGATAAAATTTACTGGGCCTCAAACTATACCTCTATAATTGTTTTTCCCTTATGAACATCATGTTCATTATCTCTTCTAATTAAAACCTTCCAAAGTGTCCATCATTGATCTTCCCACCCAATTCATGTTAAACAATTGAAATAGTTTAATATAATTCATTATGATTTTTAACAAGGTGATCAAATTTTTTGGGAGGTATAAAGAATATTGAGTTGGTGGAGGATATTCACCCTTAGGTAAATTAGGCTACGTGTATACATGTAAGTAGTTTTCATTAGGATTAGTGAGGTAAATGACCTAGGAGAGTTCAGATGCATGCTATGGAGTTGACAACATTAGGTGGAATAAATGATCTTTCAGGTACCATATAGTGACCCATACATTTCATGCATAAATACTAAAATATGTTAGATGAATATTAAATACATATCATTATGATCCACACCATAATCATAATGGTTTAATATCTATGAATACTTGATAAATAATGATTTTATTTCGTGAATGATATTTAATATTTCCCATAGACAACACTTGTTAGGTATACCCTACATTAAATCATTCTTCTTAACCTGGGGAAGGAAAACATAATAAAGGGAGAGATAAAATGAGCAATAAGGGTAAACCTAGGTGATATCAATCAATGATCAATCATGATAATAGTATATGAATAAGGGAATGAGATCGAAAACATAAATTATTAGGGTTATAGGAAATCATTCATAGAATTAAAACATGAGTCATGGAATAAAACTTTATGAAAATAGTGGAAAATATTCACAATAGTGAAAATCATTAATAATAAGTCATGATCTATTAGAGAAAATCATAACCTTAGTAATGCAGAAAAAAAAGTTTATAATCCCTCTGTGCTATGCCAACCTCTCCCTCCTCTCCTCTTGGGTGGTTCTCCCTCACCCGGTGTATGTTTCATCTTTCATCACTTGTATTAGAGAGCCTAGGATAATTTTTACCTCTATTATTCCTTTTATATATTAGTGTATGACCCCCCCAATCCTATATTTAAATGGACATGGATAAATTACAATTAGAAATGTAATGATACGGCCCAGACTGGTATCATAACAACCAACCAACCTGACATTCCACTAACCAAAGAGGCATTCATGATCCCTATGGGATAGCAATGATCCCCTGGGAAAAAAATACAATTAATGTGGAATATTTTACCCCTAAATTATAGTAAATTAAAAATAATCTTTCTCCTAAAAAGTAGACATGTCCCATTCATAAGTTGAACATCTAGGAAAATATTAGATACACAAAAAATAAATAAACAAGAAGCAGATATCATAGATGGAAAATAAAATCCCACTATTGACTAATAAAATTGTTTAACATGTGAGTTATCATTTTATGTTTTCTTTTCAGTTAGAAATTTCCTCTATCGCGCGACTCTCCTCTACCGCGAACGCACCTCTTCTGCATGTTTAACGACACCTTCATGGTGCATTTCTCCTCCTACTCATTGGTTTCATCTTGTTCGCATGTTATTACTATTTTATATTGATGGTTATGTTGTGAAATGTACGGGCTAAATGCCCTGCTGAAAATCATGGTCGTTGGTGGTCCTTGTTTGCGCACTAAATGAATTGCATGTTGGTTGGTTCCTATTGAACATTTGAATATAAAAATTGGTAATTTACTTATACTAACCAACGAATGAATTCAAAAGGATGAGAAAACCTCTGTGATAACCACTAAATTAACAAATGGAATTTAATAAGAGATTATTTTTAAAATCTGAAATTATTATTGTTTGGTTTGTATGGCGTTGAGATTGTGAGAACAATTGTGTGTTTGTATGGTGTTTCAGTTGTTGGCGTGATTGGTATGCCATTTTTTTTCCATGTTGCAGTTCTTTTATCATTCAATATCAATCCATACTTTACCCATTTCATTGGCACCACCACTTTGTTACTAGTGAAATTCCACTGAATCTTAGAAAACCACTTCACTAGAGGACTCTATGAGACACTTTATGGACACCCTAGTAAAATAACCATAACAATACATGTAATGAATCCTTCCACCCACAATAACTTTATTGAAAATAATACTATCTATTAGTTTAGTATCATAGTTCTTGACTAGAGACATTATGTTTCTAGAGAAACACTAAAAAACCAGTTTACAATAATGCATATAGATCACATGTGGGATAATAAAACATTCTAGTGAAAGGGATTCTCATATCTAGTTCCATTGATCTGGTGGTTGGAAATATGGGTGTTATTTACTTTGGTCCTGAGTAATGCACGGAGAGGTAAGGGAATGGTTTACCATATCTAGTTCTATTTATTATAATTGGATGATGACCCTAGTTTAACATCTTTTGTGTAATTATTTTGTTAAATATTAATATTACAGTATCAAATAGGATGAATATGAATAAAGAATAGATGAATTCCAATCGGTTGATAAAAGAGTATGAAGATGGCATGAAAGAGTTTATCAAGTTTGCAAAACATCATGCATATGATCCTTCTCAAATCCTTTTTCCATATTTACACTATTTTTATTCAAGAAAAATTAGTCCAGAGGAGTTGGGAGAACATTTGATCTATCACGGAATAGATCAAATTTATACATGTTGGAATAAACACAGGGAAAAAACAAATGCATGTAGTGGCTGGGATAATATAGTGTTTTATGGATCATATAATATGATTACAAGCGTGAACAATGAGGATGATCATATAGAGGATGTGATTATAGATGTGAATGATGATGAATATCGTATTGAGGAAATGACAAGGATAGTTGAAGATGAATTTCGTGATTTCCCAAAATTGTTTGATAAGTTTAAGAGTTGTGAAAAGATGTCATTGTATGCTGGTTTCACTAAATATACAACATTGTCAGCCATACTGAAGCTGTATAATTTGAAAGCAGGCAACAGGTGGAGTGACACCAGTTTTACAGAACTACTTTCTCTCCTAAATGACATGCTTACAGAAGATAATGAGCTCTTGATCCAAACATAAGATTCCAAACGAATGCTATTCTCGATGGGTATGATCTCTAAAAGAATACACACCTTCCCGAATGACTGTATATTGTTTCTCAAAAACCACCAATCACTTAAAGAATGCCCAAAATGTGGTGCTTCTCGATACAAGAATGATAAATCTAGTCCAACAAAAGTTGCATGGTACTTTACAATCATTCCAAGGTTTATTCACATGTATGTAAGTGAGGATACTGCAAGACAATTGACATGTAATGAAGATACAAGAATTAAAGATGGGATAATACGTCACTCAGAAGACTCTACACATGGGAAGATAATTGATCATGAGTTTCCTGAATTTGGAAACAAGCTGAGAAACCTTCGTCTTACGTCATCTATAGATAGAGTGAATACTTTTGGTTTTCAAAGAAACAGTCATAGTACATGGATGATTATGTTGATAAATTACCACTTACCACCGTGGTTATGCATGAAATGAAAATACATCATGTTATGTTGTCTCGCGGCGCACGACCAGATCGTGGGGGAGAAACGTGCACGACCCGACGATTGATTAGAGAAGGTTGGGTTTGGCTTAATCACTCATATCAGGTGCACTGTTTTTTTCTCAAAATGCCCAACGGTTCCATATCCATCAATACGTGGACCTGCTTTCCAAAGGTAGGCGTTCGCTGGGTGGTTTGGCCAGCGATGCTTAAGAACTCACATTGGTTGAGAGGATGGGAAGTCGGGATCATCGCACCCTTTTGAGTGGAATTATTACCTATTCTGGGACTCTCTTATAGATTTAAGACATATTCATATGTTTGTGAATCTTTGGTTTATACCCAAGCATAGTGTCCACAGATTACTCCTGGTTGGAAATGGTTAGCTGGGCGCAGGTGTTCAGAATCATTTATGCCTAAGGTTTACCATCCCTCGTCAGATTAATGACCCCAAGGAGTCTGGACTCACCGAGATGGCACTAGTTTAAAGCCTCGTAACTAGGCACTCTGGAGTTTATTATCATCCAGGGAGGACAGATAATGACTTGATCATTTGGATCGAACCCGTGATATGGGCTTCCTACATATCCTCACAAAAGGAATCAGAATCCACGTAGTTTTGTTTGGTATGGGGCTTACACTTCAGGATGCCCAGGGTTGGTGCGGTGAACTGACGTAAAGATGGTCTGATCAACCGGGTATTGGTCTTGATCCTCAGGGAGGCTTCTTACATACCTTTCCTAGGAAATAGGGATCAAAGTCCACATAGTTCTAATTGTCATGGTTTCGGAGAACTGACGTAAGGATGGATCGGGGATCCGTTGGGTAGTGGGATGGAACCTCATGGAGGCTTCCTATGTACCATGACTTGAAATGGATCAAAGTCCTTGTAGTTCGCATTGGCAGTGTCGGAGAACCAACATGAATGTGGACCCAGGGTTCCGATGATGATCGGGCTTGAAAATCTTGGATTCTTTCTACTTATCCTTGTGGTAGGGAATCAAAGTCCACGTAGTTCAAATGGGGGTGGGTCTTATTCTCTAAGGCAGCCCAGGAGAGGATGTCATGGTTGATGCTTACTCTAATCCCACGTGAGTCATGCTCGGTGTGAGAAACAAGAGGCAGCAGGGACTAGGTGATCACGTCGCGAAAGGTGCGTTCGTGGGAATTGCGATTGGGCTTACGCATGGGGGTGGCCCAAAAAAGTTGGGGCTTACTCCAAGATGGGTTCCCATGGTGATAAAGTGCACTAGGAGAGGGAATTATCCCCCAAAGAAGAATGGAGAAGCACCCTTTCCCACTACGCCCTTCATTGGCCATGGCCGTGGGGAAGTACGAAGGTGCATGGGGGCTTCCTTCTAATGGGTAGTCCACCACTCCCCGGGGAGGGGAGAAGTGCCCCAATACTAACAAGTAGAGGGGTGGAAAGGGGACTCCTAGGCTTGGACTCCGCATTACCATGGGAATGTGAACCCATGAATGCTTCAGGAATTCACCCAAGGGCCAGAGCAACCCCTTCGCCCTCGCTTACCATGGGTATGTGAACTCAAAACGGCGTGCTGATGCGCCTAAAGGTTACATCACACGGGTTCGGTGGATTTGGTGGAGGCCTCAGCTCGGGGCCGATGAATGGGCCAATGAGGGGGTTGCAAAGGATTAGGCTGGATTGGAAGGATTTAATCTGTCACATGGAATGAGAACTATGAAGGATCTGGTGGGCCATGCCGGTGTATGAGGGGTGTCACCCTTCACGTAGGGAGGTGCTACGCGGCTGGAGAGGCCGTCCGCAAACTAGGGTGGTTCGCGAACTGATGGGAATCCCATAAACCAGGGTGGTTCACAGCTTCAGGTTCAGTCTGCCTACCAGATTGGTACGCGGAGGGGTCCACGTGAGCAGTGTCATCCGAGGGCGACGCTGGTCAGAGGTTCGTCGTTCGGGGCTCTGCCCACATAGGAGGGTGCTACATGGTGCGACGGATCGGAAAAGGGGCATAAACTCCCTGGTCCGCGGGGAGTGCATCCATGGAGGGGCCATGGTTCACAATTTTATTTTGTTTTTTATTTTATGTTTGCGGTTCACCAAGTTGTTATGCGTTTTCAGTTCATTATTAATCTACTTCTAGCTTCATACCTGTTCTGGTTCGTGAACTGGAACTTCGCTGTTTGCGAAATCCTAAGCTCCTTCCTTTGAAATCCTTCCACCCGAATCTAATCGATCTTCAAATTGCCTCCCTTCCCTCTCCCCCCTCGATCTCCTTTTATAGAGTGGTGAAAGAGATGTATCTGTGGTCATGTGGCACTTTTTGCGGAGGCCCATGACCGGAAACCTGGTTTACGGATGACTTGGTCAATCCGCAACCTGCAGTGGCATTGAAAGCATCTCCCCCACGAACCAAACTAGCTCAGGGAGTGCTTCGCAGCTGCACAGGGTTCCGCCTCCATTCCACGAATGACAGCGGATGCAGTATGGGCTAGTCGATGCATTCCATGGCTGGGGTGGTTCGTGTCAGTGAATCGGGTTGGCGCCCTTCCTGCTTCGCGCCCGCGGAGGGCTCCCGCCTCCATTCCACGAACGACAGCGGATGCGGTCTGGGCCATTCGACGCGGTCTATGGCTGGGGCGGTTCGTGTTGGTGAACCAGGTTGGCGCTCGTCCTGCTTTTTGCCCATGGAGGGCTCCCGCCTCCATTCCGCGAACGACAGTGGTCCGCTGAGGGGGGTGCTTCGCGGAACCGGTCGTGCACCGTTATCATTGGACCGGTCTGCGGGCAAGTTCGGCTTGTGCCATCCTTTGAGTATTCTCCACACTTTTCCCCAATTATTTGGGGGGAAATTGGGTAGAATCTCCCTTGTATTAAAGGGGATTATCATTCTCCTTTGATAATTTTTCAGGACCCTACAAATGCCCCCCATCAGAATGGGGTCCGATCGGAACGAAGAGGAGGCCATTCTGATGTAGAGTGGCCCTGAAACTTGGGTGGTTTGCGGTAGGGGAGTGGACCCGGTAGGGGACCACGCCTATAAGTACGGGGGCCCTTCCTTTATCTTTTACCAGATTCTTCGCGAAATCAGAGCTCTCTCACTTTTTGTCTTCGCATGTTCGTTCCTTCGTAAAACGCCTCCTATGTGAACTAGCTGTCACTTTCGCGAACCATTCCTCGTTCACACTGGACTTCATTCTTGGAACAACCTCCCAGCCATGAACTAACACTTTTAATTAATTAAAAAGTAATTCACGATGGGCAGCGTAGGAACTCGCTCCGCGGTTTTGATGGTCCGCGGTCTGAAACCTTCCAGACATTTAAAATTTATCAAATCTTCTGAATCCAATTATTTAAATCCGGGATTTAGATTCCGCGGAGCAACCTGGTTCGCGGTTTTCTGGCCAACACTCTATGGGCCAGAGTACCACTGACCTCTTCTGCGTAGGGTTGGTTCGCAGGATGCAGTCATCGCGAACCACATTTTGAGGCCTGCTTGCGGACCTCGTCATAAGGGCTTCTTGACTCCTTTGCCATATGCTTGATATTTTTGTCTAGATTTTATTATTCCAGACTAACCATTTTCCTGGTTTTTATAATGCAGGGAGAAAACATGGTTCCCCCTCACCCTGCATCCAGAACTACTGCTGAGCCTCTTCCAATTGGTGATCAATGCCTAAAGGATGTGGCCAGATCTGTTAAGGATGGAATCTTCCACTCCCCACTATGCTGCTTCCTTACTGATCGGCTCTCCGAGTCACAGCGGGAGTACCACTTTTCCAACAACCTTCCTGCCTATGAGTTTGGTTTACTATCCGATATGCCAATTCTGGTACCATCTCATGACAACAATCCCATAGCATGGATATTTACTAGCACTATCCCTCGATCTATGATATCTGCCAGAGGGTGGCCTTCCGTAAGGGAGACACCTTCCAGATCTATGTTGAATCACCTTCTTGTGTCCCTAATAGGGGAACTACGTCAGCTGGATGGGATAATTCATTGTTACCAGAGCATTTCCCACAATGCTATGGTAAACAACCAGCATGGCTGGTCACCGGACCGAGACCTTAGGCTCAGAGGGGCATTTAAGTCATTGGATTGGGGGTGTCCCTTCTAGGTTCGCCAGAGCTGTGTAGATTTTGAAGCAGAATTGTTAGTCGTAGGCTTATATGAAGCTGACTGGGTGTCCCAAACCTATACCCATCGGCCTCAAGCCCTCGCCCGGAAACTTATGAGCCGTTGGAGTCCGGACACCAAAACATTCCATCTGGTCCATGGTGAGGTGGGTATTAGTCTTTGGGACTTCTTCTAGATTTCAGGGGTCCCCATCGTTGGGGGTATGTATGAAGAATTCATGCCTCCCTCTTCTATGTGGAACAATGAAGAGAGGACTCCCCCCATGGTGAAGCAGCTTATTGACCAGGCCCAGAAGCATTCAAAGGATACGTCTCTGAAATAGCTTGTCCCATATTGTGAATGTGTCAAGGATTTTTCTAGAGGGAGCAAGTCCATGGCTCTCCCACGCAGGACCATGACCATCCCTATGATGGAGTCCCAAAGGCATAGGGGCAACTACTGGCTGATCCTGGAGGAAGGCCAGTTCAAAGACTGGGGTTGGGAGCTTGTTCTGGACATTGATCAGTTGCTTCATCTGGAAGCATTTATGTCCATGTTCTTGAGTGGCTGGCTATTGCCCGTATGCGAAACTGGTGGCGTGGGGGTCTCTACTTTTTTCATGGTATAACAGCTGGCTACTGACAACATCATCAACTTGGTCGTCCCAATATTGGACATGATTTATCAGTTTCTTAGCAATATTACCAATGGGATTCAGCCAAATTGGGTAGCCAGCCCCTTTCAAATTCTTTGGGGATGGTTGGGAGCGCATATCAAGAACTGGTACACTTTCATCAACCCTCTTCAGATTCTGGGCACCGTATTCCGGTCATACTTACAAATGACCAGTGGGGTCATGCCCGAAGAGTGGGTGACCCAAGGGAAGGATGGAAAACAGATGGTTCAGAATATGCATTTTTTGTCGAGTTAGATCTCGAGTTATGATCATTTCAATTTCCGACTATATCCCTCCCTGACTGGTGCAATTAGGAATACCATATCGGAGGAGTTTAGCAAGAGGGGATACCTCTTTTCCCTCCGAGAGGGCATTCTAGTGGCTCGTATTGGTGGGGAAATGATCTATGAGGGGTACACACTTTGCCGATTCGGACATCAATTTGGCTGTGTCTAGGCACTGTGTCCTCCCGCACTCAATGGTGCCCGCAAGAACTGCCATTTAATTGTGTCCAGGTAACTGTGGTTAATGTTTACCCGGGAAGATACTGGTTGCGAGGTTATGACTCCTGCACTTGCAGACTCCATGCCTTTCTTGTCTAAGAGCTATACCGACTCCTGGGTGCAGTCGTACCTGAATGGAAAGCTAGGGCTGTGGGTGCCCACTGTCTCAAGCCCTAAGCTATCAAAGGGTAAGAGGAAGCAAAAGAGGGATAGTGATTCAACCAAGCCGGGCAAGGTTCTTCGCAACCCTACTGGTCCTGTGCTTCCGTGGAAGATTCTAACGGAAAGAGGTGTATCCTCTCATTCCCTTAAAGCTACTCGGAGAGAGTTGGTTATTCCCATGGACGCTGCCTTTCCGACGGCCTGGGGTCAATGGGATGAATTCAGAGGCTGATCATCCTTTCGCAGCCAGTACCCCCGTTCTCTGTGGTAGTATCTCCAGGAATCAGAAGTGGCATTTGACGGGCTGGGCTATATATCTTCTCCTATTGACATTATTTATGATGCGAACCCGGAGAGGGCCAAGCGGTATCTCCGGGACCTCGAGGCTTACGTCCATGCATGTCGGGGTTATGTAGTGTCCACTCATCGAGTCTAGGCCATGCTGCGATTGGTGACAGATGAGGATGAGGAAGAGAGTGATCACTCTTCAGGGGGTGGTGATCTCGGTGGCTCCCCCACTACGGCTGAGGCAAGGGGATTCCCCCCCCTTGCCCATGAGGTCCCACCCACAGGTAGCTCCAGAGAGTTCCAGGGCGGCGGCGAGATCCAGAAAACAAACATGACCATTGGTGCCCCCACCATCCCCTGCCGCTGCCCAACCCTCTCAGGTCGATCCCCCTTGGCTGGACATTCCTGTTATGGCCGCATTTCTGGATGCTTGGAGGATTTCGGATGACCTGAGGGTCAGTGGCTTGGATGAATAGGATTGGGAATTACTCAAAACGGGCCCTCTCGAGCTTCCGGGTATTGGGACGATATTCGCTCCACCCCACTTGATGTTGGAAGCGGATCTAGACGAAATAGTCGCCTCATTGAAGGAGATGGACACATACGTTCATTCACTTCGAAACCAGATTTATGGGTCTACCCAGGTGTCCATGATGATAAGACATCCGGAATTGTCCGATCCTGAAGAAGAGGTTGTCTTGTTCGTCCATTCTGGCTTTCCTCCTTTACTGCGAAGGTTCTAAAATTTCTTTCTTTTATGTAGGGTTCCGAGGAATCCCAGGGGAAATTCCTTCCCTGGAGTATACTCCCCATGGTACCGCAGCAGGTGAACATGCACTTTTGGCTACAGGGATCATCGAGGAGGGGTCTCCTGGCGCAGCTGAGCTCATGGAAGTGAACATTGCGGACCCAGCTAGGGTTTTTCCTCCTCCAGCTCCTCTCAGCGTTCTGGGAGAAGAACTATCCCCTGGGAAGATCTAGAGATGTCAGCAGACATCCCGTTTATCAGAATGGCTCAGACAGGGGACGTCGGGTAATCATGAATTCCCGTTTCCCCAATTTCCAATTCACATATTCTGATTCTTCCAGTTATTAACTTGTTTTGGTGCATGGTGTAGGGCCACTCGGAAACCTGGCCATGGATACCCAAGCTTTTGTACCTTCTATCCCCTTATCACCTGAGGGATCAACTGTATCCACACCTGAGCGTGACGAAATGGAGGGCCCTGCTAAAAGGGATAGTGATATGGACACTTTACTCCTACCTTCATCAATCAGAGATATGTCAGAGGAGGAAGAACTGGAAGTCGAGACTCCTACTGATCATACGGAATTTATAATTATGGGAGAGGATGGGGTGCCCGTGCCTACCGAAGAGGCCAAAAATCTGATGGGGATAGCTGCCTCAAACCCAATCGATCCCGTGGCGATGGAGGAAGAGACCTCCATCAGGCTAGTTGTCGGAAACCCAGAGCGGGACATTATTTTTTTTACTGGGGGAGTGATTTCCCCGAGCTTGATCTCCGTAGTTGACCGCTTAGGGAAAGCTTTGGGAGCTGTTGTCCTTGGGTATGTCCTTAGGTCCTGGACACCTCTTGGGGTTCCCAAGACTCCCTTGCCTCTTGAAGCTATAGCGTCTTCCTCGAGTGGTCGTGCCGGTGCAGAGCTTGAGAATACTAGTGCCTTGATGACCAGGGGTAAGTTTCTCAATCTCTTTCCACTGACTCTTTCCTATTCCCTTTACTGATTAGTGATACTTATTTGTCTTATCGACTCTCGGGATTTAGGACCACAACCTTTGGCGTTGGCGATTATGCCGTCAGATCCGATCATGCCTGTGACCACAACCGCCAGGGGCGAAGTTGCCACGGTGCCAGAGTTTGCAGGTGAAGCCGCATCAAGTCCCTCCTTGGTGACGTTCATCCCTGAATACGTATCTTCATCCAAGAGTGACTCCGAGTCTGATCAAAAAGTCCTTTCCAGTCTTAGACCTACTCACCAAAGGGCTTGGAAGAAAATTTGGAGGCTGATTTCTCAGACGCCCTTGGCCGAGATGCCGACCAAATTACCGAAGTTGCGCAATCTGTTTATGCTGCTGGGATTTGACGGCTTTGACTACCATGGTATTTATAATATAGTCAAGCAGGTGGTCACTAACTGGGAGAGACTGGGTGGTTTCGAATCTCGTCTTTCTGCTTCTCAATCTGAAGCCTACCTTTCTGCGACCTGACAACTTTGCCTAATAGAGGCTCATGATCATGCCGGGGTAGTTGCGAGACTCTAGGGAGAAGTCACTAAGCAGCGTTCTCCACTGGAGGTGCTGAGGAATGACATACAGCAGCTGCAACAGGAAGAGACTAATACCACTGCCATAATTGAAGAAGGGGAGTGAAAGATGGAGGAGTAGATGAGGGCGACCTCAAAGGCGGAAGCATTACGGGCAGGTGCAGAAGCTGATACAGCCTTACTGCAAAATCTCTATCAAGCAATCGAGGATTCTCATCAGTTCTTGATACAACTTTGTGAATCCTTTGAAAACCCCATGTAATAACCTTTCATGCCAGTGGAGGCTCCGGATTGGGGATGCCCTTCTCACGAGTTTTTTTATGGAACAAATAAATGTTTTTCCTTAGCGCTCTTGTTGTCTTTTCCTGTGACAAGCATTATTTTGTGTGATTGTTGTATATCGTAATTCACCGAACTTAGAATAATTAGAGTTCAGGACAATTGGTAAAAATAAAAAACGAGCTCTAACTTTTTCCTGGATCATGGGATCCAACGAGCATAGTTTGACTATTGCTAGGATTTTATAGAAAAACCCCACAAACTTTTTGTCTTTTTTTGTTAATACCCTAATTTTTCTTGGGCCCATTTGGTGTGGACCCAGTAGGTATGGCTCAGATTTTTCTTAGGTCTCCCTTTTTTGGGTTTTCGGCCTAACGGGTTTTGCGCCTCTTTTGGTGAGCGGTTTAAAGTCCCACCGACAAGACTATCATTAAAAATGTTTTAGGTCGAACAACTTTGATCAGATATGGTGGGGCGAGGGCCCCAATGAGATTTGGTTGTTTAAAAGATGTCTTGATATCCTTCAGAAGCATGTGGGGGGAGCGTGTTTAGATTTGAATGACATGTAGGGCATGTCTCAAGTCATGGGAGCCGTATCGGCATGCAGAGGTAGGAAGAGAATCACCTAAGGAAATCTTGTCTTTGGTCGATGGGCCAGGGGAGATCAATATGCAGAGCCACTGAGGGCATGGTATGCATAGTCATGAAAATGTGTCCTTAAGTCAATGACTCCCCATTTCTGATGGCCATAGGACTTCATGGAAGTCAGGCTTATGGAAACCACCATGGGTGTCTTGGAGAATTATAAAAACCACCAGGGGTGGCTTGGAAAGGGTGTGTGATGTATGAAAGGGTTTGAGAACACCTGTATTAATCAAGAGTGTGGACTTAGGGTCCCTTTCCTACGCATTTAGTTAGTATGAAGGATGGTTGGAGCTTGGCGCAATTTAGATTCATGCATCCTGGACATTCTTCAAAGTGGAATGGATTCTCCTGGTTCTTGGTAATCTTGTCAGAGACGTTCCACCCTATTCAGGCAGGGTCGTGAAAGAGGCTGGTAAATAGTATCTCATAGGGTTTCCAAATCCTGAGATGGAAAAGGGGGCTTAGGGGCCAAGATGCTTATAGAGAGAAGCACTGCCTAAGGAAATCTTTCCTTTGGTAGACGTGCCAGGGGCGATCAATATGCAGAGCCGGTGAGGGAATAATATGCATAGTCATGTAAATGTGTCCTTAGGTCAATGATTGCATTCTCCCAATAGTCGGGACACTTCAAGGAAGTTTGTGATTTGGGACCACCAGGGGTGGTTTATGAGAGTTTGGATTTTTATAAGTACAGAGTATGGTTTATGAGGAGAGGGTGCCTGGATACAGGAGAAAAATTTCAGCTAAATTTCCCAAGAATGGGTGAAGTCATCCCTTCTCACGCTGGTGTGAGTTGGTAGTTTGTGCAGGTCTGGTCCGTGCACTAGGGGACAGAGAAAAGCCTCTGTTTCTTACTGAACCCATGACAGGTTTAACCATGCAGTTTAAAATTATGTGGTAAGGGCGACTTTTGTGCAGTTTAACGTCATGCAGTAAAGACAAGGAGCACTATTGAAGGTTGTTGTGAAGTTTAATGTCATGCAGCAAGGACAGAGGCATTTTAGCCGATGCTGTGCAGTTTTAATGCCATGTAGTGAGGACGAGGGAATTTTTAAACCAGTGAAAATGCTTGTAGTTGGAGGCATCTCCCTGGATGTTTAATGATTGGTCTTTGCAGCTTTATGGCAAGCAGACAAGATGTTCTATGCCGTTTAAAGTTGTGCAGTAAGGACGTAGTTGCAGAGGCCGCTCTTGATCAGAATGTAACTCGGCTTGAATATCTCGGCTTTCCCAAGACTTGGAGAGGGTTTGATTGGTGTAAATCGTGGTTTTGGGGCTTCTTGGATCAAGGGAGATGATATGGGGTCTCTGAGGCTGGTAAGCGTACGGAGCTAGGAAGAGTATCGCCTGAGGAAATTTTTCCTTTGGTAGATGGGAAAAGGGATATCAATATGCAGAGCCGCTGAGGGCATGGTATTCATAGTCATGCAAAGGTGTCCACGGGTTGATAACTTTCCACTTCTGATGGCCGTGAATGGTTATAAGGATCCGCGATTTTCCGGGCCACGAAATCTGTCATTTGGTAAGAAAATATATGGACATGTCGGGAATATTCAGCCCTGTTTACTGTTAAAGCTTATAGAGCTCCCTGTGTTGATTTATCTTACGCGCGGGGGTGTACCTTCACTCCATGCAATTTTATGCCGTGCGGTAAGGACGAAGTACTCTTAGTTTAGCGGTCATAGAGCTCGGACCATTGGGTGCCTATTGCTACAGTCACTCGAAGGATAATTGAGTTAACATGATCTGATATACTCTGAACAGGGTGGGGGATGAAGTTTGTAAACTGTAACTCTGAGGTTTCTAGGATCAGGAGATGTGGTGTGGGGGTTCTGAGGCCGGTATGCGTATGAAGCTAGGAAGATTATCGCCTGAGGAAATCTTTCCATTGGTAGATGGGCCAGGGGCTATCAATATGCAGAGCCGCTGAGGTCATGGTATGCATAGTCATGAAAAGGTGTCCCTGGATCGATGACTTTCCACTTCTGATGGCCATGAATGATTATGAAAACCTAATATTTCTCACAGTACTGAGTTCGGCATGCGAGGATAATGGTGTCCGAGCATACAAGAAACATATTTACTGCAATTGTCCATTGAGTCAAAGTAGCCTAGCCCTGGCCTGTTGTTCGTAGATGTAGGTCGTTATGTGAACCACGGGCGGATACATAGGCTAACCGGGTTGGGATACCCTGGCAACGTTTGGATGTGAAAAGGGGGACGAACTTGTAAACCACTGCGCCATAAATTTTTGGATCGGGAGATATGATATGGGGGCTCTGAGGCCGGTAAGCATATGGAGCTAGGAAAAGTATCACCTGAGGAAATATTTCCTTTGGTAGACGGGCCAGGGGCTATCAATATGAAGATCCGCTGAGGGAATGGTATGAATAGTCATGAAAAGGTGTCCCCGGGTCGATGAATTTCCACTTCCGATGGCCGTGAACGGTTATGAAGATCCATAATTATCAAGGTCATGGATTCTGATGCATGGAGAGGATTCATCCAAATGCGCAAGGAGTATTTCCATCTCGTTTTTCCATATATCTTGGGTGGGTCATGATGAATTCCATGCAGTTTTAACATCATGTGGTGAGGACGAAGTCTGTGCAGTTTTAACGTCGTGCGGTGTGGACGAAGTCCGTGCAGTTTTAACGTTGTGTGGTAAGGATGAGGTCCACATAGTTTAATGTCGTGCAGTAAGTACGAGGTCCTTATATATTCTTGTGTTTTCATTTCTCGGCGGCTGGCCTAGGAGATAAGATCCTGGTGTCGTTACGTGTCCTACGAGGGAAGGAATTAAGCCACACACAGTTCTTTTTGGAGTACACCCCATGCGGGTCTAGTCCTTGCACGGGGGGAAGGGGGCATATTTCTTTTATCCTTATCCGTGTAGTTTAGCGTCGTGCGACAAGGACGAGGAATACACATCGTGCAGATCTGTTTCATACACGGGGGAAGAGGGAATTGTTTTTAAATCCCCATTCAGGAATGGCTGGGCCAAGATGGGAAACCCTGACGTCACTACGCATCCTGTGAGGGTAGGAATCAAGCCATGCGTAGTTCCCCGAAAGAGGTACACCCCGCGCAGGGTTAGTCCGTACACAGGGGAAAAGGGAATTTTAGTCTTTCATTTGGGGATGGTTGAGCCAGGGTGAGGGACCCTGGTATCACTATGTATCCCATGAGGGCAGGAATTAAGCCTCACGTAGTTCTCTGAAGTCCGTGCAGTTTAACGTCATGCGGTCAGGACGAAGAATACACCATGTGCGGGTCTGGTCCGTACACGGGGGGAGAGAGCATTTTTTTTGAATGGACAGGCTAGGATGGGGAACCATGTCATCACTACGTATCCCGCGTGTAACGACCCAAACTTTTTAAATAGTATATTAACTTACTCTTAATGATTTAATAAGATGTTAATGGTTAATGCAGAAAGAGGAGTCGATGGCTTCATCCAGTAGACTCGAACCTTATGAAGCCCACTTATCAGAGCTTGGGAAGGAGGTAGCATCTGTGGGCTTCGCTTTGGACCAAGCCCAAGCCGAACTCCAGCGTGTCAAGCTTGAACAGAAATGCCTGCGGGAGAAGTTCAAGTTAATAGATATTACTACTAGGGCAATGTTATCTAAGCCTCCCTTATATTCTCTCACCATAGCACACCTTACACTTAGGTCATATGCTGGTGTTATAAGGGGCTATGTGATGAGACCCTAGCTTCTTTGTGTAATCCTTTGGGATGAATGAATTAAGATTTCTTCCTTTAGTGATGTTTGTGAAACTTCAAATGTCCAGATAATTTTAGGATGTATTTTATTGATGAATTTTGAAAAAATGATATTTTAAAATATTTATGTAAACCCTAAATAATTAATTATGTGTAATGATTTTCAAAAAATAGTCTTCTACAAAAGTGTTGAGTAAGGAATTTGGAGTCTAATAAGATCAACTTAATTTTTGATAAATAGTAAATTATGAATAGTGATTTTATGCTTAGGATTAGTAATGTGACCAAATGGATTAGTAATTTCACTCAAAGAAAGTTTTAATATAATTTAGACACCTAGATTAAGTAATGTGATTCAATAAAATGGGTAAATAACGGTTTCATAAATTATTAGTCAAGTATTAGTTTTTTCGGGTGAATAGTATTTTTTAATTAAAAATTTAATTAAAAATAATTAGAAAATTATTTTTATAATAAGGACTTTATTTTTGAACTCATAGCATCGATATTATGTTATGGTAATTTTGGGGGATTTTTCTGCAAAAAATGAATTCTTGATGAATAGTGTTTTTATTTAAAAATTGAATTAAAAATATTTAGAAAATTATTTTTATAAAATGGAGTTCATAAATTTAATTAGAGCATCGATATTTGGTTAAGGTGAAATTTTGGGATTTTTCTGAGAAAGATGAATTTTTCAGTGAATAGTAAAAATGCAGTTTTAGGGTTTCGGTATGTTTAATGACATCATAACTGTGTCATGATGATGTCATGAGATATTTTAAGGGTTGGACGGCCAAGGGTGATGAATTATTGTTTTGGGGGCCCCATGTGGCCTAACTCCATGGTAAATTCCAAGGGAGAGCACATGGTTTTGAGAAAAGCACTTGTGAGGTGTCCCTTGGCCATTAATGCCTTGTCCCCACACTTTCCCTATAAATACCCACCCTTTCCTCCTTTATTTTTCACTCCCAACTCTCCCCCAACAAAGTTATGGTCTCCTTACCTCCAAAGGAGTCCTCCCAAGGTGCCCCCAATCCCTCAAGGTCCAAACCTTTGAGTTTAAGAGTTACGTTTTAAGGTAAGGGATCCGACCTCTCTCTTTCTTTTCATGTAATCTCTTTTATGTCACTCCTTTTATGCTCCATGTTCTTATGTGAGAGTATTTTCTTTTATATTCCTTTTACTGATTTTTTCATGTTTATATGATGAGATATCCCATCTTACTCTCATCATTTCGTTTTATGAATGTTTAAGTGATGCTGTTAGGCTGCCGAATTTTTTTAAGGAATTCTTTCACCCTTCTCATTTTTCAAGTTCGATTTTCATTTCAAGTCTTTCAAGTTCCTTTTTGTTATGTTGGGGTATGATCTCTATATCTATCATACTTATCTCTTATGATCATATGATGAGAGACCCTATTTTATCTTGTCAAATTTGTTTTTATTGAAGTTTAAGTGACGTCGTTAGGCTGCTGAATTTTCATAAGAGAAATCTTATTTTTGTCTCACTTCCATGTTTTTCATTTCATATGGTATATCTTTCAAAATTAATTACCATGTTCTTAAATCCCTTATATTCTTTCCCCAATACTGTTTTATGGATCATTTATGAGTGGGTGACCCATGTTCCTTCCCTTTTCAATGTTTTCTAAAACCTTGTAACATAGCCGTTATGCTGCAGAATTTTCGTCTCAAAATGCCTCTCTCTTTTCTCAAAATTATTTTATGTTATAAAATGAATACTCAAAGCTATTATTTATACAAGGGTATTCACATATATATCAAAATGTTCTATTTTAAATTCTGGGATTTACATACATGAAACCCGCTTCCCCTTTCCGTGGGTTTAAAGTGACATAAAGATCATGTCTTTAAAGCAGTTTTTAAAACGTTATGATTATGAAATGAAACCCATTTCTTTTATGCTATATGGGTTGTTTATGAAATTATTGATGATGATATATGTGGATCACATGATAATAAAGACATTTCAAGGGTGCACCCAGATAGCGCTCCAATGCATTGGGTAAAGACTTAATCTCTAGATATGACTTTTTAGACTGATACCTTGGTGAATAACCTCGGTAATTTTTAATGACACCTTGGGGATGGACCTTGGTGAAACCAAATGATTGTCAATATTGAATGTTGAAGCCACATCTTCAACTTATGAAAAATGTTATTTTTATTATGACGTATCTCATGATTTCTTTCTCATGCCTTAAAGTTCTTTTCATGTCCTTATTGAAGTATCTCAAGTTCACATGTAAAATGTTTCTCTTGTTTCCCTTACTGGGCCTTCTGCTCACCCTTTCTTTTGATGTATGTCCCCAGGTTATGAGATGCAGTAATGAACCTATGATGAACTTAAGGAGAAGCCTTTCAAGTGTTTAAGAAGAATTTTTTATGTTCTTTTCATTTATTATGTTCCTTGTTTCCAAGACACTAAACCTTAAAGATCCTCAGTTCCGTGTAATGAAATGATAGTTATGTTATAAAAAGACGGGATGCTATAGTTGGTATCAAAGGATGGTTTAGTTATTTGTGGAAATTAGGATATAAAAACTTTAGGAAGAACCCTATAGAAATTTTTAAATATAGGAAAACTTCCTGGTATTTTGGTAAGTATTGAGTACGTGGTTTATCAAACAAATACATCCCTGTCTGGATACGAGCAGGTAGAGAAGGATCTGGCACAGATGTACATAGGGGTAAAACCCGAAAACACCGCTTTGAGCTAGACTCGAACGGGAACTGGTGCATGATAACGGGCCTTGTTGTACTCTTGGTTATGACACTCCTAGGGGATATGTTTGGTTAATCACAAGCTTTTTATGAATCATTATGAAGGAATTATAGAGAAGTGTAATTGTCTAAGCATGAAGTCTTAGTTAAAAGATTCATAAATGAAAAAAATTTCTCACTAAGGTTTTATTCTTTTAGAAAATGGCGGGCAATAGGAGGAATTGTGTCGATGGTGACCGCAATTCACCATGTGCTGATGACCCTCTGATGGAAGCCGGAATGGAAACATTCATGCGAATAATGAACCAACTGACTCAAGTTATGAGTAATAACTTGAATCAAGCTGAGAGTACGACCTCACCACGAAGGTAACAACACTCTGTTGAGTCCTTCATGTGTCAACGACCACCATCATTCAGTGGATCTACTGACCCTTTGGTTGCGGAAAAATGGATAAGCTCCATTGAAAAGATCTTTTCTGTACTCCTTTGTTCGGAATAAGAAAAAGTCACCCTTGCTGTTTATCGCCTAGAGGGAGAAGTTGAACAGTGGTGGTCACTGGTCAAAAACACGAAGCCTAGAGGAGAGATGGAATCTATGGAGTGGGAAGAATTCCGGGGAATATTCTTTAACAAGTATTTCCCTCGTTCCATGAGAACGAGAATGGAGAAAGAGTTTCTCGAGCTGAAGCAGAAGGAGAACGAATCTGTAGGAAGCTATGAGATCAAATTCACCTGACTTTCACGATATACCTCTAGCTTTGTTATGGATCCAAGTGGGAAGGTTGCTAGATTTTTCGGTGGACTGAGACCTCATCTGCGGAAGAATTTATCCAACCGGGACTACGATAGCTATGAGGAGATCGTGCGGAGTGCAATGAAAGTCGAGCTAGAGTTTGGTGAGACACAGTGGTCTCATAAATCAAATGAAAAGAAGAGATCGTTGGAGCCTAGTTTAGGGAAGAATTTTGATCAGGGAAGATTTGGAAAGCAAATGAAACTTTCCACATGAAATAAATGTGGGAAGAAGCATCCAGGGAACTACTTGGTTAGAAGTGGAAATTGCTACAAGTGTGGAAGAGGAGGCCATATTTCTCGGAATTGTCGTAGTGAGGTGAAGACTCAACTCCCAACACTAATGATAGAGGAAAGATGGTTCTGGCCTTACCCAAAGTCGATTGATTCAAGTGTGGAAAGCTTGGGCACTATTCTAATCTCTGTCCAAATCCAAGGGCAGTGGAGGGGAATCACCATCAACCTCAGCAAAGGCCAGGGGAGCAAGTTCGTGCTTTTGCTATCACAACAACTGAAGTTGAAGCTCCAAATGACGTGGTAGCATGTACTCTTGTTGTCCTCTCGAAACTAGCAACTACTTTGTTTGATTCTGGTTCTACGCATTCCTTTATTTCCTCCATGTTCGCAAAGAGTATAGAATCAATCCCAGAATTGATTTAGGTAGAGTTTTCAGTCAAGACTCCAAGTGGGATTATCCATGCATCAATAGTGTTTAGAGACTCTAGTGTTTACTTTAGTGAGCACAATCTTATCTCAAATCTAGTAGTCATTCCCATGTTGGAATTCGACGTTATACTAGGGATGGACTGGTTCTCAAAGTATAATGCTAAGATCAAATGCAGAAGTAAGGAAATCTCAGTAGTCCTGAATAAACAACCTACAGTTATCTTACAAGGAGAGATATCCCAAACTGATCCATATCTAGAAGCACCTCCTATAGATTTGTTTATGGAGTTAATCAGTGATGATGAAGAAGGAAAAGGGAGCATACAAATAGAAGATGTTCTAATTGTTCAGGAATACATGGATGTATTTCCCGAGGAGTTACCTGGACCTCCCCCAGAAAGAGAGGTAGAGTTCTCCATTGAACTCATACCTGGGTCTCAACCGATATCAAAGACTCCGTATAGAATGGAAAATGTGGAGCTAGAAGAGTTAAATAAACAACTCCAAGACTTGTTGGAGAAGGGGTTTATCCGACCAAGTGTGTCTCCTTGGGGGGCACCAGTTCTCTTTGTGAAGAAGAAGGATGGATCCATGCGGCTATGCATTGATTATAGAGAACTGAACGGGATCACAGTGAAGAACAAATACCCTCTTCCAAGAATTGATGATTTATTTGACCAACTTTGTGGGGCTCAATTCTTCTCCAAGATTGACCTTCGATATGGTTATCATCAATTGAGGGTGAAGAAGGAATATATTCCAAAGACTGCCTTCCGATCAAGATATAGGCATTATGAGTTTACTGTTATGCCCTTCGGCTTGACTAATGCTTCTGCTATTTTCGTGGATTTGATGAATAGAGTCTTTAAGGACTACCTTGATCACTTTGTGGTAGTTTTTATTGATGATATTTTGATATATTCAAAAAGTCGTGAGGAGCATGAAGATCATATGAGGGTTATTTTGAAAACTCTACGGAAGGAGAGGCGCTTTGGAAAGTTCATCAAGTGTGAGTTTTGGTTCCAACAAGTGGCTTTCTTGGGGCACATCATAACCAATGAAGGAATCTCGGTTGACCCTGCAAAGACAATGGTTGTGGAGGAGTGGCCTCAACCCACAACAGTAACTGAGATTCGTAGTTTCCATGGTTTAGCAGGATATTATAGGAGGTTTGTGAAAAACTTTTCACGGCTTTCTAATCCACTAACCAAGTTGACTCGAAAAGGGGTTAAGTTCATCTGGACAAAGGAATGCGAGGAAAGTTTCCAAGAGCTGAAGAAGAGATTGGTTACTACACCTGTGTTAACACTACCCTCTATCGGAGAAGGATTCGTTATTTTTAGCGATGCATCTCTGAAAGGGCTTGGGTGCGTCCTCATGCAAAATGACAAGGTAATTGCTTATTCATCTCGACAGTTGAAGATTCATGAGCAGAATTATCCAACACATGATCTAGAGCTAGCGGCATTTGTTTTTGCTCTAAAGATATGGTGGCACTATCTTTATGGGGAGAAATGTGATATATACACTGACCACAAAAGTTTAAAGTATATTTTCATGCAAAAAGAATTGAACATGAGACAAAGGAGATGGTTGGAGCTTATTAAAGACTATGATTGTTCAATTCATTATCACCCTGGAAGAGCAAACAAAGTCGCGGATGCGTTAAGCAGGAAAGATCCTGTTGTTCTGGAAACAATGAGGATCCTAGGAGATCCCTTGATTAAAGATATAGTAAAACTGAACATGGGAATTATAAAGAAAGGGACATCATCTGTAGAGACCCGAAGCCTAACTTACATGAACATTACATTACTTTTGCGGAATACTTAATACATAACAAAAATATACACACAAGGATCGTAATAGTTTAGTGTCTTTGGAAACTCGGAACGTAATCTTCTAATCCTGGTGAAAGATCTTCAAAATCTCCCACAAAGATCTTCCTTTTTTTTTACCTAAAACCTTTCTTTATATCCTGGGGAAAAGAAAACATAAAAGGGTGAGCTCAAATGCTCAGTAAGGGTAAACAAAAGAAATATCAATCACATAATTTTCATAAGAACATAACATTTTTGGAAATCTTAACCTGCAAAAGAGAGCATAATTTCATAACATGGGATAAATCATAGTAGTGAAAATGAAACCCTTACTTAAAACATTACTCATTGTGGCATACACACATAATCATAGAGAATCATTTCTTGTTAGTCAAGACTCATTGCCAAGACTATCTTAGTGGACAAAGTCCCTTTCTGAATCGAGTAATCCTCGTTTCAGTCCTGTTTCACTGAATCGGTATAACCTACCATTCCAGCCATGTCTATCTCATGAGATATGAAATCTTTACCCAATGCATTGGAGGGAGATATAGGTCCCACCCATCTCTTAATGAATCCTTTCTTATGTGTGCCACAAAATCATAAATCATACATCATTGCATAACCCATGTAATAAAAATGGGATTCTTAAACAACATGACATCATAAAACCATTCATATAAGATAAAGGAATTCATAAACATAATTTCATCACAACATAGTCAAATCAATGTAAAAATATGGATAGAAACAGAACCCTTTATTATCTTATATGGAAAATAATTTTGATAAAACACTTGAATTGAATTCTTGAGGAAAATATCCTTTCTTCTTCAAAATCAATTTCTTTTCACAAAACATCATGCAATTTTAAAAGGAATAGATTTTATTGAAAATAGTCATGAAATCTTTTAGAGGAAGCTTCATGAAAATAAGGCTTTATAAAACAGTATAAATCCGTTCGTGCCGTATAAGTTAAAAAAAAACATTCTTCGTACTTTTTTCGGAAAAGTCAAAAAGTACCTCGTACGAAAAACGAAAAAAGATTCCTTTCATATCCTTTACTAAAAACTCATAGAAGGGTAAAATTGGATTTAAAAAATTATAGGTGGATGGAAATAATATTACATATTGAGGGAACATGGATGTGGATGATAAAACACACCCCAGTAAATACATACGAATAAACAATCTCGGATAAAAATGAGATTGTGATATTTCCCTTACCTTAGGTCCGACTTGCTTTGTTCATGTCCGAAGCTCCTGTATAATGGTTTAAATAATGTTATTGACTTATTCCAGAATCATACATATTGATATGAGATCATATATGGTCATATTATTAGCTTCTTGTTAGTAATATTTCATTGTTACTTGTTACTCGGGTCTTTATAATTTTTTGTTCTTATGCGTGTTTTGTCGAATAAATTCTTATTCTTATCTTTAGGTTATAGATAATTCATTTCAATAATGGTATTAGTGTAGTATATACCATATTCATTCATTCAATTCATTTATGAAGATCATGTAGAACGAGTCGCATCACATCATGGAGACGGTATTCCGTACGTACGCACGAGTGATGATATCGTTCCTATGATCGTGGAATTGTATTGGAGTATATATATATATTATTTCAGTATCAATATTACTTAATAATAATCATATATAGTTACTCATTACACCATTATACCCATCCTTGTAAGGTGATGGTGGAAAATAGATTACACCACGGCGTGTAGACGGTATTCCGTACGTACGCACGCGCGGTGATTTCATTTTTCCGTAGGATGGATAGAAGGTGAATTAGGGTTGTTTCATATTTATAATAACATATCAGTATGTAATTAATACTGATGTTATTACTTTATCATGAAACAACTAAAGAAGAAGAAGTTGAAGAAGAAAGAAATTGAAAAGATCGGTAATGGATATTACCTCTTCTTTGGAACGCCTTTTTGAATCCTCCACTTAAGGAACTAAGATTGGTCTTTGGAGAAGACCAGGACCTCTAGGATTATTCTAGGGAAGTGGAGAAGGGAAAATGGCAGGGGTTGGCCGAGCTTGAGTGCTCAAATTGGTGTGAGGAGAAGGGGGAGGAGGTGTCCTTTTATAGGGGAGGAGAGGGGCACCTTAGGAATTCTTAAAAATATTAATTTATAATAAATCTAACCCCACTTAAAAACCTCCAAAAATGACTCATATTCGAAGATTAGATGAGATAGGGTTGTAATCTCATCAACCAATCAAATTTAGACATGTTTGGATCTTATTTTAAACCTTATCAATTAGATTTAACTCTAAGTTAAATAATTTTACTTTTACCGTGTCTTTTTGTTTTCTTTCACTATATGGTTAATACACTTACTATAACATGCCAAACGAACCCCAAATTGTTTATTATTAATATATATATCCTTATCTAAGTCATTTGGCCGAACCTTAGATTTTTAGGAATAAAATAACAATTAATAATATAATATTTGATTTAAAAACTATTTTGTGTCAATTTTGACACTATTTGATATATGATTTTTGTGAAAGTCATAACAGAATTATATGTTCGAACCAAGTTGATTAAATCAATACTAATATATCATAGTAACCTAGAAAATTAGTGGAATTCATAAAAATTCTCAAATTACATTTATTTTGGTGTTTATAACATCAATTATGTCAATATTTCATAAATAAGATAATTACTGCATCATCTTTGTGTCATAAATTAATTAAATTATTTGATGTCTAAAATTTACAAATAAAATACCATTATGTAGGAAATCTTTTTAGATTTCTAATGAATATTTATAGTCGAATTTATCATATGTATAACCCCATATTAAAAATGATTTACTTATTAAACTTTGATTTTAACTATTTTAACCTTTCTTTAAATAAATTAATAATAAATGTCCTAATCTAATCCAAGTGGGCCTAAATGGTCATATTTTATTCCTAAGTTTGTTTTTGGTCGAATTACACTTGTCCAATAGAATTAGGACATGTGTTAGGGTAATAGTAATATCATATTTACCCTTAGTTACCCTATTTACTATTAACCGCGGTAAAAATAGTAAAAAGTTACTATTCACCAAAAAATTATTTTTATCTCATTGAACCACATTTTAGTCCTTGATATTAACCGTGTCTCTCGGATTTTCGAAATTCCATTCACAGAAGCGGTAAAATTAAGTTTTATGCAAAATTCAGTTTTTAACCTACCACTTAGTAGTTTCACTATTCATCAAAAATTGATGTTTTTTCAGAACAATGCCAAAATTTCATCCCAAGCTATATTTCATATTCCGAATTCAAAAATGAAGTCTATTTTACCAAATTCATAACATAAAAGTTGCATTAATTAATTTTATAATTAAATCCCGCTGTTAAAACAAATAGCGTGTTTTTAAGAAACAATATCTATCAAAAGATTGACACTTGTTTATGTCTAGTTTAAATGTGAAACTACATCCAATGACCAACATTGTATTAAATTGTAAAAATATATTCTAAATATACTTTAAAACCAATCAAATTAATGATTTATCACTATTAATTATTTCGATTAAAAAAGTTGTTTTTTAATTATAATTTAGTAATTTTCACTATTCATCAGAATATGAAAGTTATCCGAAAAGTACCAAAATTTTACCTTAGGCTAAATTCGATACTCCGAATCCAAAAATAAAGTTCATTTTGAAAAATAAGATTTACTGGATTTCAAAAAGTGGTTATTACTATTCATAACGGCTAGTTTTAATAATATTTTTATAGCATATCGTTGTTTAGTGAAACTCGGTATTGCGTACTACACACGCTATCGAGGAAGGTCGCGATTGCGTGTAATGCAAGTCAAGTCAAGGATGTGTGTTGTGCAAGCTCCTTTTGGTGTAGCGTACAACACAAGACATTAATAAAATTAAAAAGAATATTTTTTTTATAAAATCTTGGGCTGTTACATTCTACCCCCCTTAAAATGAATTTCGCCCTCGAAATTCGTCGGGGTTATAAATGGTTTACTATTTGAAAGTTTCTTTAATAGAAACCCACATCGTAAAAGGGAATACCAAAACTTGGCTTTAAAAACTAAAGTATGAAATGTAACGATTACCCAAATAAACTAATCACTGGGTTTCCACATAGGTGAAAATATGGATATGGAAGAGAAATCTAACCATCATGTTCTGATGGAGAGTGGTAGAGAACATGGCTATGGAAAATCCAGTAATCACAAATCCATAAATTTGTGACGATCTAAGGTACCATCTGATTCATCAGGTATAAGATCACTAGGACAACATTTTTGGTTTTCAAGATCATTTCCCTAAAGTTGAAAATTTGAATTAGAATAAATACTTACTTTATTTTGATACAATATCACTGTTGTTCGTGCCTTGAACAATTTCCACTTCATCTCTTAAATAAATGAAGTTGAATTTGTTATTCGTGAAGTGTTAGCAGATCATGTGATAGAATGACGGGTCATTCCATCTGTCTCAAACAAAAGGTAAGCAAAAGTTATTAAATATACATAAGTCATTCTATAGTGAGTTTAATCATATATAGTTCCTAAAATGGACTTATACTTCATATATCATACTGCTTAATATAATAAAACTAGTTTCTACTAAACAGGGACTTCCTGTAGGCCAGTGGTAGGCGATAAAGGCCAGTCGCACTTTGGTTGTGGGTTCGATTCCTACAGCCTTGTCCGAAGCGATGGGCTGTCGCCCGTCCTGCAGGTTGTCCCTTTTTCTAAAACTACGTTACTATAACATCCCATCAATAATATCGAAAATCTTCTATCCTTAAACAATACTAACTTATGTCCAACATAATCCAGTCTAATCTTTAGGCTTATAATACTGCAGTCCACTCTCATAATATAGTGACAACGATTACCAGAGATTTAATACTGTCGTTGATCCCCACATATCATAAGATATGTCTTGTTGGTCACATTACAAACATTCAAAGTCCTTAATCATGTATTCTCTTGAATACCTTAGTGAAAACATGAGTGCAGTTAAAAGTTAACACTTTCCACATACCAAAATCCTCAAAATTATTTATACTCAAACCATGATATCACTTAGTCCTTATATCAATCATGAGCTCATGAATACAATCAAACATCTCATTATCTTCTTATCCTTTCATTATGCACTTATCATCTACTTTCCAAAAGTATCTGAATAACCTTTCATGGTTACTGGTAACATTAATCAGACAACAATGTAACAATCCTTACATGTCTCTTTATTCCATAGTACCATGAGATTACTTATACAACATTACACATGATAAACATGTAATCATTCCACTACATTCTTAAACCATTAACCGAGCTTCAACAATTCTTTCATCTCACATATCATTTGTAGTCTCTTCATCATCATCCACATAAATACTACCCATATGGCCATACTGATTCTCTTCATGAGTCTTTCCCTTAGGACATTGGTTTGCATAATGCCCATACATTCCACATTTAAAACACTTAACCATTTTTGATGTCGTAGCAATACCATTATCCTCATCCATGGTGTTAACTGAACCTTTTCCTTTTCACTTACTTGCTTTGTGTCCTTCTTTTCCACACCCAAAGCATCTTCCAGTTCCTTTGAAACATTCTCCTTGATGCCTCTTCCCACATGAATTACATAGGGGAAATTGAACTTTCTTTCCTCTATGATCATCATGAAACTCCATCTTTCTCTTATTAGTCGAGTCAGGAAACTTACCAAATTTTACTTTATTGATCATATTATGAGATTGCTGATTCGGCATAATAATTATGTTTGGACTTCCAAATCCCATTTCATTATGAAGAATATCATTCCATTTTCCATCATTTCCTCCATTATCGTGAATCACCTTGTTTCCAGCCATTTTCTAAAACCCAAAAAGAATAGCGTGAGAGGCAAAAATCATGCTAGGGAAAACAACATAATAAAGGGGGAGTACCTTCAACATCTAACATCTTAGGTTTAATTCTATGATCGTTAGCGTAGTTCTAGTACTATAACCCATACGTATACTTAACCTTAGGGACATCCCTAGACATACCTTAGAAATATCTCTAGGGATCTCACTAACGTTTTCGCATCCTAGTTTCCAAAGGTTGACTAAACCTTTCCTCTGATACCAACTGTAGAGACCCGAAGCCTAACGTACATGAACATTACATTACTTTTGCGGAATACTTAATACATAACAAAAATATACACACAAGGATCGTAATAGTTTAGTGTCTTTGGAAACTCGGAACGTAATCTTCTAATCCTGGTGAAAGATCTTCAAAATCTCCCACAAAGATCTTCCTTTTTTTACCTAAAACCTTTCTTTATATCCTGGGGAAAAGAAAACATAAAAGGGTGAGCTCAAATGCTCAGTAAGGGTAAACAAAAGAAATATCAATCACATAATTTTCATAAGAACATAACATTTTTGGAAATCTTAACCTGCAAAAGAGAGCATAATTTCATAACATGGGATAAATCATAGTAGTGAAAATGAAACCCTTACTTAAAACATTACTCATTGTGGCATACACACATAATCATAGAGAATCATTTCTTGTTAGTCAAGACTCATTGCCAAGACTATCTTAGTGGACAAAGTCCCTTTCTGAATCGAGTAATCCTCGTTTCAGTCCTGTTTCACTGAATCGGTATAACCTACCATTCCAGCCATGTCTATCTCATGAGATATGAAATCTTTACCCAATGCATTGGAGGGAGATATAGGTCCCACCCATCTCTTAATGAATCCTTTCTTATGTGTGCCACAAAATCATAAATCATACATCATTGCATAACCCATGTAATAAAAATGGGATTCTTAAACAACATGACATCATAAAACCATTCATATAAGATAAAGGAATTCATAAACATAATTTCATCACAACATAGTCAAATCAATGTAAAAATATGGATAGAAACAGAACCCTTTATTATCTTATATGGAAAATAATTTTGATAAAACACTTGAATTGAATTCTTGAGGAAAATATCCTTTCTTCTTCAAAATCAATTTCTTTTCACAAAACATCATGCAATTTTAAAAGGAAGAGATTTTATTGAAAATAGTCATGAAATCTTTTAGAGGAAGCTTCATGAAAATAAGGCTTTATAAAACAGTATAAATCCGTTCGTGCCGTATAAGTTAAAAAAAACATTCTTCGTACTTTTTTCGGAAAAGTCAAAAAGTACCTCGTACGAAAAACGAAAAAAGATTCCTTTCATATCCTTTACTAAAAACTCATAGAAGGGTAAAATTGGATTTAAAAAATTGTAGGTGGATGGAAATAATATTACATATTGAGGGAACATGGATGTGGATGATAAAATACACCCCAGTAAATACATACGAATAAACAATCTCGGATAAAAATGAGATTGTGATATTTCCCTTACCTTAGGTCCGACTTGCTTTGTTCGTGTCCGAAGCTCCTGTATAATGGTTTAAATAATGTTATTGACTTATTCCAGAATCATACATATTGATATGAGATCATATATGGTCATATTATTAGCTTCTTGTTAGTAATATTTCATTGTTACTTGTTACTCGGGTCTTTATAACTTTTTGTTCTTATGCGTGTTTTGTCGAATAAATTCTTATTCTTATCTTTAGGTTATAGATAATTCATTTCCATAATGGTATTAGTGTAGTATATACCATATTCATTCATTCAATTCATTTATGAAGATCATGTAGAACGAGTCGCATTACATCGTGGAGACGGTATTCCGTACGTACGCACGAGTGATGATATCGTTCCTATGATCGTGGAATTGTATTGGAGTATATATATATATTATTTCAGTATCAATATTACTTAATAATAATCATATATAGTTACTCATTACACCATTATACCCATCCTTGTAAGGTGATGGTGGAAAATAGATTACACCACGGCGTGTAGACGGTATTCCGTACGTACGCACGCGCGGTGATTTCATTTTTCCGTAGGATGGATAGAAGGTGAATTAGGGTTGTTTCATATTTATAATAACATATCAGTATGTAATTAATACTGATGTTATTACTTTATCATGAAACAACTAAAGAAGAAGAAGTTTAAGAAGAAAGAAATTGAAAAGATCGGTAATGGATATTACCTCTTCTTTGGAACGCCTTTTTGAATCCTCCACTTAAGGAACTAAGATTGGTCTTTGGAGAAGACCAGGACCTCTAGGATTATTCTAGGGAAGTGGAGAAGGGAAAATGGCAGGGGTTGGCCGAGCTTGAGTGCTCAAATTGGTGTGAGGAGGAGGGGGAGGAGGTGTCCTTTTATAGGGGAGGAGAGGGGCACCTTAGGAATTCTTAAAAATATTAATTTATAATAAATCTAACCCCACTTAAAAACCTCCAAAAATGACTCATATTCGAAGATTAGATGAGATAGGGTTGTAATCTCATCAACCAATCAAATTTAGACATGTTTGGATCTTATTTTAAACCTTATCAATTAGATTTAACTCTAAGTTAAATAATTTTACTTTTACCGTGTCTTTTTGTTTTCTTTCACTATATGGTTAATACACTTACTATAACATGCCAAACGAACCCCAAATTGTTTATTATTAATATATATATCCTTATCTAAGTCATTTGGCCGAACCTTAGATTTTTAGGAATAAAATAACAATTAATAATATAATATTTGATTTAAAAACTATTTTGTGTCAATTTTGACACTATTTGATATATGATTTTTGTGAAAGTCATAACAGAATTATATGTTCGAACCAAGTTGATTAAATCAATACTAATATATCATAGTAACCTAGAAAATTAGTGGAATTCATAAAAATTCTCAAATTACATTTATTTTGGTGTTTATAACATCAATTATGTCAATATTTCATAAATAAGATAATTACTGCATCATCTTTGTGTCATAAATTAATTAAATTATTTGATGTCTAAAATTTACAAATAAAATACCATTATGTAGGAAATCTTTTTAGCTTTCTAATGAATATTTATAGTCTAATTTATCTTATGTATAACCCCATATTAAAAATGATTTACTTATTAAACTTTGATTTTAACTATTTTAACCTTTCTTTAAATAAATTAATAATAAATGTCCTAATCTAATCCAAGTGGGCCTAAATGGTCATATTTTATTCCTAAGTTTGTTTTTGGTCGAATTACACTTGTCCAATAGAATTAGGACATGTGTTAGGGTAATAGTAATATCATATTTACCCTTAGTTACCCTATTTACTATTAACCGCGGTAAAAATAGTAAAAAGTTACTATTCACCAAAAAATTATTTTTATCTCATTGAACCACATTTTAGTACTTGATATTAACCGTGTCTCTCGGATTTTCGAAATTCCATTCACAGAAGCGGTAAAATTAAGTTTTATGCAAAATTCAGTTTTTAACCTACCACTTAGTAGTTTCACTATTCATCAAAAATTGATGTTTTTTTCAGAACAATGCCAAAATTTCATCCCAAGCTATATTTCATATTCCGAATTCAAAAATGAAGTCTATTTTACCAAATTCATAACATAAAAGTTGCATTAATTAATTTTATAATTAAATCCCGCTGTTAAAACAAATAGCGTGTTTTTAAGAAACAATATCTATCAAAAGATTGACACTTGTTTATGTCTAGTTTAAATGTGAAACTACATCCAATGACCAACATTGTATTAAATTGTAAAAATATATTCTAAATATACTTTAAAACCACTCAAATTAATGATTTATCACTATTAATTATTTCGATTAAAAAAGTTGTTTTTTAATTATAATTTAGTAATTTTCACTATTCATCAGAATATGAAAGTTATCCGAAAAGTACCAAAATTTTACCTTAGGCTAAATTCGATACTCCGAATCCAAAAATAAAGTTCATTTTGAAAAATAAGATTTACTGGATTTCAAAAAGTGGTTATTACTATTCATAACGGCTAGTTTTAATAATATTTTTATAGCATATCGTTGTTTAGTGAAACTCGGTATTGCGTACTACACACGCTATCGAGGAAGGTCGCGATTGCGTGTAATGCAAGTCAAGTCAAGGATGTGTGTTGTGCAAGCTCCTTTTGGTGTAGCGTACAACACAAGACATTAATAAAATTAAAAAGAATATTTTTTTTATAAAATCTTGGGCTGTTACATCATCAACCCTATACCAAATGATTTATCAACCTTCATTACTAGAGAAGATCAAGAAGGCTCAAAAAGAGGATCCTTTGCTGCAGGAGAAGTTGGAGGCTGTAAAAGATGAGAAGTTCCCTGATTTCAATATTGATCAAGAAGGTGTATTGAAATTTCGTACAAGACTATGTGTTCCATCTATTCCGGAGATAAAGAAAGAACTGATGGATGAAGCTCATAGCTCTACTTTCTCTATACATCCGGGAAGCACTAAGATGTATAGAGACCTTCGTGATCATTATTGGTGGGATAACATAAAGAGGGAGATTGCTGATTACACTACAAGGATCCTGGTGTGTCAGCAAGTAAAGGCATAATGAAAACTTCCTAAGGGGGTATTACAACCGCTACCCATACCAGTATGGAAGTGGGATAATATCACTATGGACTTTGTAACTGGTCTCCTGAAAACATCCAAAGGAAACAATGCGATATGGGTTATTGTGAACCGTCTCACCAAGACAGCCCATTTTATCTCTATTCGGGAAGATTTCTCTCTGGATCAGCTTGCCAAGATATACATGAAGGAAGTGGTAAGGCTGCATGGGGTACCACTATCCATCGTGTCTGATCGTGACCCAAGATTCACATCAAAATTCTGGAGAAGTCTTCAACATGCTCTAAATACTGAATTGAATTTTAGTACGGCCTATCATCCTCAAACTGATGGCCAATCTGAAAGGACTATTCAGACACTCGAAGACATGCTGAGATTATGCTCAATGGAATTTAAAGGTGGATGGGATCAACACCTCCCATTAGTTGAGTTCTCCTATAACAACAACTTCCATTCGAGTATTCAGATGGCACCCTATGAAGCTCTGTATGGAAAGCGATGTAGAACTCCTACTTTTTGGGATGAGACTGGTGAGAGAAATCTTCTTGGGCCTGATCTTGTGCAAGAGATGACAGAATAGATTCATGCCATCCAACAACACATAAAGGCTGCTCAGAGTTGGCAGAAGAGCTATGCTGAAAATCGTCGAAGGGACTTGGAGTTTGGTGTTGGTGACAAAGTCTTCCTTCGAATTTCTCCCTGGAAGAGAGTCATGCGGTTTGGGAAGAAAGGGAAGCTCAGCCCTAGGTATATTGGCCCCTATGAAATCCTTGATCGCATAGGAGCAGTGGCCTATCGTCTAGAACTTCCACCTAACCTAGCTCAAGTTCATGATGTCTTCCATGTATCTCTCTTGAGGAAGTACATACCTGACCCTTCGCATGTACTGAACCCAGAGGTGGTACAACTGGAACATGACCTCTCTTATGAGGAGCGTCCAGTAGAGATCTTAGACCGTAGAGACAAGATTCTACGAAACAAGTCTACCCACCTTGTGAAAGTGTTGTGGAGGAATCATAAATATGAAGAAGTGACTTGGGAGCCTGAGGAAACAATGAAGCAAAAGTACCCTCACCTTTTCGACTAGGCCTCAAGTATAAATTTTGGGGACAAAATTTCTTAAGGGGGGAAGAATGTAATGACCCAAACTTTTTAAATAGTATATTAACTTACTCTTAATGATTTAATAAGATGTTAATGGTTAATGCAGAAAGAGGAGTCGATGGCTTCATCCAGTAGACTCGAACCTTATGAAGCCCACTTATCAGAGCTTGGGAAGGAGGTATCATCTGTGGGCTTCGCTTTGGACCAAGCCCAAGCTGAACTCCAGCGTGTCAAGCTTGAATGGAAACGCCTGCGGGAGAAGTTCAAGTTAGTAGAGATTACTACTAGGGAAATGTTATCTGAGCCTCCCTCAGATTCTCTCACCATAGCACACCTTACACTTAGGTCATATAACAGTGTTATAAGGGGCTATGTGATGAGACCCTAGCTTCTTTGTGTAATCCTTTGGAATGAATGAATTAAGATTTCTTCCTTTATTGATGTTTGTGAAACTTCAAATGTCCGGATAATTTTAGGATGTATTTTATTGATGAATTTTGAAAAAATTATATTTTAAAATATTTATGTAAACCCTAAATAATTAATGATGTGTAATGATTTTCAAAAAATGGTCTTCTACAAAAGTGTTCACTAAGGAATTTGGAGTCTAATAAGATCAACTTAATTTTTGATGAATAGTAAATTATGAATAGTGATTGTACGCTTAGGATTAGTAATGTGACCAAATGGATTAGTAATTTCACTCAAAGAAAGTTTTAATATAATTTAGACACCTAGATTAAGTAATGTGATTTAATAAAATGGGTAAATAACGGTTTCATAAATTATTAGTCAAGTATTAGTTTTTTCAGGTGAATAGTGTTTTTTAATTAAAAATTTAATTAAAAAGAATTAGAAAATTATTTTTATAAAAAAGACTTTATTTTTGAACTCAGAGCATCGATATTATGTTATGGTAATTTTTGGGGATTTTTCTGAAAAAACATGAATTCTCGATGAATAGTGTTTTTATTTAAAAATTAAATTAAAATATTTAGAAAATTATTTTTATAAAATGGAGTTCATAAATGTAATTAGAGAATCGATATTTGGTTAAGGTAAAATTTTGGGATTTTTCTGAGAAAGATGAATTTTTCAGTGAATAGTAAAAATGCAGTTTTAGGGTTTCGGTATGTTTAATGACATCATAACTGTGTCATGATGATGTCATGAGATATTTTAAGGGTTGGCCGGAAAATGGTGATGAATTATTGTTTTGGGGGCCCCATGTGGCCTAACTCTATGGTAAATTCCAAGGGAGAGCACATGGTTTTGAGAAAAGCACTTGTGAGGTGTCCCTTGGCCATTAATGTCTTGTCCCCTCACTTTCCCTATAAATACCCACCCTTTCCTCCTTTAGTTTTCACTCCCAACTCTCCCCCAACTAATTTATGGTCTCCTTACCTCCAAAGGAGTCCTCCCATGGTTCCCCCAAGCCCTCAAGGTCCAAACCTTTGAGTTTTAAGAGTTACGTTTTAAGGTAAGGGATCCGACCTCTCTCTTTCTTTTCATGTAATCTCTTTTATGTCACTCCTTTTATTCTCCATGTTCTTATGTGATCGGATGTTATTTTATATTCTTATTACTTCCCTTTTCATGTTTATATTATGAGAGATCCCCTCTTACTCTCATCATTTCGTTTTATGAAAGTTTAAGTGACGCCGTTAGGCTGTCGAATTTTTTTAAGGAATTCTTTCACCCTTATCATTTTTCAAGTTCGATTTTCATGTCAAGTCTTTCAAGTTCCTTTTTATTATGTTGGGGTATGATCTCTATATCTATCATACTGATCTCTTATGATCATATTATGAGAGACCCTATTTGATCTTGTCAAATCTTTTTTTATTGAAGTTTAAGTGAAGCCATTAGGCTGCCGAATTTTCATAAGAGAAATCTTATTTTTGTCTCACTTCCATGTTTTTCATTTCATATGGTATATCTTTCAAACTTCATTACCATGTTCTTAAATCCCTTATATTCTGTCCCACTACTGTTTTATGGATTATTTATGAGTGGGTGACCCATGTTCCCTCCCTTTTCAATGTTTTCTAAAACCTTATAACATAGCCGTTATGCTGGAGAATTTTCATCTCAAAATGCCTCTCTCTTTTCTCAAAATTATTTTATGTTATAAAGTGAATACTCAAAGCTCTTATTTATACAAGGGTATTCACATATATATCAAAATTTTCTATTTTAAATTCTGGTATTTACATACATGAAACCCGCTTCCCCTTTCCGTGGGTTTAAAGTGACATAAAGATCATGTCTTTGAAGCAGTTTTTAAAACGTTATGATTATGAAATGAAACCCATTTATTTTATGATATATGGGTTGTTTATGAAATGATTGATGATGATATATGTGGCTCACATGATAATAAATACATGTCAAGGGTGCGCCCAGATAGCGCTTCAATGCATTGGGTAAAGACTTAATCTCTAGAGATGACCTTTTAGACTGATACCTTAGTGAATAACCTTGGTAATTTTTAATGACACCTTGGGGATGGACCTTGGTGAAACGAAATGATTTTCAATATTGAATGTTGCAGCCACATCTTCAAGTTATGAATTTATTTTATTATGATGTATCTCATGATTTCTTTCTCATGCCTTAAAGTTCTTTTCATGTCCTTATTGAAGTATCTCAAGTTCACATGTAAAATGTTTCTCTTGTTTCCCTTACTGGGCCTTCTTCTCACCCTTTCTTTTGATGTATGTCCCCAGGTTATGAGATGCAGTAATGAACCTAGGATGAACTTAAGGAGAAGCCTTTCAAGTGTTTAAGAATAATGTTTTATGTTCTTTTCATGTATTATGTTCCTTGTTTCCAAGACACTAAACCTTAAAGATCCTCAGTTACATGTAATGAAATGAATGTTATGTTATAAAAAGATGGGATGCTATACCGTGAGGGCAGTAATCAAGCCTCACATAGTTCTTTTGGGGAATACACCTCCTGCGGGTCTGGTCCATACAGGGGAAGGGGGTATTTTGGGTTCATTTGAGGTGGCTGGGCCATGGTGTGGAATTATGGCGTCACTACGTATCCTGTGAGGGTAGGAATCAAGCCTTACATAGTTCTCAAAAAGACAATACACCCCATGTAGGTTTAATTCGTACACAGGGGGGATAAGGGGTATTTTTTTCACTCTCTCTTTTTATCCTTATCCGTGCAGTTTAACGTCGTGCGGTAAGGACGAGGAATACACCCCGTGTAGGGATGGTCCATACACGGGGGGGGGGAGGGCATTTATAACTTTTATTTGGGGGTGGTTGGGCCAGGATGGGGAACCCCAGCATCGCTAGGTATCCTGCGAAGGTAGGAATCAAGTCGTACGTAGTTCTCTGAAAGAAGTACACCCCGTGTTGGTCTGGTCCATACACGGGTGAATGGGACATTTTTTTTTTAATTTTATTCCATTTGGGAGTGGCTGGGCTAGGATAGAGGATGCCAGCGTCGCTACGTATCCTGTGAGGGCAGGAATAAATCCTTATGTTGTTCTCTTTGGAGTACACCCCGTGTAGGTCTGGTCCATACATGGGGGAAAGGGGAATTTTTAAATCTTCTTGTTCGTGCAGTTTAACCTCATACGGTAAGGATGAGGAATACATCCCGTGCAGGTTTGGTCCATATACAGGGGAAAGAGAATTTTTAAATATTTTTATCTGGGGGTGGCTGGGCCAGGATGGGGAACCCTGGCGTTGCTACGTATCCTGTGAGGAAATATTTCAAGCCATATGTAGTTCTCTGAAATCCGTGCAGTTTAACATCGTGCAGTGAGGACGAAATATTCTTAGTTTAAGGTCATAGAGTTTGGACCGTTGGGTTCTTGGCAGTTTAACTTCCTGCAGCTCAAACGATAACTACTTTTGGTTATGCCGGTGAGGACGAAATACTCTTAGTTTAGGGTCATAGAGTTTGGACCGTTGTGTGCTTGGAAATTTAATGTCCTGCAGCTCGGATGATAACTGTTTTTAGTTATACCGGTGAGGATGAGATACTCTTAGTTTAGGGTCATAGAGTTTGGACCGTTGGGTGCTTGGCAGTTTAACGTCTTGTAGCTCGGACGATAACTACTTTTAGTTATGCCAGTGAGGACGAAATACTCTTAGTTTAGGGTCATAGAGTTTGGACCGTTGGGTGTTTAGGAGTTTAACGTCCTGCAGATCGGACGATAACTGCTTTTAGTTATGCCGGTGAGGATGAAATACTCTTAGTTTAGGGTCATACAGTATGGACTGTTGGGTGCTTGGTAGTTTAACGTCCTGTAGCTCAGATGATAACTGCTTTTAGTTATACTAGTGAGGACGGAATACTGTTAGTTTAGGGTCATAGAGTTTGGACCGTTGGGTGCTTGGCAGTTTAACGTCCTGCATCTTGGACGATAACTGCTTTAAGTTATACTAGTGAGGACGAAATACTCTTAGTTTAGGGTCATAGAGTTTGGACCATTGGGTGCTTGGCAGTTTAACATCCTGCAGCTTGGATGATAACTGCTTTTGATTTCTATGCGAAATACTTCTTCAGGAATCTCTCATTTTTAGGAGTGACGGTGAATTGCCCGTCCATGGAGATCAGGGCATATGCTTCGTTGGAGTATACCTTGTGTATAACATATGGTCCCTCCCACTTGGGCTCCATCTTTGGAGGTTTCTTTCCAGGTATCATTGGGGTCTGGAGGACCAATACCAATTCTCCTTCCAAGAAAGACCGATGACGAACCTTTTTATTGAAGGCTCATGCAATCCAGTTCTGATATACTTCCAGATGGTGAAAAGTGTGCAACCTCTTCTCATCTAGCTATTCAAATTCACTTAAACGATTTTCTAATTTCTCATCGTTAGATAACATATCACAAATGGCAACACAGAGCGAGGGCAATTAAACCTCAATGGGAAGAACCACTTCTGTTCCGTATACTAATGAGTACGGAGTAGCCTGAGTAGCGGTGCAGATTATGGTTCGATAAGCCCACAATGCATGGAAGAGTTTATCTGACCACAATTTCTTGTCTTTGTCCACCATTTTCTGGAGAATGTTGGACAGGGTCTTGTTGAAAGCCTCTATCTTTCCATTGGCCGCTGCATGGTAGCGGGATGAGTGGTTAGCCTTGATACCATATTCTTGGTATAGTTTCTCTAATTCAGTAGAGCAGAAGTTGGGGCCGTTATCCATCAGTATGGTATGAGGGACACCAAATCTGGTGATGATATTGTTTTTCACAAAGCTGGCAATGTTTCTTGCCCCTACTTCCTTAAGGGGTACAACTTCTTCCCATTTGGAAAAGAAGTCGGTTTTTGTGAGGATATACTTCAACTGTTTGGATGTGGCGGGAGGATATGGTCCCACAACATCCATTCCCCAGACAGAAAATGGCTAGGAGTACTTTTCCTGATGAAGTAACTCCCAGGGTTGGTGTATGAAGTTGGCATGAACTTGGAATGAGTGGCATTTTGCAGTAAAGTGCTCGCAATCTTGTGCCACTTTGGGCCAATAGTACCCAAGTCTTCAAAACTGGTGGGAAATCTTAGACCCCTAATGATGTTCCCCACATACTCCGACATGTACTTCAGTCATGACGGCAGCGGTTTCTTCTCCATCAATGCATCTAAGGAGGATTCCATTGAGGCCTCATTTGTAGAGGACCTCTTGCTGACCCGCATTGCCATATAGGAAAAAGTTGATTTCCCTTCTCCGTATTTTCTCTCATTCAGCCCTGTATGATAGAAGTTCTCCCCATTGAAGGTAGTTTTCAATGGGGGTCATCCAGCCGGTGGTGGGAGCATATGGTTCAGGGACAGGACTGACTTCGTGGATTTCTTCCGTCTTAGCTTGAGCAAATGGAAAGACCATTCGATGTTGAGCAATACTGATAACTATTTCATCCCCATCTGGGTCAGCTAGGTATGTGGCCAGATTAGCTAATGCGTCGGCCTGGGCATTCTGATACCGGAGAATATAGGTCAATGTTGGTTCTGTGGAGAATTCCGCCATTAACCCTCATACATGGTCAAATAGGGGAATCATCTCCTCCTTTTTAATTTCATAGTCACCATTAACTTGCTTGATGACCAGTTCCGAGTCACCTTTTACCTTAAGGTGATGTACTTGTTCCTAGAGTGCGAGCTCCAGGCCTGCAATGAGGGCTTGATACTCCGCTTCATTGTTCATACATCCTTCTGACATGAGGAAGGAGTATGGAAAGACTGCCTTTTGGGGGGACATGAGTATTATCCCCAAGCCCACCTTGTTAAATTTTGGATCTTCCATCCTCTCCCCAGTTGGGCTTCAGGATGCGCCGTCGATGTACATTTCCCAAGGTGGGAACTCCTCTTGAACCGAGAAGATATCTTCATCAGGTAGCTCGGCATCCACTGCAGTGGTCCCCGTTGAAGGGTGATCAGCCAGAAAATCTGCTAATGCCTGGCCCTTGATGGCTTTCTGAGGCACAAACCAGATGTTGAACTGTTGCAGGATGATTGCCCATTGGGACAGGCGCTCGATCAGCATTGGACGGTTGAGGATGTACTTGAGCAAGTTACTACGTGAGACCAAGTGGACTTCATGATGTTCCGGATAGTGTCGCAACTTTTGGACTATGAAGACCAAGGCCAAAAAACTTTTCTCAATATTTGAGTATCAAGTCTTAGCATCAATCATGGTTCAGATGAGGTAATAGAGACTGTTTTCACTTCCGGCGTCATTTTTCTGCATGAGGAAGGCTCCCAGTGACCACTCTAAGGCTGTCACGTATAGGATGAGAGGTATTCCTTCAATCAGGGGCATGAGCACTGGTGGGATCAAGAGGTACTTCTTTAGGATTTTGAATGTAGAGACCCTAAGCTTGTCGTACATGGACATTACATTACTTTTGCGGAATACTTAGTACATTACAAAAACACACACACAAGGACCATAATAGTTTAGTGTCTTTGGAAACTCAGAATATAATCTTCTAATCATGGTGAAAGATCTTCAACATCTCCCATAAATATCTTCCCTTTTTTTCTTACCTAAAACCTTTATTTATATCTTGGGGAAAAGAAAACATAAAAGGGTGAGCTCAAATGCTCTGTAAGGGTAAACAAAAGAAATATCAATCACATCATATTCATAAGAACATAACAATTTGGAAATCGTACCCTGCAAAAGAGATCATAATTTCATAACATGGGATAAATCATGGTAGTGAAATGTAATCCCAATAATCATAACATAAAACATGAAACTTTATGGCATGCACACATAATCATAGAGAATCATTTCTTATTATTCAAGACTCGTTGCCAAGACTATCTTAGAGGACAAAGTCCATTTCTGAACCGAGTTCACTCCTCGTTTTAGTCCTGTTTTACTGAACCGGTTTAACCTTCCATTCCAGCCATGTCTATCTCATAAGATATAAAATCATTACCCAATTAATTGGAGGGAGATATAGGTCCCACCCATCTCATAATGATACCATTCTTATGTGTGCCACAAAATCATAAACCATACATCGTAGCATAACCCATGTAATAAAAATGGGATTCTTAAACAACATGATATCATAAAACAATTCATATAAGATAAAGGAATTCATAAAAATAATTCCATCACAACATAATCAAATCAATGTAACAATAGGGATAAAAACAGAACCCTATATTATCTTATATGGAAAATAATTTTGATAAAACACTTGAACTCCATTCTTGAGGAAAATATCATTTCTACTTCAAAAACATTTTTCCTTTCTTAACGTGTCATACAATTTTAAACTAAAAGAAGTTGATTAAAAATAAACTTGAAAACTTGTAAAGGAAGATTCTTGGAAAAAAATGTTTTAAAAATCCATTCATGTTGTATAAGTTAAAAAAACAATCTTCTCGTACTTTTGTCAGAAAAGTCAAAAAGTACCTCGTACGAAAAACGACAAAAGATTCCTTTCATATATATTACTAAAAACTCACCGAAGGGTAAAATTGGATTTAAACAATTGTAGGTGGATGGAAACAATATTACATATCGAGGAAACATGGATGTGGATGATAAAATACACCCTAGTAAATACCAAAGTATAAACAATCTTGGATAAAATGAGATTGTGATATTTTCCCTTACCTTAGGTCCGATTTGCTTCGTAAGTGTCCAAACCTCATGCATAATGATTTAAATAATGTCATTGACTTATTCCAGAATCATACTCATTGTTATGATATCATATTTGGTCATATTCTTAGCTTATTATTAGTAATATTTCATTGCTACTTGTTATTCGGGTGTTTATTACCTTTTGTTCTTATGCGTGTTTTGTCGAATAAATTCGTAATATTCTTTTTAGGTTATAGATACCTCATTTACAGAATGGTATTAGTGTAATATATATCATATTCATTCATTAAATTCATTTATATAATCATTATGCAATGAAGATTATGTAGAACGAGTCGCATCACATCGTGGAGATGGTATTCTGTACGTACGCACGAGCGATGATATCGTTCCCATGATCGTGGAATTGTATTGGAGTGTATGTATACTATTTCAGAATCATTATCAATTTACAATAATCATATATATTAATTCTTTACACCATTATACCCATCCAAGTAAGGTGGTGGTGGAAAATAGATTACACCACGACGTTGAGACGGTATTGTGTACGTACGCACGCGCGGTGATTTCATTTTCCGTAGGATGGATAGATGGTGAAATAGGGTTGTTTCATACTTATAATAACATATCAGTATATTAGTGATACTGATGTTATTAATTCATAATGAAACAACTAAATAAGAAGAAGTGGAAGAAGAAATAAAGTTGAAAGAATCGGTAACGGACATTACCTCTTCTTTGAAGCGCTTCTTTGAGACCTCCTTTTAGGGGACTAAAATTGGTCTTTGAAGAAGACCATGACATCTAGGATGTTTATAGGGAAGTGGAGAGGAGAAATTGGCAGGGTTTAGCTGATCTTGAAGGCTCAATGTGGTGTGAGGAAGAGAGGGAGGAGGTGCCCTTTTATAAGGGAGGAGAGGGGCACCTTTGGAAAAACTAAAAATATTATTTTATTATAAATCCAAATTCGGTTTTAAATAGTTCCAAATTGATTTATTTCTAAGCTAAGGTGGGGATGTGTCGAAATCCTCTCATCCAATATAATTTAGACAAGTTTAGGTTCCTAGTTTAACCTTATCATTTATATTTAACTTTAAGTTAGATAATTTTACTTTTACCGTGTCTTTTTGTGTTCTTACACTATAAGGTTAATAAAATTACTATAAGAAGTAAAAAAACCCCAAGTTGTTTATTATTAATATATATAACCTTATCTAAGTAATTTTTCCTAACCTTAGATTTTTAGGAATAAAATAACAATTAATAATATAATATTTGTTTTAAAAACTATTTTATGTCAATTTTGACACTATTTAGTAATTGATTTTTGTAAAACTCATAACAGAATGATTAGTTAAAAAGAAGTTACTTAAATGAATAATAACATGTCCTATTAACCTAGAAAATTAGTGTAATTCATAAAAAGTCTCAAATTACATTGATTTGGGTATTTATAACATCAATTATGTCAATATTTCATTAATAAGATAATTACTGCATAATAATTGTGTCACAAATAAATTAAAAATTTTAATGTCTAAAAATTACAAATAAAATACAATTATGTAGAAAATATTTTTAGATTTCTAATGAATATTTATAGTCTAATTTATCTTATTTATAACAATATATTAAAAATTATTTACTTATTAAACTTTGATTTTAACTATTTTAACCCTTCTTTAAATAAATTAATAATAAATGTCCTAATCTAATCCAAGTGGGCCTAAATGGTCATAGTTTATTACTAAGGTTGTTTTTGGTCGAATTACACTTATCCAATAGAATTAAGACATGTTTTAGGGTAATAATAATATCATTTTTACCCTTAATTACCCTATTTACTTTTAACTGTGGTAAAAAAAGGTAGAAAGTTACTATTCACCAAAAATTATTTTCATCTCATTAAACCACATTTTACTTACTGACATCAACCGTGTCTCTAGGATTTTGGAAATTCCACTCATAGAAGCGGTAAAATTATGTTTTATGAAAAAATTCAGTTTTTTAACTACCACTTAGTGGTTTCACTATTCATCAAAAAATGAAAGTTTCCAGAAAAATACCAAAAATTAGGCCTAAGCTATATTTGATATTATGAATTCAAAAATGATGTTTATTTTACCAAATTCAAAACATATCAGTTAAATTAAAAATTGTCAAAACAAATAGTGTGTTTTTAAGAGATAATAACTATCAAAAGATTGACACTTGTTTATGTCTGGTTTAAATGTAAAATTACATCCAATGAACAACATTGTATTAAATTGTAAAAATATATTCTAAATATACTTTAAAACCACTCAAATCAATAATTTATCACTATTAATTATTTCGATTAAAAAAGTTGTTTTTAATTAAAATTTAGAAATTTTCATTATTCATCAGAATATGAAAGTTATCCGAAAAGTACCAAAATTTCACCCTAATCTAATTTCGATATTCGGAATCCAAAAATGAATTCCATTTCAAAAAAAAATTACAAAATTTCAAAAAGTGGTTATTACTATTCATAACGGCTAGTTTTAATAATATTTTAATAGCATATCGTTGTTTAACGAAACCCGGTATTGCGTACAACACACGCTATCGTGGAAGGTCGCGCTTGCGTGTAATGAAAGCCAAGTCAGGGATGTGTGTTGTGCGAGCTCCTTTTGGTGTAGCGTACAACACAAGACATTAATGAAATTAAAAAGAATATTTTTCGTAAAATCTTGGGGTGTTACATTCTACCCCCCTTAAAATGAATTTCGCCCTCGAAATTCATCGGGGTTATAAATGGGTTACTACTCGAAAGTTTCTTTAATATAAACCCACATTGTAAAAAGGTATACCAAAACATGGCTTTAAAAACTAAAGTATGAAACGTAACGGTTACCCAAATTAACTAATCACTGGGTTTCCACATAGGAGAACATCGGTGAAAATATGGATATGGAAGAGAAATCTAACCGTCATGTTCTGATGAAGAGTTGTAGAGAACATGGCTATGGAAAATCCAGCAATCAAAAAGCCATAAATTTGTGATGATCTAAGGTACCATCTGATTCATCAGATATAAGAGCACTAGGACAACATTTTTGGTTTTCAAGATCGTTTCCCTAAAGTTGATGAAATTGTAATTAGAAGAAATACTTTCGTGATTTCGGTATAGTCTCACCATTGGTCGTTCTGTGGACAATTTCCACTTCATCTCTTAAATAAATGAAGTTGAATTTGTCATTCGTGATGTGTTAGCAGAACATGTGATAGAATGATGGGTCATTCCATCTGTCTCAAACAAAAGGTTAGAAAAGTTATCAAAAAATACATATGTCCATCTATAGTGAGATTAATCATATATGGTTCCTAAAATGGACTTATACTTCATATATCATACTTCTTACTATAATAAAACTAGTTTCTACTAAACAGGGACTTCTTGTAGGCCAGTGGTAGGCGATAAAGGCCAGTCGCACTTCGGTTGTGGGTTCGATTCCCACAGCCTTGTCCGACACGATGGGTTGTCGCCCATCCTGCAGGTTGTCCTTTTTCTAAAACTACATTACTATAACATCCCATAAATAATATCGAAAAAAATTCTATCCTTAAACAATACTAACTTATGTCCAACATAATCCATTCCAATCCTTAGGCTTATCCAAAATACTTCGGTCCAAGCTCATAGTATAAAGAAAATGATTACTTGAAATGTCACATAACAATCACGTGAATGCCATCATTTATCCCCCATATATCATAAGATATATCTTGTTAGTCAAATTACAAACATGTGAATACCTTAATCATGTATTCTCTTGAAGAGTGAATACCCATTGAACCTTAGTGAAAACATGAATGCTGTTAAAATTTAACTCTTTCCACATACCAAAATCATCAAAATTCTATATACTCAAACCATGATATCACTTAGTCCTTATATCAATCATGAGCTCATGAATACTGTCAAACATTTCATTTTTTCCTTATCCCTTCATTATGCGCATATCATCTTTTTTCCAAAAATATCTCAATCACTTTCCATGGTTACCGGTACCGAATACATAGATATTCTAAAATTACACAATACCATACATGAGATTTCATGATACTATTTTGAAATCCCATTACATAAACACTTAATCATTCCACCACATCGTTGTCATATTCAACATCGCCAATGGTGATCGCATGTGACTTCCCTTTGTCCTTTGCCTGAAGTGGTTGCTCATGTCGATCATCACTAACCCTTGGATTAGGGCATTTATTAGCATAATGCCCCATTTCCTTGCACTAGAACCATTGAAGTGTAGTAGGTTCATTCTGTGTATCCCTTCCTTTTTTGCATCATTAGACATCTTCTTCCCATCATTGCGGCATTAAAGTTCTCGATGACCTTCCTTTCTACATTTGAAACATTTACTTATCCCTTTAAGACAATCTCCACCATTCTTCTTTCCACACATTGAGCATAAGGAAACATTCATCTTCTTTTCACCATTATTCTGAGATTTCTCCTTGAACTCCATCTTTCGTTTCTTGTCAAAACTATGAGATGGATAAGTAACACCAACTTCCATTTCTACCTTGATAGCACAACGCACAATTTCTTCATAGATACTGAAGTCTCTTATAGCTAATTCCCTTCGAAGATTTGGTTTTAAGCCACTGAATAATCGATCAACTTTACTTTCAGGTTGGATGATAAATCCGGATGCATACCTTGCAAGCCTTGTAAAATTCGCTTTGTATATACCAACAGATTCATCATCCTTTTGCTTTAGTTCAAGAAACTCCTTCTCCATCTTTGTTCGAAGAATACGAGGGAAGTACTTATTGAAAAATAAGTTCTTGAACTCGTCCCATTCCATGGGCTCAATTTCAACTCTTGGCCTCGTATTCTTGACAAGATTCCACCATTGATCAGCATCACCTTCCAAACAATACACTGCTAAGATGACTTTATCATGTTCAGAACATTGAAGAACTGAAAATATCTTTTCATTAGTACTGATCCATTGTTCGGAAACAAGTGGATCAGAAGACCCACAGAAAGAAGGTGGACATTTCCTCATGAAGGACTCAATAGAATATTGTTCCCTTCTCTGCTCATTTGGAAGTCTATAATGATTCATATCTTGTGTAAGTATAGCAATAAGATTTTGCACTCCATCTCCCATAACATTTGTTTGTTCAGGAGGACAATCATTGCATTGTCCATTACATTGATCAACACGGTTCCTTCAGGTTCCAACCATCGTCTAAAACCCAAAAAGAATAGTGTGAGAGGCAAAAATCATGCTAGGGAAAACAGCACAATAAAGGAGGAGTACCTTCAATATTTAACATCTTGGGTTACCGTAATTCTAGTACTATAACCTATACTTATACTTAAACTTAGGGACATCCCTACACATACCTTAGAAATATCTCTAGGGGTCTCACTAAAGTTCTCGCATCCTAGTTTCCAAAGGTTGACTAAACCTTTCCTCTGATACCAACTGTAGAGACCCTAAGCTTGACGTACATGGACATTACATTACTTTTGCGGAAAACTTAGTACATTACAAAAACACACACACAAGGACCGTAATAGTTTAGTGTCTTTGGAAACTCGGAATATAATCTTCTAATCATGGTGAAAGATCTTCAACATCTCCCATAAAGATCTTCCCTATTTTTTATTACCTAAAACCTTTATTTATATCCTGGGGAAAAGAAAACATAAAAGGGTGAGCTCAAATGATCAGTAAGGGTAAACAAAAGAAATATCAATCACATCATATTCATAAGAACATAACAATTTGGAAATCTTACCCTGCAAAAGAGATCATAATTTCATAACATGGGATAAATCATGATAGTGAAATGTAATCCCAATAATCATAACATAAAACATGAAACTTTGTGGCATGGACACATAATCATAGAGAATAATTTCTTATTAGTCAAGACTCATTGCCAATACTATCTTAGTGGACAAAGTCCATTTCTGAACCGAGTTCACTCCTAATTTCAGTCCTGTTTTACTGAACCGGTTTAACCTGCCATTCCATCCATGTATATCTCATGAGATATAGAATCTTTACCCAATGCATTGGAGGGAGATATAGGTCCCACCCATCTCATAATGATACCATTCTTATTTGTGCCACAAAATCATAAACCATACATCGTAGCATAACCCATGTAATAAAAATGGGATTCTTAAACAACATGAAATCATAAAACAATTCATGTAAGATAAAAGAATTCATAAAAATAATTCCATCACAACATAATCAAATCAATGTAATAATAGGGATAAAAATAGAACCCTGTATTATCTTAGATGGAAAATAATTTTGATAAAACACTTGAACTCCATTCTTGAGGAAAATATCCTTTCTACTTCAAAAACAATTTTCCTTTCTTAACGTGTCATACAATTTTAAACTAAAAGAAGTTAATTAAAAATAAACTTGAAAACTTGTAAAGGAAGCTTCTTGATAATTTTTTTTTTAAAAATCCATTCATGTCATATAAGTTAAAAAAACATTCTTCTCGTACTTTTGTCGGAAAAGTCAAAAAGTACCTCGTACGAAAAATGACAAAATATTCCTTTAATATCTTTTACTAAAAACTCACAGAAGGGTAAAATTGGATTTAAACAATTGTAGGAGGATGCAAACAATATTACATATCTAGGAAACATGGATGTGGATGATAAAATACACCCCAGTAAATACCAATGTATGAACAATCTCAGATAAAATGAGATTGTGATATTTTCCCTTACATTAGGTTTGATTTGCTTCGTAAGTGTCCAAACCTCCTGTATAATGATTTAAATAATGTCATTGAATTATTCCAAAATCATACTCATTTTTATGATATCATATTTGGTCATATTCTTAGCTTATGATTAGTAATATTTCATTGCTACTTGTTATTCGGGTGTTTATTACTTTTTGTTATTATGCGTGTTTTGTCGAATAAATTCTTATTCTTCTTTTTAGGTTATAGATACCTCATTTACAGAATGGTATTAGTGTAATATATATCATATTAATTCATTCAATTCATTTATATAATCATTATGCAATGAAGATCATGTAGAATGAGTCCCATCACATCTTGGAGACGGTATTCCATACGTACGCACGAGCGATGATATCATTCCCATGATCGTGGAATTGTATTGGAGTGTATTTATACTATTTAAGAATCATTATAAATTTAAAATAATCATATATATTCATTCTTTACACCATTATACCCATCCAAGTAAGGTGGTGGTGGAAAATAGATTACACCACGGCGTGGAGACGGTATTCCGTACGTACGCACGCGCGGTGATTTCATTTTCCATAGGATGGATAGATGGTGAAATAGGGTTGTTTCATACTTATAATAACATATCAGTATATGAGTGATACTTATGTTATTAATTCATAATGAAACAACTAAAGAAGAAGAAGTGGAAGAAGAAATAAAGTTGAAAGAATCGGTAACGAACATTACCTCTTCTTTGAAGCGCTCTTTGAGACCTCCTTTTAGGGCACTAAAATTGGTCTTTGAAGAAGACCAAGACCTCTAAGATGTTTATAGGGAAGTTGAGAGGATAAATTGGAAGGGTTTGGCCGAGCTTGAAGGCTCAAAGTGGTGTGAGGAAGAGATGGAGGAGGTGCCCTTTTATAAGGGAGGAGAGGGGCACCTTTGGAAAAACTAAAAATATTATCTTATTATAAAGCCAAATTCGGTTTTAAATAGTTCCAAATTGATTTATTTGGAAGCTAAGGTGGGGATGGGTCTAAAGTTTCTCATCCAATAGAGTTTATAGAAGTTTATTTTCCTATTTTAACCTTATCATTTATATTTAACTTTAAGTTAGATAATTTTACTTTTACCGTGTCTTTTTGTGTTCTTACACTATAAAGTTAATAAACTTACTATAAGAAGCCCAACGAAACCCAAGTTGTTTATTATTAATATATATAACATTATATAAGTCATTTGGCTGAACCTTAGATTTTTAGGAATAAAATAACAATTAATAATATAATATTTGTTTGAAAAACCATTTTATGTCAATTTCGACACTATTTAGTAATTGATTTTTGTGAAAATTATAATAGAATGATTAGTTCGAAAACAGTTAATGGAATGAATAATAACATGTCATATTAACTTATAAAATTATTGTAATTCATAAAAAGTCTCAAATTACATTTATTTGGGTATTTATAACATCAATTATGTCAATATTTTATTTATAAGATAATTACTGCATAATATTTGTGTCATAAATAAATAAACAAAATTAATTTCTAAAAATTACAAATAAAATACCATTATGTAGGAAATATTCTTAGCTTTCTAATGAATATTTATAGTCTAATTTATCTTATGTATAAACCTATATTAAAAATGATTTACTTATTAAACTTTGATTTTAACTATTTTAACCCTTCTTTAAATAAATTAATAATAAATGTCCTAATCTAATCCAAGTGGGCCTAAATGGTCATATTTTATTCCTAAGGTTTTTTTTGGTCGAATTACACTTATCCAATAGAATTAAGACATGTGTTAGGGTAATAATAATATCATTTTTACCCTTAATTACCCTATTTACTTTTAACCGTGGTAAAAAAAAGTAGAAAGTTACTATTCACCAAAAATTATTTTCATCTCATTGAACCACATTTTACTTACTGACATCAATCGTGTCTCTCGGATTTTTGAAATTCCACTCACAGAAGCGGTAAAATTAAGTTTTATGAAAAAATTCAGTTTTTTAACTACCACTTAGTGGTTTCACTATTCATCAAAAAATGAAAGTTTCCAAAAAAATACCAAAAATTAGGCCTAAGATATATTTGATATTATGAATTAAAAAATGATGTTTATTTTACCAAATTCAAAACATATCAGTTAATGTAAAAATTAATTCTCTTCGTCAAAACAAATAGCATGTTTTTAAGAGATAATAACTATCAAAATATTGACACTTGTTTATGTCTGGTTTAAATGTGAAATTACATCCAATGAACAACATTGTATTAAATTGTAAAAATATATTCTAAATATACTTTAAAACCACTCAAATCAATAATTTATCGCTATTAATTATTTCGATTAAAAAAGTTGTTTTTAATTAAAATTTAGTAATTTTCATTATTCATCAGAATATGAAAGTTATCCGAAAAGTACCAAAATTTCACCCTAATCTAATTTCGATATTCTGAATCCAAAAATGAAGTCCATTTCGAAAAAAAAAATTACAAAATTTCAAAAAGTGGTTATTACTATTCATAATGGCTAGTTTTAATAATATTTTAATAGCATATCGTTGTTTAACGAAACTCGGTATTGCGTACAACACACGCTATCGTGGAAGGTCGCGCTTGCGTGTAATTAAAGCCAAGTCAGGGATGCGTGTTGTGCGAGCTCCTTTTTGTGTAGCGTACAACACAAGACATTAATGAAATTAAAAAGAATATTTTTCGTAAAATCTTGGGGTGTTACATCGAACACTTCTTGAAAGTCATCTGTCCATTGGTACGTGACCTCCTTCTTCATTAACCTGGTGAAGGGAAAACATTTGCCTTCCAGGTTGGCTATGAACCACCTGATGTAGGCCAGATGTCCTTGGAATCCCCTCAACTCAGTAAGATTGCGGGGAGGTGTCAAGCCAAGGATAGCATTTTTCTTTTCAGGGTCAACTTTGATGCCACAATGGCGTACGACGAAGCCAAGGAATTTCCCTGAGGTAACCCCAAAGGCACATTTCAAGGGGTTCATCTTCAGGCTATGTTGTCGGAGTTTGTTGAAGACGGTTTCAAGGTCTGACAGGTGATCCGAGTGCTGTCTTGATTTGACCACCAAGTCATTCACGTAGCATTCAACAAATCTCCCCAGGAATGGTTTAAAGATATGATGCATAGAGCGTTGATATGTGGCGCCAGTGTTCTTGAGACCAAAGGGCATGACCCTGTAACAGAATATTCTTTGAGGGGCTCTAAAGGAAGTGGATTCTTCTTCTTATCAGGCCATCCGGATCTGATTATATCCAGAATAACCGTCCATGAAGGATAGAACCTCATACCCGACCGTTGCATCGATTAATAACTCAGTGATCAAGACCGGAAAATCATCTTTCGGAAAATGTCGATTGAGGTCTCTGAAATATATGTAGACGTGGATTTGTCCATTCTTTTTCTTGATGGGGACAATTTTGGCCAACCAGATGGGGTACTGGACCTCTCGAATGAAGCATGCTTTAATGAGCTTATCGACTTCAGCCTCTATTTTGGCAGCTTGTGAGGGGTGTGTTCTTCTGGAGGCTTGTTTATAGCCCCGGTGGTCTTATGACAGACCTAGGTGATGCGTCGCCACTTCGGGATCGAGTCCCAGAATTTCTGTGTAATTCCAGGCAAAAACATCTCGATGTTTCCTTAAGAAAGTGGTATATACCTTGTGCTCCTTGGGGGACATGGATGCACTACAATAGTGGGCCTCAGGTATTCCTTGTTACCGAGGTTTATTTCCCTGAGCTCGTCCAATGTGGTGGAGATACCTTCCTCAAATACGGGAGGTGCATCCCTAAGATCTTCCTCCTCTTCTTCTCCCAAATCCTCATCTTCTTGATCCGACGGGGGGAGAGCTCTTGACTCGGGCTCCTGGGAGTCTGGAGATGAGGTATTGTGGTCGTCCTCACTCAAGTATTCTCCCCCAAATTGAGGGTTGGCGGACGTCCCTGCATTATCACGCTCGGCCGTTATGGCTGAAGTCATGAGGACAACTGAGTGTGTGTCCGGACTTGAACCCCTTATCTCAACATGGTTGATGGGCAGTTCGTAGTCTCTTCCAAGCTGTCTGAGGGGGTCGTCATGAACCATTTCCAGAATATTTGGAGCGGGGATCCATTTGACACGATTGACCGAAGGCTTCTTCTTCTTTTTCTCATAAAACCCAGCGTCAATGTAGTGCGATTCAGAGAGCTAGAAAGGGGCCTTATCAGCATGCAATGTCCCACTTTGGACATTGATGCAGTACTTAATACACAGGTGGTAGGATGAAGGAATGACCATGTGCTTATGGAGCCACGACCTTCCAATCAGGTCATTGAATGTCGTGTTCTGCCAGACCACCAAGAATTCCGAGTAGGCCACAAGGTCGCCAAAATGGGGTTTCAGCTTGATTTGTCCCATTGGATTCTGTTCACTCTTGTCATAACTCAAAAGGGTTGTGGCTGAGGGGATTAGGTCATCCTCACTGTATCCCAACTTGCGGAGTGTCTGTATGGGAAGGAGGTTAAATCCAGAGTTGTTTTCAATGAAGACTTTACGGATATCAACATTATTTAGTGTTCCAGACACATATAGTGGTTTGATATGTCCTTGCACACTGGCATCTTCATCCTGATCGGTGAAGGAAATCACCGCATTGCATTCAGCCGGGCCAGTCTCCATTCGGTAAATCTTAGCAGTAGCTACCTCGGCTTGGAACTCCTGGGGGTTGAGAAAGGCTTTAATAAGCGCTTCCCTGAGATCTATTGACAAAATCAGGGCATCTAGGATTGGCGGTTTGGCTGGTACTGATGCCGGCTGCTTAAGGATATCGTATTTTTTCTCCAACGGCCAATGATTCTCCGTAGGTGGGAGAGTTTTAGTAGGCACTCTAGGAGTTGGAGCACGTGATGAGGAAGGACCAGTCACGGAGTTGGAGGTTGGCGGTGTTCCCACGTTCTGGGGACTCGGCCCTGCCTGTCCTTCTATGCGTACTAGGTGGCTAGACATCTGTTCCTCCTCTGATGGGTACCGTAGAATGACAGGGCCAGAGTGGCCGCTTGTGGAGGTGGAGGGATATTATTTTTCCTGTTGAGTCCGTTGAAGGGCTCTCCAATGGGTTTCTGTGATATTAACAGTTTGGGCCGGGGTAAAACCATAGGGTTGGTTTCGGCCTCGACTGTGCCTTCCCTGGTATCCCCTGCCTCTGCGGTTCCACCTCCTAGCCCCTTGCATCGGGAACTCAGGTTTATAACCATACCCTTCATCGGGTAACGACTCCATTATATGGATGACGTTGATGGAACCAAATATTATCTCCTCATCCTGTGACAGGTCAACCTGGTCGGTTGTCCTTGATGGTGTCGTTTGGTGGGTCAGTGCCCGTAGCGCCAAGTTTGAGGGCATAAAATCTGACAGTGTCGGGGATAACTTTGGCATCGTTTCCAAATGCTCCTCTTGCTATTGTCTCCTCCCTTATCGATTACGCCTGTATGACTGTCTCGTGGAGGGTTTTGAGGCCGATAGTGTCGGTTGTGCGGCATTAGGGGCTATTGGTGGCAGCACCGGCTGCTGTAGTTGAGCTCGGAGTATGCCCTGGGATTGATTGAAAGTCTTCCAAGTCATCCAGTTATCAAATTTCTACCCCTTTTTGCTGATTACTTCCTTCCACCCCTCCCCTTTGTCGGATTCAGTGGTAGAAATATATGTCACATGTGCTAGGGATAGTCCCAGCTCGACCTGCCCGAAGTCTACAATCCTTTGACGGAGGTCTTTGAAGACTAAGAATTCACGAATATTGTGCCCCAACATTTGATGGTAGGAACAATAATCTGGCATGTCATCATGACTGACTTCTTTGGGCTTCCTTGGCTCCGGGAGGCGGAGCAAGTTTCAATTCATGGTGGCGATGAAATAGCCGCAGACTTGGTCCTCTCGAAACGAGTATAATTTTTGTCGTCTTTCCTCGAACTGGTTCCGCTTCGATCCTCTCTGATCGTCCCACTTGGGCAGAGGCATCTGCTGATATACAGGGGGCCCTTGATGATTTGGTGGAGGCCTAGGCAGTGGAGCAGGCATAGGGGCTGGATTGAGCATGATAGAGGACATTTCAGCTCTAACTATTTGCTTTGTAGGAGCCTATGAGGCTATTCGGGACATCATATTGGTCCGCTACATGGAGTCTTAAATTCTATGGGTGATGGATGAGAGATGGTGGAAGCCAGTGGTGCACTCCACTGGTATGAGTGATGTTCGCAGCTCGTCTCGAAGGTTATCGATGCATATGGAAAGAATATCATCTTGACGCATTGGCCTGTTCAGAGAGTAGGTCAGACCTTTCCATCTAGCGATGAAATCTGAGACTCTCTCATTCTCCCTCTATTTTTAATTCATGAGGCCACTAACCGTTTTTTGGGAAACGTCGAGTTGAAGTAGAACGAGAACTTCTGCCAAAGGTCTTCCCACCTTTGTATTGACTGGGTTGGCAGGCTCGTATACCAGACGAATACAGATCCTTGCAAGGTATGTATGAAGCATCTGAGTTTCACTGCTTCTTTTTGTTCAGAATTTCCCATCATAGGATCGCAATAAGATGCGTGGTGCATCAAGTGCTGTTATGGATCTCCTGATCCATTGAAGATAGGGAATACAGTGCTCCCAAAATTGGGTGGAGGTGGTGTGTTGCTCACCCAATCTGGGTAGGGCTTCCACTCTAGCTGTATCGGAGCACGTCGACCTTCCATTTCTTCCAATCGAGCTGTCAGTGCTTCGATGGTGCTGGTGAGTCCCTGGTTTACATCCTGTTGGGCCCAGTCTTGGGTGGGTGTAGCCCGAGGCATTGCCTGAGGATCTAGCTTGGCCGACACCAAGGGTGCATGTGATGTGTGTGACACCTTCGGAGGGTTCAGACGTACTCATTCCGGCTGCTTCCTAAGTGGAGGGAAGTCTTGGTATTCATCCGGATCCACATTTAGGTAGTTGGATGGGCCGGGCGCTCATTGGGTGGGAGCCCTGACTGTGCTTCATTTTCCAGGGAAAACCTTGGTCTTTGAGGTGCACTTGGTGGGAGTGCCAGGTGTGGAGCTTCTTAGGAAGTGCTTTCAATAATATGGTTCCTCTGGAGTAGCTCGACGTTGATCCGCCTTAATTCTTTCACTTCCTCTTCATGTCGAGCGAATATATCTTCGATCGTGAGCGACTCATTTTTATCGAGAGAAGTAGGCGGGTCGAGGGTAAACGGTCCTTTATTCGTTTCCCTGTTGGAAGCTCTCAGGGTAGGTAGAGGAGGGTTAGCTGTAAGGACGACCATATTTAGGGCGGCCCTCTGGTTCCGGGTGTTCACACCTGGTGGTTCGTTGTGAGTCACAGCCTGACTAGAACCATCGTCTCCCGATCCATCTGGATTTGCATCGTCTCTGGTGTCACCCATGGGATTAGCCTCTATGGCATTGATGGATGCATATCGCAGGGTGGAGGAGACGTCATCTTCCAAAATAGGAATAGGATCTCCCACGCCTTTCGCTGGTCCTCCCCCTCCCGTCTCGGGATTGCTTTTGGACTCCTTGACGAAGGGTGACGCAGAGAGTCCTTTGATGCATCCTTACAGTACGCATCCCTCTTGAAGGGGATGGTGAATCAAAAGATGGGATAGGGAAAGAACCTCCTCTCTTGACTGTCCTCCCCAAACAAGAAAATACTGATCCTCATGGGGTAGGTTGTTGTTGAGGTGGTAAAAATTCTCCCAGGCCTGAGGGCTGGGGCTGGCTCCGTTCCCTGGACGTCGAACCTCTTCCCATTTTTATTGGTCTTACGGGGGCATTTGTTGTTAAAAATTCCCCCATCCCTACAGGCTAGGGTTGACCCTGGATTACAGCAGTGGCTGCTGCTATCGCTATGTGCCTGATTTTGTGTGCCCCCATTCGGGGGTGAACTGGTTCTAATTCCAAGTTTACTCGCAACTCAATCCTCTTCGGGGAGGCTGACAATGACTGCTGGTTGGCCGCTCTTAGGTGAGAGGCTTGTTGTTGCTCTCAGTAGCCTGATTTAGGAGTTCTTGAATGGCTCATTCCCACCAGGCATAATGCTTCTGGGACATACTCAAGGCCTGTCTTTGTTGGGTGTTTCGCCTTTCCCGAATAGGGAGACCACTCGATCGATGCCTTTCCGTGATGGCATTGCAAGACACCATGTTGAACGGGTTCTTCTGGGTGGGGAGCGGAGTGAATTGAAGAGCTCCATGTTCTCCCCATCCTCTGATATGGACTCCCGTCAGAGCATTGCCAATGAGGCGGTGCATCTGGTGTAGTGCATGGAGGCAGGCTAACTCCATATTTCCTTTACACCTCTTGGGTCGCGGTTGTTGCACCAAAGGAAGAGCTTCTAGGTCAATGTGACGCAGGAGGTATCCTATTGTCTTGACATGGTTTACATGCCCATCGTAGGGTTGGAAGCTTGATTTCAGCTGGCAGAGGGTTGCCCATATATTCGAGCAGACATCGTGCATGCATTCTTCCGACAACTCTCTGGGTATGTCGAATTGAGAGGTGGATGTGGGCCAAAACATAACTGGCATATCATCCCTGGCCAGTCGTTTCCTTAGGTGCAGCATGTCAGCATACTCGTCCACTAGCGATTCCTCTACCTGGTTATCTCAACTGAGATGCTCACTGATAGTGTGGTTGGAGGTAGTGTGACCGGTAGGTGTTGAATTATCATGTGGGCGATTCCGAGGTGGTTCAGAAGATGAACATGGCCCCGGAACATCTCCCAATTGAAGAAGGGTATTGTTGGTGACTAGCTGGGAATCTGACATGCTTGATCCTGTCCTACTGAGTGCCTCGGCATATGAGGGATTTTTTGTGCTTGATTTGGTAGGGGAGGACCTTCCTATCAATATGATACGTCATTGTGGGGAGGACCTTCACAATGGAGGCCGAAATGGTGAGGACTACCATTACTGCTTGATGCCTCACTGCATAGTGGGATTTTGCAGTGCATACCCTGGAGAGGACCTCCAAGGAATATCGCAGCAAGGGGAGGACCTTATGACTGCGTAACATTCTTACGGGGAGGTCCTTAGCAACAACTGCCATCATGGTCAGCATGACCATCATGGTTTGACGTTCGATGTGCATCCTGGGGAGGACCTTCAAGACACACTGCGACAAGGGGGGACCTTCTTGTTGCTTGGGGCCACTGCGGGGAGGACCTTCTCAATGGTGGTCGTGGTGGCGAGGACTACCATCACAACTTCCGCAGGGAGAATATCTGTAGGGTACACCTTAGGGAGGGCCTTCAGAATATACCGCAATGAGGGGAGGGCCTTCTCCTTGCTTGACGTCTCTACGGGGAGGACCTCCATTATCAGGGTGGCGAGGACTACCACCGTGATCTGATGCTCGGCTGCGCGGAGTGTCGTTGAAACATAACCCCTAGGGAGGACCTTCAGGGTAGGATACGATAAGGGGAGGGCCTTCTTGTCATGATGAGACGTCACTGCGGGGAGGGCCTCCGCAGTTGCGACTATGATAGCGAGGACTACTATCATAATCTGTGGTCCCACTGCATGTAGAGTGCTTGTAGTGTATACCCCGGGGAGGACCTTTAGGGTGGACCGCAACAAGTGGAGTGCATTCTTGATGCTCTATCTTCTGGTCACGTGGAGGGTCTCCATGACTCGCATCAAAATAGGAGCTCTCGTGATCGATCGTTATACGCCCACGGGGGAGGCCCCCACAGGTGCTCTGGGGAGGACCTTCAGAGCCGAGGGTAACAACACTGCGAGGAGGACTTTCGCAACTATCACTGCCACTACCATAATATGATAATGGGTGGGCAGGGTTCTGAGCCTTTGATATGTGCTTAGTGGCATTGAGAACCCCATCTTCTAGTAGAGCGGAGTTATGAACCCGCTCTTTATTTTCCAGCTGCCTTCGGCACGTTCGGGGTTCTTTCTTGCGGGCAACGGGGACTGTCTGCTATTGACAATGGAATTCACCTTTGGGTCCCTATCTAATTGGGTCCCGTGATGTTGTCGAGATATTCCGATGAACATATTGAATTTTATCAGGGATATATGCCTGCTCTAGAGCATCCACCATGATGGACGGGTGTCCCCCAGTTGGAACGAGTGAAGCTTCTCGATCTGGTTACCCTTGCGTCGCAGAATATGGCCGACGAACCTCCTGGGTGGAAGCAGGGATGCAGATCTGCTCCAAGGCAGCTATCTCGTCTCTTAGATGAGTCACCTCAATTGGGAATACGGGATCACAGGCCCGAGTCATTGCTGTTGTCTCTAATTCAATTACATTCTGGAAAGTCTACAAGATATGATCTGGGATAGATACATGCTCCTCAATCATTTCCAGGATATGAAGAGAGATATATTTGGCTGGAATGAGTATGAAGGCCCATTCCGGTATCAGAGTAGGACTATCCTACTCTGGTCCTTCAGTGGTCAGTGGGTACTGACAATTCTCCTGTGTCGGGGCAGGTGAACGAATCCTCTTCCAACTTCATACATGTTCTGGTTCATGAACTGGAACTTCACTATTTGCGAAATCCTAAGCTCCTTCCTTCGAAATCCTTCCACCTGAATATGATCGATCTCTAAATTTCCTCCCCTCCCTCTTCCCCTAATATCTCCTTTTATAGAGTGGGGAAAGAGATGTATCTGTGGTCATGCGACACCTTTTTCGGAGGCCCATGATTGAAAACCCGGTTTACGGATGACTTGGTCAATCTGAAACCCGCAGGGACATTGAACGCATCTCCCCCATGAACCAAACTATATTGGGGAGTGCTTCGTGGCTGCGCAGGGTTCCGCCTCTATTCCATGAACCACAACAGATGTGGTCCGGGCCAGTCGATGCGGTCCGCTGCTGGGGCGGTTCGTGTCGGTGAATCGGGTTGGCGCCCGTCCTACTTCACGCCTGTAGAGGGCTCCCACCTCCATTCCGCGAACGACATAGGATGTAGTCTGGGATGGTCGACACGGTCCCTGGATGGGGCGGTTCGTGTTGGTGAACCGGGTTGGTGCTCGTCCAACTTCATGCCCGCAGAGGGCTCCCGCCTCCATTCCGCGAACGACAGTGGTCCGCGGAGGGGGGTGCTTCGCAGAACCGGTTGTGCACCGTTATCATTGGACCAGTCTGTGGAATGGTTCGGCTTGTGCCATCCTTTGAGTATTCTCCACACTTTTCCCCAATTCTTTGGGGAAAAATTGGGTAGAATCTCCCTTTTATTAAATGGGATTCTCATTCTCCTTTGCGAATTTTTCATGACCCTACATATGTATGCTTATATCAGGACCAAAACAACCAGGAAATGATATTGATGTTTATTTGGATCCATTGATCTTGGATTTAAAATTATTGTGGGATTCAGGTGTTACATTGTATGATGCTTACAAAAATAAAGATTTCACTTTGAGATCCATGTTGTACGGGATGATAAATGACTTTACTGGTTATGGAAATTTGTCAGGATATTTCATTAAAGGAACTCAAGGGTGTCCCATTTGTGAACAAGGTACACAGTCAATTAGGTTTAAACATTCCTCAAAAACCATGTTTCTAGGACATCACAGATTTCTACCCTGATTACATATGTACTGATCTTGGATGACATCATTCGATGGATCTTTAGAAGAATGTACGACACCATCTCCACTAATAGGTGATCAATTGTTTGTGAAACTAAAATATATGGACACTACTTTTGGTAAACCATTTTCGAAAAACCTTATGAAAACCAGTTGGAAAAAGAGATCAGTTTTTTTAATTACCATATTGAAATTGTTTTTATGTGAAACATTTTCTTGATGTCATTCATGTTGAAAATAATGTATGTGATAGATTCATTGGCACGTTGCTAAATGCACCCAACAAAACAAAGGATGGAATTAAGGCTATATTGGACATTTTTGTGATGGGAATACGAGAAGAGTTGGCACCAGTGAAGGGTGAAAAATGAACATTTCTTCCTCCCGCTGCTTACAATTTTTCTAGGCATGAGAGATATCAGTTTTGCAACTTTTTAAATGATGTAAAAGTTCCAGAGGGGTATTCATCAAATATCAAGAACACCGTGTCAATGGGAAAGTTAAAGTTAAAGGGTCTGAAATCACATGACTTCCATGTTTTGATGAAAGATCTAATTACTATAGCATTACTTTAAATTTTTCTCAAGAATTTCCACCAAACATTAACGAATATCTATTTCTTATTAAAATCTATATGCAGCAAAGTTATAGACCCAGTGAAATTTCCAACTATGGAAATAGAAATTATCATCATATTATGTGAATTGGAAATGTTCTTCCTACCAACATTCTTTGATATAATGGTTCATTTGATGGTTAATTTAGTGAGAGAGATTCAACTATGTGGTCCTATACATTATAGATGAATGTACCCCATTTAACAGTATATGAAAATTTTTAAAGGGTATGTCAAAAATTGAAGTCGTCCAGAGGGTGTTATTGTGGAGAAATATATTGTTGAGGAAGCCTTTGAATTCTATTCCAAATACCTGTTTGGTGTGGAAATCATTGGCCTACCTAAATCTCATCACACTTGGTGGCTTGAGGGTGAAGGAATTTCTAGAATAGAGGTTGTCCTAATCAATATTATAGATCGGGATTAGGCCCAACTTTACATTTTTCATAATAGTTTCGACGTTGACCCATATGTTTAAACCCACAAAGAAATTCTTAGGCATTTGAATCCATATATGGATGAAAAATGGACATCAAATACACATAATCGACAGTTTACAGGATGGTTTCAGGACCTTATTTTTAGGATGTTAGATGAAAATATGGACTCAATTTTAGAATGACTTTGATGGCTAGATGGAGGAGAAAGTGTGTATTTATTATCTTACAATGCTTGTGTAGTTAATGGTTATACATTATATACTAATGAACATGATAAAGATAGTACCATGCAGAATATTGGGATTATACTTGGGGCTGAAGCGATGCATGTTTTCGATGCTAAGGACAAAAATCCAATTTATGTGAATATTTCATGATTGGGAATCATCAAACAAATATGTGAGTTGGATTATATGAAATTCCAAGTGTCGATTTTTCAATTCAAGTGGGTTGATAACATGAGTGCTGTTAAAATAGATGAATTGGGATTCATGAAAGTTTATTTTAGTAAGGTATGAGAGAAAGACGAACCATTTATAATGGTATCATAGGCAGTACAATTATTTTATGTTCCAGATCTCGCAAACCGAAACTGGTTAATTGTTCTGTTATCGACCAAAAAAACTAAGGGGACAGATGAAAGTTCGATGGAAGATGAAACTTTAATTAGGAAATGACAATCATTTCAATGCGGTCCCAATGTATATGGAGTTTTGTATGTTAGAGGAGACCAAAATGAAGGGATTTACATAGTCGATAGAGGGGTTGAATCTCTTCAACCTTTAAAAAATAGTTCAATAATCAGGTAATTTGTTTATTTTAATATACACCGTGTTACGTCATGTTACTAAATATTCGTTGTTGCTTTTATGTAATCTAAATTAAATGTTAAACCACTTCTATAGATAATAACTTCTGTACCTGCTGATGCGCCAAATCCCGAGTCACAACAGGTCTCTCAACATGCTACTATTGGTCCTAGTTCAGAGCAACAATAGGTTTTTTAACCTGTTGTTGTAGGTCCCAGTACTGAGGTTTAATAGGTTTATCAACCTCTTACTGCTGGTCCCAGTGTCAATGCTAGTGCTTCAGAGGAACATAATGATGGTGCTTCTGAGGAAATGGTAGGAATGAAACCCTGACGACACAAAAAAACAAGAGCACCATAGTTTGACAATGTTAGCCAAAATCCTTAAGAAAAAATAAAAAGGCATAAAATATGAGGTGGTATGGAATAAGAGAGGCCAACATGTTAACACAAACAAATCCATCTTTAGTAGCTACATTAGAATCGTCACTCGGTAATGTGTGCCGATTGATGTACAGTTGTGGCACCATGTTGTCACCAAGATTAAGACACTAATGTGGGAAGAGATTACAATAACATTATGATATCTTTTATTTAATTTATTAAAATAAAAAAATACGAAAACATTGAATTACTCTTCATCATCCATTGCAAAGTGAAATTATAGTAGATGCCTCACATAAGGAATATGTATTAAGAGTTTCGGGAAGTATTCATAGAGGCTTCCACACAATTTTAACAAAATATCATCTAAAAGATACTGAAGGGAAAATCAAGCCGCACCCACCTCTTCTTTATACAAACTTGATATCCCAAGGAGCATGGGATGCCTTTAGAAACCGTTGTGGGGAGAAGAATTTTCAGGTACATTGTGTCTGGTAATACGTTGTTTGATGTTTCTTGTATTTATCACTTTGATTGACAGTTTTTTATTTATGAAAGAACAACTGAGTGTTGAAAATAAAGAACGGGTAACAAAACGAGTGTACCCCTACCGTAAAGCAAGGATGGGGTACGCTTCACTTGAGAAAAAATTGGTACGTATTTTAAATATACCATAACACTTTTATGTGACATAAAACAACACCATAACCATGTTCCTCTATTTATATGCAAATTGGTGAACCAAAATCAAAATCCACTTCCATCCCACACCATGTGCTATGGAAGGAGGCTCATGTAAATAAAGAGGCGATACTAATAGATGAAAACACACAAAAAGTGTGGGAAACATGTGCAAGTATTGCATAATATAAATTTGATTTGATTTAAATCGCTATTAAATAACAATGACTACTTATTTTCCTATATTTTATATGTGAAAAAGTCACAAGAATCAACAACACCTACACCAGATGCAGACATACTTTCAACGGCCTTGAAGCAGCTGGAACAGTATGGCCGCGTCAGAGGTACAGGTTTTGGGGTGACACCCCGAACATATTTTTAGAAAGAAAAAAAGTGGAGGATCAAACTAGGGAAATAAAAAAGATGATATAAAAAATAGATATGTTTCAAGAATAATTAAAATACCAAATAAAGATGATATAAAGTTTGATGGGGGAGGCAAAGAGAAGAAACAAATCAATAACAACCAATGCGTGAAGATCCCCCCCAGCTTTGAGGTGAGCCATTCCCCTCAAAAACCCGACTTAGCTGAGGTAATAAATGTTATAATAATTTTTTTATATGAAATTTGAATCAGAAAGACACTAATACCTTTCCTATTCTAATATTACATAGGGTCAAAATGACTATGATTTAAATCTATCAACTCCTACCTATCACCTTATAGCGAGGGCTATAATTTTCAATATGAAAAATGACATGATACACAAAAAACGACTTCCAACAGATCATTTCATAGTGTTGATTAACATAGATAATGAGTTGAGTTCTAAGCTAACTATTTCAAATGACGTTGATGACATTCATACAGTTGAACAATATGTTGGAACATTCATCACATACCCTTCAATTCTTGTAAAAAAACATGCCGACAAGGAGGTATCTATTTCCAATTAATTTTTTCAAGATGAACCATTAACATTTAATGAAAAAAGGTCTAAACCGATGAATGTTACTACAGAATGACAAAGAGAAGGGGGTGAAATGAAATATCAGGTCAAAAATATCTCAAGGGTCAACCAACCAATTGAAACGATCTACTGAGACCACCTTCACCCACCCATTCTATATCCATAGTTAATATCATTGCAGGATCTTGTGGATACAAAGTTTATAGATGAAAATTCTCACACAATTGATTTTGAAAAAAATATATGAAGAGAGGAAAAATCAGATTTCATTAGTGCTGAAAATGTAAATGAAATCTTCAAGTACGAATGGCTAGGCGCCTCAGTTGTAAATGTATACATGAGGTATGTTTTCATTATTTTATTTTAAAAAAGATGATACACTATGATAATTATGACTAAATACATATCATATTTTTCATAGGTATATATATGAAAAACAATTGAAGGGATTTCCCCATGAATAAAAATTTGGACTCGTTAGTCCTCACATCACCTCTTCAAAAGAAGAAATAAATTCTGATAAAGAGGATGAAATAATGTCATCCCTGCTGAAATCGTTTGAAAACAAAATTATGGATGATAGACTCTTTTTAATACCAATGATGTAGGGGTAAAACTATAAAATTTAATCATATCAACTATATTTTCATTTCTTTCATTACTTATTCTTTTTTTTTAGGTAGCATTGGATGCTGATTGAAGTCAATTTGGATACTACAAATATTTATTTTATGGATTCAATGTATGGATATGCAACAAACCGACCAGGCATGATGGCGTTTGTCAATTTTTAATACACTAGATCCAACATTTTAGAACTAAACATCTAGTTATATAATTTATATTATCTTTTAATTAGGATTCTGTTATAATAGGGTGGTGTATCAATATCATCTACTTCATGGAATGAATATAGGGCCTAAGGACAAGAATGCCTATAAGATCTAAAAATGGAAAAATATCCTGATATATATAATAATATTTCACTATCCAAAGACATATAAAAAAATTACTAATTTTTCTCGATGTTTCTACAGTGTCCAAAACAAACAAATGGAAAGGACTATGGTTATTATGTTTGTAAATTTATGACAGAGATCTTATTTTATCAACAAACTAGCATCCCTGAAGAGGTATTTTTGAAAATAATTACAAGTTCATTTAAAATATTTATTAATCCTTTGTGTATTTATATTTTTTCAGTACTACCATGACTATCACAAATACTCATATTAACAAGACGATATAGATGTGTTTGGAAATGAATGGGCAGCATACCTGATGGAAGATTGTACACAAATAGGATGAAGGTGAATTCCTACTACTTATGTTATCCTTATATGATCATTGATATCTCCCTTGTTTACCCTTATTGAGCATATATTATCACCCTTTATTATGTTTTATATCCTTAGGTTATGAAGAATTTTTTTTAGAAATTATTTTTCTTTCTAGTAAATCATAACATAATGAGAGACTCTTATGAACTACTTCTTTATGTTTCCATGTTTCCAAAGCACTAGACCTAAACTATTATGGAATGGATCATTTATATTCTATATTTTGGTCATTTATGCAGCTGTTTCTACTGATGTAGTGTATTAGAAGAATATTGGTTGTGCACCAATCACAAATTTAATAAAAAAAACTAAGGATTCATCACTACTATTGGTTAACTATCTCTTAGCATAGCATCTGATCCGAACTTCTGATCTGGCATCCCCATTATGCTCTCATCCGACGCCATCTCTATGATATCATCATTCTCCATTCACTTTTCATTCTCTTCCTACACCCATTTACTTGGTAAATGGGTGAATGAAGAGAAGGAAAAGTGAATGCAGAATGATGATATCATAGAGATGGGGTCGGATGAGAGCATCACAGGGAAGCCAGATCGGAAGTTCAGATCAGATGCTATGCTAAGAGGTAGTTAACAAACTGTAGTAAAGTGCACAAAGAATCATTAATTTTTTTAGCATATATTTGGACCAAAGAAACCATTTGGAAAGATGTAAAGGTAGTGTTATGATATAATATGTCTATTTTAATGAAAAATTATACAATTAAATGTTGATTTGATTTTCGTTATTCCTTTTAGGGTTAGTTTATTTTAGAAGATTTCTATCCATGTGACATGCCTTTGTAGAAAGATCAATGATTTTATGTCTGCTCAATCCCAGAGGTATTTTTGATGTTTTCATAATAAAATCATTGTACATAGATCTTCTATCTCAACAATTTCTCAAATAAACCTGAATCATTTATACATATGCATGCCCATCAAAATTTGGGTGCCTACACACCTCATATATAAACTACATCACATCAATTCCCAGACGCATACACACCTCACATATAAATTCCAGAATAAGAAAAAAGGACTTTGTTATAATGAAGTGAATACCTGACTGATTTTCTTGAGCTTCTATTTTTCTTTTAGTATTCTAAGATACTATTGATATTCTATGAAATTTCCTATAGTCTAATCCTATCTTTTAGCCATACGTGAGGGTGTTTTATCCAATTGGATTAAATGAAAGATATTCTATGAGTGGTATGCATCATACCACTTTAGGAGAAAGTTCAGTGCATTCAGATGAAATTCCCCACTCCTTCCCATATCCATTCTGAAATACATCCCATAGTGGCTAAAAAATTGTGGATAATGTTCACATGATAAGAAACTTAAGTTCGGGTGACCTTCCCTCTGGATAGTGTGTGTTTTGGCCTCTCCAAGGCTTATGTAGATACCTTGGTCTGATCATACCAAAATGGTTAGTTGGATCCATTAGTGATAAAGCACATAGATCTTTTAATAATGGATGAGGATGAGGACACAGGGGATCTGGTATCATCAGAAAGTTAGATTCCAAATAAAAAAACATCTTCTAGAAGATCCAGATCTCTTTAGATATATTAGAAGAAAATGAGGAACTTAGATCCAACACCATCAATATGGAGGGTGCCAATGGATTTGGTAACAATGTATGGGGTTCCTATGAAAGAAGTTCTAATCGGTGGGGGATCTTCTCTAATTATGGTGGTGTTTCCCATCGCATTCCAATACTGGGATAAATAGAGGAGGATTACATTGACCATAGAGGTCTGGAGAGTGTTGTGTCAAGTGGAAATAGAGCTAGATGGATTTGGGAGTGTGATCACTCCAAAAGGAATATTATATGAACAATAACCCATTGAAGTCAAATCACTTCTCCAAGAACATATTATGGTGATTCATTCTATCAAAGGCCAAGACCATTACACACCCTTAGCTCAGAGAATGATAATTTCTAGTACAATGCTAACTAATGAAGATAAGGGAGACTAGGATGGCTCTAGTGAAGAGGTAAGATAATTTTTATCATCACTTTCTTATATTATTTGATATTGTTAGGAATATGGTGAACTTTATTTTTTCTTACCACCAAATATAAATTTTTTATTAAGAAATTTTAAGGAAAAGTGGGAAACCATAATTCAAAAAACAAAATTCACTACGTTCTGAAAGAGCTCACAAAGTTATTAAACACCAGACTATGATTATTTGAAACGAACAATCTATTTAATGCCTAGTGAAATGTACTAACCTATGTGTCTGGATTCTCCCTGAGAAGTTCTTCGAGGTGGGTAACCATCCTGTCCATTGTCTGAATGAATTCCTCCAGGGTGATTTTTCCTTGATTAAAACCGAGAGCTATTATTCGGTCTTGCTTGTCGATCCACGCTTCCTACTCCTTGGTTGCCTCAAATTGAAATCTTCTTTTATAAATTCTTACAATATCCTCATTTGAGGCATTGGGCTGAATGAATTTTTCAATCATTTATTCCTTGGAGTGGAATACAAGCTTCAAGCACTCCCCTACCTCTTCTTCCATCACTTTTGGATCTCTGCTTGGATCACCACTTTCCCCATCCTGTAGGTCTTTTCTCTCCTTACTCCCACCTTTCTTGGATAACCTGGTTTCCATTGGTTTGGAAAAGTAAGAATAGCCTTTATGTCCCTTGGGTTTTTCCCCTGGACTACAATGCATTTCCCAGGGTCACGCTTCCCTTTTAGTCCCTTCTTCCTTCTAGGGATGTTAGGACCTTTCCATTGGAAACAGTCCAAACTATCCACTGAGAGTTGTTTATAACTGTAATCACGTGAATCATCCTCCTCATGATACACAACTTGATCTTGAACAACCAGACTATCAAAACGATTTTTCAACTCAACCCTCGGGCCTTCCATGGGGGGCCTCAGCCCAAAATAGTTTCTCAGGTCACTAGGGCTCTACCTATTCTTCCTCATACACATTGACTTTAGATAGGATGGGGGTTTTGAACAGAAAATTTTTGGGTCCAAGGGGCCCAAGACACTCCCCTCATCCCGATTCCCTTTTCCAGGTTGATTCACTTCTACAGATAACCGGTGCACCTCTTACATTCAAGGAGGCTTTTTCACACTCCCCTCCTCAAGCCTCCCTTTATTATGTGGAGGCACCGCAATAGTCAGCATGGCCACCTCTTGCAATATGTTCCCTGGAGGTTCAACCTCCTCACTGTAAAAAATCATTGTAGCATCCATGTGGACCTCCTTCTCTAAGAAACCAAAGATGGCTTTGGGAACCTTGACTTCTTCACATAGAGGCTCAAAAACAGAAGAGACAATGTGTTCCACAACTGAATTAAGATTTCTATCTGGTTGGAAATCCCCACCTTGAGAGGGTGACTGAGACTCCAAGATCTCTACACCTGCTTAAGGTCAGAACCATAAGCAGAGCCATCCCTTGAAGCCCTTGCAACACACTAAAATTCCTCAATACCGATAGGGCTCCCCACTCTTTTCTTGGACACCCCCTGCTTGCCTCCTACAAACTTATACTCCCTGTACCCTGGAAGTGATATTGATCAGCAGTATCTAATTTCCCCTCTACATTTTGGCCACTACAATAGACCCCTGAGGGGCTATCATGAACAACAACCTCACATGGGACCATATTATACTTTACAGAAATCTAGTGTCCAGATCCACATATATATGTCACCGATGAGTGTCCCAAAATCTTGCAACTGGAATAGAATTCGGCCCACGACTCATACATGACCTATTGTCTACATTGGTATTCTTATCCAATGGTAATTCAAACGAACTCAGGACTCTTCCTCGAGGCATCCACTTCCACACACACATGGGGATTAATAGGATGGCACACAACATCGGTTTAGTGATCAGAGGATAAATACCTCCCAAAGAGGTTACCAATCATCCTAATGAACGAAGGATTTTGAAAAGGAAGGGAGAGATTTGAGAAACTCACCCAGATCACCACCAAAGGGGATTCCCGCTTCATTGAAAGTCATAAGACCATCTATAGTGGAAGAAGTGGTATTCGTTGCAGCTGCGACTCACACTAGACCAAGCTTCGATTAGGTCATCCTCCGACACAAAATAAATCAAAATGCATCTATTGTTGAGAAGACCCACCACTGCCCTCTCTTTTAGATCCCAAGAACCAAAAATTAACCTATAAAAGGAGTCCACCGACGATATTCTCTATGGGAAACATGCTACTAAGGTCTGATTGAGGAGCACCGATGCATCGTTGAACACCATGATTGATAAAGGCAGATTAGGGATCCCTGCATAGAGATCAAGAACCTTAGGGAACAGGAAGCTCTGCGGGAAAGGCGGGAGGAGCTTGAGTTTTGTAGAATGGGGAGAAAGAGGACATCACTCTCTTTGAGGAAGACGAAGGTCCCTCCCCCTCCGGTGGAGGAGGGACTAGCTTGGCGGTTGCCATCGTTGTTGGGGGAGAAGCCTTTAGCCCTTTTCTCTGGGATATTTCAAGAGGCTGGTAAAATTCGGTCACCTCCCACCTCTCTAGTTTACTTTCACAGGGACACAGTGACCAAAGTTGGTTCAAAAAGTGACTATGAGGCTGATTGATCAGGGATATCCAAGTCAAATAGAGTTCATGGATGTGGTTGTTTCTAATCCAAAAAAACACCATTTGTTCCTCCATCATCACCACCTTTTGCACCTCATGTTATCTTTTGATGTTCCTTCCTCTAGGAGGACTAAGTAGAGAAAGTGGGAAATCCCATACACTAAGAAACCTCTCAAAATCATTATTTTTTTTACTTTGTGGACTTTTTTACTTTTCATTACTTTAGTATCTTGTCATGGCCGCTTACCTACCCATATCAAGGTCAGGTATCAAGTATCATGTAGTATTATGGCCCCTACTGACCCAAATGTGTCTTTTTTTATTAAAAATTAAAAATTAAAAATTTATTAATGTATTCTTTCATATTAATGTTTAATTTATTTCATTATTATATCACTATCATAATATTTGTTTTCTTATATAGGTGGAATTTTTTTCCTGAGTTCGGATGCACTGTTTGGAAACTAATATCATGGATGCCAATTTTTGAGAGGGGATCATGGATGAAAAAAGTATGAAACATTAATGTGATTAACTGTTTATTGGATAATTGTAATTGTAACCATATAAAACATTGTTTGAAATTTATATAGCAGTGTGTTTTTTTGTTTTCATGATTTCAAGTAAATTTATATATAATTGTTTGAAAAGCTCTTGTGCGTGCTATTTTGTTCTTTAATGATTTGTGTCTAGGTGTTGTTTTGTGCAGCTATTTTGTGTGCAAGTGTTGTTTTGTGCTATGTGTGTAGGTGTTGTCTTAGGTGTGTAGGTTTTGTGTAGGTTCTGGGTTTTCTCAAGCAACATGTCCTTTATGAGTGCTAATTGGGCACTGATAAAGGGGCCTTTATCAGCACTCAAAATATCACTGATAAAGGTGTGCTTTATCAGTGCTCAAAATTACACCGATAAAATGGGACTTTATCAGTGCTCCAAAAAGCAATGATAAAGGATTCCTTTATCTACACTAAAAACATACTGATAAAGGGGTACCTTTATCAGTGCTTTTTTAGCGCTGTTAAAGAGGACCCCCCTTTATCATCGCCACGATTAACAGCGCTTTTCTTGCACTATTAAAGGAAAGTTTTAGCTCTTTTAAAATCCCTATTTGTAGTAGTGTATACTAACACCTAAAATAAAATAGAGGAGATTCCTACATCCATAAATTCTAGGTTAACATTCATGAATTCATTAACCAAAGGTCCATATTCGAAATGTAATATGGTTAATGATGCAAGATGTTTTTGACTCAAAACATAAAATACTTTGTTTTCTTTCCTAGGATAGTAATCAATCATCTAGTAATCATCCTTTATCATTTAAAACTATATTATCTACCTCATGTTCAACTCATTCTGACTGAATATATACTTCAAAATTTTATGATCAGTATATATTTAAAACTTTTCTGTATATAAATGATTCCTCCAAATCTTAAAATAAAAAATGACAATAGCTAATTTCAAATAATGTGTAGGATAATTTTTCTCATGAGAATTTAATTTACATAAAGAATAAGAAATTACCTGATTATTATGCATCATGACACACCCATTTACTTTCAAAGAAGTATCACTGTAGATGATGAAGTCACCCTTCATATAGGTAAGGGACAAAACTAAATCATTCACCAAACTTATTTTTAGTTCAAGAAAACAATAATCACATTATTTTTCTAGATGAATTTAAATCTATTTCAATATAACTTAGTTAGTGGGATATAAAATAGAGTAATGTTTATAAAAACAACCTATAGTAACTCACAAATCAAAGAAAACTATGAATCTATTGACATTTGTCGGTCTTGTACATTCTTAAATAGCTTTAGTTTTATCAAGGTCAATAGTAATTCCATATTTAGAAATAATATGTCTAAGGAATGAATTTTTTTGCAACAAAAATGATGAGTCAATAAGGTTTTCTTATGACTTTTCCATTCCTTCTTGTTTTTGAAAATCTCAAACACTCTATCTTAAGGCAAATTTCTTTTCCCCTATATTTTATATTCATAAAGAAAATTTTCTTTCCCCAAGAAAATTTATCCTTAACACGTTTTCATTGTTTATATAATAATTTCTCTAAATCTAACTCATTTTATTTCTAAGCATAAAATTCGGTTTCGTAACTAAAACCTCAGAATCTTATAAATACTTAAACATAGAGAATTCTATTTTTAGGAACCAAATTCAGCTTCCGAATTATCTGAATGCAGACTCTGAACTTTCTGAGTTCAGACTCCGAATTCTCTGAATTCAAACTCCGAACTTTCTGAGTTCAGACTCTGAATTCTCTGAATTCAGAATCCGAACTTTTTGAATTCAGACTTCGAATTCTTATGAATTCAGAATCCGAATTTCCTTGAAATTCAGATTCCAGAATTCTATAGAATTCAAGTTCCAAATTCTTTTGAAGACAGAATCTGAATATTCATGTATTATAGACACCGAATGGTTTTTTGGTTAGACTATGAACTTTTATTTTTCCTTACACTATGAAAAATGAATTTGGTTAAGAAATAATATTTTTTCTTACTCTTGTTATAGTTATAAAACGATGTCATGCTTTTTGTTTCTAACCAATCGTTGTTTGAGTGACGCGTGTACAGGTCCCTTTGAAATTCAAGGAAAAATATGACCGTTGGAGGAGGGAGCCGACTATTAAAGATGTGCCAATAAATAGGAGCTCATTTGAACGAGATCGATGAGGTTGATCAATATAGAGGTTACATGCTGCTGAAGTGTTTTATAGAGAGAGAGACTTTATTGCTTTGTGCATACTGAACATCTTGTTTAGAATTGCTTCGTGTGACTCTGAATGTTGCTGAGTACATTCAAGGGCTTCTAGGGATAGGAAGACAAAGGTGCCGACTACCTTAAAGTTTGAGGGTTTGCAGGGATAGCAAGACAGATTCTGATATTCCTATTGAGGGCTTACCCTGGTGTGGGTAAGACGGACTTTCTTGAAAGTATAAATCAAGGTACCTTTATCCAAGGTTGTTGGATACCATTCTATTTGGTTTAAAATATTTACTACTTGTTACGTGTATTGTTTCAAGTTTTCCGCTATATTTTGGTTGTTAAGGAAAGTATAACTATCTTATACTTTCTTATAATTGTACTCTGATTAGTAAGATTCTATACGCTCTAAGGTAGAATATTTATCTTTATAAACTTTTCTTAATTTTAATTTCCAGAACCACATTTCTGAAATCAAGAAAGTTTGTATAACTAAGAGGTTTTCTGAATTTACCTTGTTTAAATTTGTTAAACATTACCATCTTTAAAAGTTCCAAAGGAATTTTTTAAAGTATACAATTCACCCCCTTGTATATTGATTATCTACATCATTATTTCAATCCTACAATTAGTATGAGATCCAGGTCGCTGAAATACTTATATTCACATATAATTTTTCATGCTCAGGTTTTTCATTGTTTTATATTTTCCTTGCTTATGATATTTTTTATCCTTGTTTAAAAACTTTTATTACTAACAAGTTTGTGTGGAAAGATTTTCTTTAAGATGGTAGGAATTAATGTCAGTTCAATTGACAATATTAATCCTACTAGACAACCTATTTTTGATTGAAATGATTATGAATATTGTAGAGATCATTTGAAGACTTTTTTTATTAACACTGGAGTGGACAACTTTGTTATGCTTACTGGATATTACAAGATTCCGGATAAGGAAGTCAGAACTTTTACTAATCAATAGAAGTCAAAATATCAACTTAACTATAAGGTGCACAATACTTTATTGTGTTCCATGACCAGGAATATATATAGCTATATTTCTTCTTGTGAAGATGCAAATTGTATTTGGAAGAATCTTGAAGTAACTCATTTTAGAACATCCAGTGTTATAGAAACTAGAAGAGATATTATTAGAGCTGAGTACCATAGTTTTTTATTTCCCTATGGAAAACCTATATGTAAGGTACAACATAGATTTATGACTATTGTCAATAGCTTAAAATCCATGGGTGAAAAATTTTTGGATGATGAGGCACCTTTAGACAAGATTATAGACATCATGCCTAATGAGTGGGAATCCAAGAGAACATCTATAGATGAGAATAGGAAAGTCTCATAGATTAATCTTGATGATATTTTTGGAACTCTTCTTCAACCAGAGACTAGAATGAAGAGAGATGATGAAAATGTTAATAAGAAGAATGTAAATGGAAGTGTTGCTTTTACAACTACTTCAAATCATATGAAAGCCAAGACTCCTGATAGAGTTACAAGATCTAAGGCTACGAAGGTCACTGTTTTTTCTGAATCAAGTGAAAGTGAACATTCTGAAAATGGACTAGCTAATATTGCTCGAAGAATGAACAAGACAGTTGGGAAGAAAGACTTTCAGTATAAATATATGAAGAAAGAAATCAAGGATAAGAAAGACTCTGAAGTCACTTGTTATGAATGCAAAAGAGCTATACATATAAGGCCATATTGTCCTATGCTTAAGAGAAAAGATAGAAAGGAAAATAATTATGAGAGGAATAGAAAGAATTACTAAAAATCTAAAGCTAATAAAGTTTTGAAATATAATGACACTTGGAGTGCTAGTGGTGGAGACTCTTCTGATGAATCCTTAGAGTACGAATCTTCTGGACAGAAGAATCTTGGTTTACTTGCCAAGTTACATATTGAAAATCATTGTTTAATGGAAATGGTACAAAATACTAAATCCATCACCAAAGTATACTTGAATTATAATTATAGTGATAGTAAATACTATGAATCCTTGGATGAATAATCTTCTTCTGATGAAGATAATACTTTACCTACCTATGAAGAAGTTTCTAGGTTTGCTAAGCTCCTTAAGAATGAAAATTCTAAAGTCAAGAAAAATCTTGATAAGGAAAATTCTAGGATTTCTATTCTTACTAAGGAAATATCATATCTTTCAAAAGATCTTGATAAGAAAACCCTTGATTTTGAAAGAATTTCAAAAAAACATTAGGAAGTTAATTCTAAGAAGGATAAACTTTCTAAGGATATAAAAAAAGTAATTTTAAAGAAAAATGATTTTGAGCCTAACTCTAGTGCTAAAACTGATGTTTTTTAGGATAAAATTTATTTATCACACTAAAGTCAGAAATATTTTCCTTGAGGAAGTGTTTGTCAAACTTTACCTTAGGTAAGGAAAATTTTGATAAAATGTATTCCCAAATTCGACCTCTAAGAAACAATTTTGGTTTTGGTTATATAAGTTCAAAACCAATTTTTAGTAATAATTATTTTGTTCCTCAAAGTGTTCCATTCTGCACTAAGTGTCAGTGTGGTGGGAATTGGGCAAAAAATTGTTCCTTAAACAAAACTCAGTCTTTAGGTTTTCATAAATCTTATTTTTCAAAGAAAATGTGGATTCCTAAAATTTTTGTTTATCAAATTTCCGGATCCAAGAAAGTTTGGGTTCCGAAAGACTAACTCTCTTATTTTCAGGAAAATAATGAAAGTACCAACAACAATACTTGGTACATGGATAGTGGATGTTCTCAGTATATGCCTGGTAATAAATTTTTTTTTCGAAAAAATTATCAAGATGAAAGGAGGAAAAATAACTTTCAATGATAATGCTATGGGGGAAATTATTGGTATAGGTAACATTTTTCTTCTTGGAAAAACTTTGATTTCAAATGTTTTATTTGTTAAGGGTCTTAAGCACAACCTCATTATCATAAGTCAATTATGTGATGAAGGTTACCTTGTAAATTTTAGGAATGACAAGTGCTTAGTACACAATTCCAAGGAAGAGTTTGTTCTTTCTGCCCATAGGCAAGAGAATGTATACACACTAAACATAGAAGACCTTATGAGCCATGATCTACCTTTCCTTAGTGTAATGGAAGATCATTATTGGTGGTGTCATAGAAGGTTATGACGCTGTAACCTTAGGAACCTATGCAAAATTTATAAGAAAAGACTAGTTAAGGATCTACGAGAGCTTAGATTTGATTCTTCAAAAGTTTTTGATCCTTGTTAATATGGAAAGAAACATAAATCAAGTTTTAAATCGGTTGGTGAAGTCTCAACCACTGATTCATTATAGTTAGTGCATATGGATCTTTTTGGTCCAACACAAACTGGAAGCATTGGAGGCAAATATTATGTATTTGTCTTAGTTGATGATTACACTAGATTTGTGTGGGTCTATTTTCTAGCAAAGAAATATGAAGATTTTTATTATTTAAAAACTTTTAGAGCCCAATTTAAAAATGATAAAAACCTTCCTTTGTTAACTATTCATGGTGATCTTAGAGGAGAATTTAAAAATTTTGATTTTGAAACTTTTTGTAGTAGAAAAGGAATTACTCATAACTTCTCAGCACCCAGAACACCTCAACAAAATGGTGTTGTTTAAAGAAGAAATAGAATTCTTCAAGAGATAACAAGAACCATGTTGAGTGAATATTGGTTATCCAAACATTTTTGGGATGAAGATATAAGTATGGATTTTTATACTTTAAATAGGGTTTTGATTAGACATTTTCTTAATAAAACTCCTTATGAGTTATGGAATGGTAGAAAACCTAGACTTTACTACTTCATGGTTTTTGGTTTGAAGGTATTCATTCTGAATACTAAAGATAATCTACACAAATTCACACCAAAATCTGATGAAGGAATTTTCATAGGCTACTCCACAACTTCTAATGCTTATAGAGTTTTCAATAAAAATACTTGTACTGTTGAAGAAATAGTACATGTCAAATTTGATGAAACTAATCCTTTTTTTAAACAACCTCAACCTACATCTTTGGATGTGTTTTCAAAAACTGATTATCAACCTTTGTTAGAAGATCCTTCTGATAAGTAAAATGTACAAGAAAATATTTCTGAATCATTTACACCAGAAGACTTCCTACCCTATGTTGATGAACATGTTTTACAAAACCCAAATCAGTTATTTCTAAAGAATCATCCCAGTGATAGTATCAATGGTGATGTAAATAAAACTGTAAGGACTAGAAGTTCCTTAAGAAATGAAGTTGAACATCTAGCATTCCTTTCCCAATTAGAACCAAAAAGCACTAATGAAGATTTAGGTGATGATGATTGGATAAAATATATGCAAGATGAGCTAAATGAATTTGAAAGAAATAAAGTCTGGACCTTGGTTTAAATAACTAAGGAAACTTGTGTTATTGGAGTAAAATGGATCTTCAGAAAGAAATGTGATGAAAATGGAATCATAGTAAGAAATAAAGCAAGATTGGTTACTAAAGGCTATAATCAACAAGAAGGAGTAGACTATGAAGAAACCTATTCTCCTATAGCTATACTTGAATCTATTCGTATTCTACTTGCCTTTGCAACATTATTCAATTTCAAACTTTTTCAAATGGATGTTAAATGTGCTTTCATTAATTATTTTGTTCAAGAGGAAGTTTTTGTTGAACAACCTCCTGGTTTGGAAGATTCAAAACATCCTAAACATGTTTAAAAACTTACCAAAGATTTGTATGGAATTAAGAAATCCCCTCGAGCTTGTTATGATAAACTTACAATATTTTTACTTCAAAATAATTATGTTAATGGAAATGCCGATCCAACCCTTTTTATAAATAAAGATTATAAAAATGTTTTGATTGTTCAAATTTATGTTGATGACATTATATTTGGTTCAACTCATAAATCTTTAACTGATTCCTTTGCGGATCTAATGAAATCTACATTTGAATTGAGTATGATGGGTGAGTTAAAAATTTTCCTTGGTTTTCAAATTTCTCAAAAACTAGAAGGAATCTATATATCCCAACATAATTATATTAAAGATCTTCTTAAAAAGTATGGATATGACAACACTAAGAGTATAAGTACTCCCATTGGTACCTCAAATTCACTTGATCTTGATGAAGTTGGGAGACCAGTAGATCAAACATCTGTTAGAGGTATGATAGGAAGTCTACTTTACATAACAGCTAGTCGTCCAGACTTAATGTTTTCGGTATGCTTATGTACAAGATATCAATCCAATCATAAGGAATTTCATTCAAAGGCAATGAAAAGGATTTTTCGCTACTTAAAGGGAACCATGGATCTTGGACTCTTTTATACTTCTGGAAATGATTTTGTTTTAAAAAGTTTTTCAGATACTGACTTTTGTGGATGTAGAATGGATAGGAAAAGTACATCAGGAACTTGTCATTTCTTAGGAGATTCATTAGTTTCTTGGTCATGTAAAAAGCAACACTCAGTAGCACTTTCCATTGCTGAAGCTGAATATGTAGCAGCTGGAAGTTGTTGGGCTCAAGTGTTGTGGATTCAAAACACACTCATAGACTATGGTATGAGTTTTAACAAAACACAAATTTTGTGTGATAATACTAGTGCTATTTCCTTAATTAAAAACCCTATAAATCACTCTCATGAAAAACACATAGATATTATGCATCATTTTCTTAGGGATCACACACAAAAAGGAGATATCATTCTTCAATTTATCAGAACACAAGATCAACTTGCTGATATTTTCACAAAATCTTTACCCTCCGATAGATTTGAATACATTAAATAGAAGTTAGAAATGATAACTGTAAGGTAATATTCCATGTCAAGTTTCTGTTGAAACCAACCTCCTTACAGTAAGGAACTCCCTTAAATAGGGGGAGTACATTTGTTTGTTAGATTTCTAAAAAAATTTCGTAGTCTAAATTTTTTTCGTAGTCTAAAATTGTTTTGTAGTCTAAAAATATTTCGTAGTCTAAAAATATTTTGTAGTCTAAAAATTTTTCATAGTCTAACATTTTTTCCTAGACTAAATTTTTTGTCATAGTCTAAACTTTTTCATAGTAAATTTTTTTTCCATATTCAAAATTTTCGTAATAAAGATTTTCTTATGTAAAATTTTCTTAATGAAGATTTTCGTACTTAAAATTTTTGTAATGAATATTTTCGTATTTAAAATTTTCGTAATAAATATTTTCATACTTAAAATTTTCGTAATGAAGATTTTTGTACTTAAAATTTTTTATTGAAAATTTTTGTAATCAAAATATTCAGAATCTAAAGTTCTTCAAGAAGAATTTTCCTCGTTATGAATAATCTTCCTAGCAATCTGAAAGGTATGTTTCCTTTATTAAATTTTCGTAATCATCTTTTAATTGTTTGTATTTTCATCTGTTTCTAAAATTTTTGTATTCTCATTTTCTTGAATCTGAATGTTTTTATTAAAAACACTCAAAAGATCAGAATCCGTCCAAATTCTTATTCGGTCATTTTTTAAGCCGTCAGATCTGATCAGAAGGTTTTTCAACCGTTGGATTGAGTATGGAAGTTGAACCGTCGCCTCAAACGCCTATATAAAGGACCACCAATGGTTGTCCCACATCGAAACTCAAGCCTTATCATGCTTAAGATCTGCCCTTCTATATAAGCTCGTTCTAGATCTTCAAGGTTTCATTAGCTCCGAATGTCTTTTGAAGCATCATCTCAAAAAGAAATGTCATCCATAATGGAAATATCTGAGTGGCAGGTTTACAGAGAAAAGTTGGTTCATCTGAATTTCTTCACTATGTATGATTCCATTATCTCTAAGAATATAAAGTTGAATGGGCGAGAGAGTGTTTTCATTTCAAAACTGAAAGCACAGGATCCGATGTATCGAGAGTTGCTGATTGAATTCTATAAGATTGTAACTTTATTTAAGGAAGAAGGCTGGAGAAAGTTTTCTTTCAAGTGTTACGGGAATACATATTCTCTTTCATAAACTAAGGCTACTAGTTTGATTGGAATTCCTTATGAAGGTGAAGTAGAGTTCTGCTCACATAAGCTGCCTGATGTTCAAGGAAGTTTTATTAAAGAAAAATCCATGTATTGTCTTGGTCTTTCAGAGGTAAAGACTCCAAATATTCTTCACATTTCTACAAATTTTCAGATTCTTGAATTGTGGGTTCAAGGATTCATCATTCCAAGAAAATGTGATAAGGATACATTAAAGAAGAGTCACATCTAAATTCTAGATTGCTTGGTAAACTTAAGAAAGATAAACTTGGTTAAGCATATCTTGGTTATGATTGAGAACACAAATAATGAAAATATGAAGGCTCAAATTATTATGTATCCAGCCATTCTGTCAAAGATGATTGTTCGGTGTTTATAATCCTTCAAAATTGCTTGCAAATCTATGTTAAGAAATTACAAAGTCATGTTGTTGAGTGATGGCACCTTGAGAAGGATGAAATTTTGTTTTCCCAAATAATCTGAAGAATTCTATGATTTTTTTGAAGAGGAAGTTGAAGCTCTTTCTAAGAAACAGGAGGTGGATGAAACCTCTAAAAAGGGTGGAAGGAAGAGGAAGGTAAAGGAAGTGTAAGAGAAGGAAAAAGCCCCCAATAGCAAAGGAAACTCAATCTGAACCCCCAAAGACAAAGAAACAAAAAGCCTATCATGATGAGATTATAGCAAAGTGGAGAGAAGACAAGAAAAATCAAAAATAAGGGGAGCCTAAGTTTGGCTTGGACTCTGCTGAGGCAAACTATTTGAAGGAAAAGGCAACAGAAGAGATTGAGAAGCAAGAGAAAGAGAAGAAGCAGAAGAAAAGGTTGTCTGAGGCAGAGATAGTCCAATCACTTCTGAAGGCTGCTAAGAATGAATCCGAGAATATTCTAGTACCATAATCCTTCCTAATAGAAACTTTACCAGAGACTCTGGGCAATACGTTTGTGACTCTAGAAAAAGTCAAAGAAAAATAAGTAAAATAATAAGAATAAGAAGAAGGCGGTGGTGATACTGAAGATTTGATAAAGCAAGTTGAGGATTTTCATGAGAAGGAAAGCCCTTATGAAAAATTATCATTCTGAAACTCTGAAGTTGAGTCTTCAAAACTTGCTACACTAGTAATAGATGAGAACGGTGAGGAAGAAGTGAACAAAGTGTCTGAAGAATAAAGCTTCAACCATGATTTCATTCAGCTAGAGGATGTTGAGGTAGGAGTTGAGAAGGAACAAGTAGATGAAGATAAAATTGTGCAATTATCTGATAGTGAACACGAATCACCCAATAAAGAAGAAGTAATTCCGAAAACTGATAAGGAAAAACAGGTGTTTTTTGATACACCTAGCAGATCAGTGGTGAATAATAAAGAAGTGGGTGCTTTATCAAAGGGGAAATCTGTAGAGACCCGAAGCTTGACGTACATTGACATTACATTACATTTGCAGAATACTTAGTACATAACAAAAACACACACTAAAGGATCGTAATAGTTTAGTGTCTTTGGAAACTCGGAACGTAATCTTCTAATCATGGTGAAAGATCTTCAATATCTCCCATAAAGATCATCCCTTTTTTTTACCTAAAACCTTTCTTTATATCCTGGGGAAAAGAAAACATAAAAGGGTGAGCTCAAATGCTCAGTAAGGGTAAATAAAAGAAATATAAATCACATCGTATACATAAGAACATAACTTTTGGAAATCTTAACCTGCAAAAGAGCTCATAATATCATAACATGGGATAAATCATAGAAGTGAAATGTAATCCCAATAATCATAACTTAAAACATGAAACTTTGTGGCATACACACATAATCATGGAAAATCATTTCTTGTTAGTCAAGAATCATTTCCAAGACTATCTTAGTGGACAAAGTCCCTTTCTGAATCGAGTAACCCTCGTTTCAGTCCTGTTTCACTGAACCGGTATAACCTACCATTCCAGCCATGTCTATCTCATGAGATATAAAATCTTTAACCAATGCATTAGAGGGATATATAGGTCCCACCCATCTCATAATGATACCATTCTTATTTGTGCCACAAAATCATAAATCATACATCATTTCATAACCCATGTAATAAAAATGGGATTATTAAACAACATGACATAATAAAACCATTCATATAAGATAAAGGAATTCATAAACATAATTCCATCAAAACAAAGTAAAATCAATGTAAAAATATGGATAGAAACAGAACCCTTTATTATCTTATATGGAAAATAATTTTGATAAAACACTTGAAATGAATTCTTGAGGAAAATATCCTTTCATCTTCAAAATCAATTTCTTTTCACAAAACATCATTCAATTTTAAAAGAAAGAGATTTTATTAAAAATAGCCATGAAATCTTTTGGAGGAAGCTTCATGAAAATAAGGCTTTATAAAACCGTAAAAATCCGTTCGTGACGTTTAAGTTAAAAAAACATTCTTCGTACTTTTGTCGGAAAAGTCAAAAAGTACCTCGTACAAAAAACGAAAAAATATTCCTTTCATATCCTTTACTAAAAACTCATCGAAGGGTAAAATTGGATTTAAACAATTTTAGGTGGATGGAAATAATATTACATATTGAGGAAACATGGATGTGGATGATAAAATACACCCCAGTAAATACTTACGAATAAACAATCTCGGATAAAAATGAGATTGTGATATTTCCATTACCTTAGGCCTGATTTGCTGTGTACGTGTCCGAAGCTCCTTTATAATGGTTTAAATAATGTTATTGACTTATTCCAGAATCATACATATTGATATGATATCATATATGGTCATATTCTTAGCTTCTTGTTTGTAATATTTCATTGTTACTTGTTACTCGGGTCTTTATTGCCTTTTGTTCTTATGCGTGTTTTGCCGAATAAATTCTTATTCTTATTTTAAGGTTATAGATACCTTATATCCATAATGGTATTAGTGTAACATATATCATATTTATTCATTCAATTCATTTATATAATTACTATGTAATGATGATCATGTAGAACGAGTCGCATCACATCGTGGAGACGGTATTCCGTACGTACGCACGAGTGATGATATCGTTCCTATGATCGTGGAATTGTATTGGAGTATATATATATATATTATTTCAGTATCAATATTACTTTATAATAATCATAAATAGTTACTCATTACACCATTATACCCATCCTTGTAAGGTGGTGGTGGAAAATAGATTACACCACGGCGTGGAGACGGTATTCCGTACGTACGCACGCGCGGTGATTTCATTTTTCCGTAGGATGGATAGATGGTGAAATAGGGTTATTTCATACTTATAATAACATATCAGTATATGAGTGATACTTATGTTATTACTTCATAATGAAACAACCTAAGAAGAATAAGTGGAAGAAGAAATAAAGATGAAAGAATTGGTAATGGTAATTACCTCTTCTTTGAAGCGACCTTTGAAGACCTCCTCTTAGGGAACTAAAATTGGTCTTTTAGGAAGACCATAACCTCTAGGATGTTGCTATGGAAGTGGAGAAGAGATTTTGTCAGGGGTTGGCCGATCTTGAGTGCTCAAATTGGTGTGAGGAGGAGGGGGAGGAGGTGTCCTTTTATAAGGGAGGAGAGGGGCACCTTAGGAATATCTCAAAATATTATTTTATATTAAAGTCAAAATCAGTTTATAATGGTTCCAAAGGGTCTTATTTCGAAGCTAAAGTGGGGAAGGGTCGAAATCCTATCAACCAATATGATTTAGACAAGTTTAGGGTATTATTGTAACCTTATCAATTATATTTAACTCTAAGTTAAATAATTTAACTTTTACCGTGTCTTTTTGTTTTCTTTCACTATATGGTTAATACACTTACTATAACATGCCAAACGAACCCCAAATTGTTTATTATTAATATATATATTTTTATCTAAGTCATTTGGCAGAACCTTATATTTTTAGGAATAAAATAACAATTAGTAATATAATATTTGATTTAAAAACTATTTTGTGTCAATTTTGATACTATTTGATATATGATTTTTGTGAAAGTCATAACAGAATTATATGTTCGAAAAAAGTTGATTAAATCAACACTAATATATCATAGTAACCTATAAAATTAGTGGAATTCATAAAAAGTCTCAAATTACATTCATTTGAGCATTTATAACATCAATTATGTTAATATTTCCATAAAAGGGTAATTACTGCATCATCGTTGTGTCATAAATAAATTAATTTATTTAATGTCTAAAAATTATAAATAAACAATAATTATGTAGGAAATCTTTTTATCTTTCTAATGAATATTTACAAACAAATTTATCTTATGTATAACCCTATATTAAAAATGGGTTAGTAAATAAACTTTGATTTTAACTCTTTTAACTCTTCTTTGAATTAAATAATAATAAATGTCCTAATCTAATCTAAGTGGACCTAAATGGTCATATTATATTCATAAGGTTTTTTTTGGTCGAATTACACTTATCCAATAGAATTAGAACATGTGTTAGGGTAATAGTAATATCATATTTACCCTTAGTTACCCTATTTACTATTAACCGTGGTAAAAAAAAGTAAAAAGTTACAATTCACCAAAAATTATTTTCATCTCATTGAACCACATTTTAGTCCTTGATATTAACCGTGTCTGTCATATTTTCGAAATTCCATTCACAGAAGCGGTAAAATTATGTTTTATGCAAAATTCAGTTTTTAACCTACCACTTAGTGGTTTCACTATTCATCAAAAATTGAAAGTTTTCAGAAAAAGGCCAAAATTTCATCCTAAGCTATATTTCATATTCCGAATTCAAAAATGAAGTCTATTTTACCAAATTCATAACATAGAAATTGCATTAATTAATTTTATAATTAAATCCCACTGTTAAAACAAATAGCGTGTTTTTAAGAAACAATATCTATCAAAAGATTGACACTTGATTATGTCTGGTTTAAATGTGAAATTTCATCCAATGACCAACATTGTGTTAAATTGTAAAAATATTTTCTAAATATAATTTAAAACTACTCAAATTAATAATTTATCACTATTAATTATTTTGATTAAAAAAAAGTTGTTTCTAATTATAATTTAGTAATTTTCACTATTCATCAGAATATGAAAGTTATCCGAAAAGTACCAAAATTTCACCTTAGGCTAAATTCGATACTCCGAATCCAAAAATGAAGTCCATTTTGAGAGCTAAAATTTCTAAAATTTAAAAAGTGGTTATTACTATTCATAATGGCTAGTTTTAATAATATTTTAATAGCATATCGTTGTTTCGTGAAACTCAGTATTGCGTACTACACACGCGATCGAGGAAGGTTGCGATTGCGTGTAATGCAAGGCAAGTCAAGGGTGTGTGTTGTGAAAGCTCCTTTTGGTGTAGCGTACAACACAAGACATTAATGAAATTAAAAATAATATTTTTCATAAAATCTTGGGCTGTTACATTCTACCCCCCTTAAAATGAATTTCGCCCTCGAAATTCGTCGGGGTTATAAATGTTTTACTATTTGAAAGTTTCTTTGATAGAAACCCACATAGTAAAAAGGAATACCAAAACCAATCTTTAGAAACAAAAGTATGAAACGTAATGGTTACCCAAATTAACTAATCACTAGGTTTCTACATAGGTGAAAGTATGGATATGGAAGAGAAATCTAACCATCATGTTCTGATGGAGAGTGGTAGAGAACATGGCTATGGAAAAGCTAGAAATCACAAATCCATAAATTTGTGACTATCTAAGGTACCATCTGATTAATCAGATATAAGGTCACTATGACAACATTTTTTTTTGGTTTTCAAGATCGTTTCCCTAAAGTTGAAGAATTTGAATTAGAATAAATACTTACTTTATTTTGGTACAGTCGCACTATTGTTCATGCCTTGAACAATTTCCACTTCATCTCTTAAATAAATGAAGTTGAATTTGTTATTCGTGAAGTGTTAGCAGATCATGTGATAGAATGACGGTTCATTCCATCTGTCTCAAACAAAAGGTTAGCAAAAATTATATACATAAGTCGATCTATAGTGAGATTAATCATATATGGTTCCTAAAATGGACTTATACTTCATATATCATACTGCTCAATATAATAAAACTAGTTTCCACTAAACAGGGACTTCCTGTAGGCCAGTGGTAGGCGATAAAGGCCAGTCGCACTTCGGTTGTGGGTTCGATTCCCACAGCCTTGTCCGAAGCGATGGGCTGTCGCCCGTCCTGTAGGTTGTCCTTTTTCTAAAACTATAATACTATAACATCCCATAAATAATATCGAAAAAAAACAGCTATCCTTAAACAATACTAACTTATGTCCAACATAAGCCATTCCAATCTTTAGGCTTACCCATAATACTGCAGTCCACTCTCATAACATAGTGAAAACGATTACCATAGATTTAACACCATCGTCGATCCCCATATATCATAAGATATGTTTTGTTGGTCACATTCCAAACATTCAAAGTCCTTAATAATGTATTCTCTTGAATACCCATTGAACCATAGTGAAAACTTGAATGCAGTTAAAAGTTAACACTTTTCACATACCAAAATCCTCAAAATTCTATATACTCAAACCATGATATCACTTAGTCCTTATATCAATCATGATCTCATGAATACTATCAAACATTTAATTTTCTCCTTATCCCTTCATTTTGCGCATATCATCTACATTCCAAAAATATCTGAATAAACTTTCATGGATACTGGTAACATTTTTCAAAACACACGGAAAGACAATAGTGTAACAATCCATAGATGTCTCTTTATTCCATAGTAGCATGAGATTACTTATACAAAATTACACATGATAAACATGTAATCATTCCACTACATTCTTAAACCATTGACCGAGCTTCAAAAATTATTTCATCTCACATATCATTTGTAGTCTCTTCATCATCATCCACATAAATACTACCCATATGACCATACTGATTCTCTTCATGAGTCTTTCCCTTAGGGAATTTGTTTGCATAATGCCCATACATTCCACATTTAAAACACTTAACCATTTTTGATGTCGTAGCAATACCATTATCCTCATCCATGGTGTTAACCGACCCTTTTACTTTGCACTTACTTGCTTTGTGTCCTTCTTTTCCACACCCAAAGCATCTTCCAGTTCCTTTGAAACATTCTCCTTGATGCCTCTTCCCACATGATTTACATAGGGGAAATTGAACTTTCTTTCCTCTATGATCATCATGAAACTCCATCTTTCTCTTATTAGCCGAGTCAGGAAACTTACCAAATTTTACTTTATTGATCATGTTATGAGATTGCTGATTCAGCGTAATAATGATGTTTGGACTTCCAAATCCCATTTCATTATGAATAATATCATTCCATTGTCTATCATATCCTCCATTATCGTGGAACATCTTGTTTCCATCCATTTTCTAAAACCCAGAAAAAAGAATAGTGTGAGAGGCAAAAATCATGCTAGGGAAAACAACATAATAAAGGTGGAGTATCCTCGATATCTAACATCTTAGGTTAAATTCTATGATCGTTACCGTAGTTCTAGGACTGTATCCTATACGTATACTTATCCTTAGGGACATCCCTAGACATACCTTATAAATATCTCTAGGGATCTCACTAAAGTTCTCGCATCCTAGTTTCCAAAGGTTGACTAAACCTTTCCTCTGATACCAACTGTAGAGACCCGAAGCTTGACGTACATTGACATTACATTACATTTGCGGAATACTTAGTACATAACAAAAACACACACTAAAGGATCGTAATAGTTTAGTGTCTTTGGAAACTCGGAACGTAATCTTCTAATCGTGGTGAAAGATCTTCAATATCTCCCATAAAGATCATCCCTTTTTTTTACCTAAAACCTTTCTTTATATCCTGGGGAAAAGAAAACATAAAAGGGTGAGCTCAAATGCTCAGTAAGGGTAAACAAAAGAAATATAAATCACATCGTATACATAAGCACATAACTTTTGGAAATCTTAACCTGCAAAAGAGCTCATAATATCATAACATGGGATAAATCATAGAAGTGAAATGTAATCCCAATAATCATAACTTAAAACATGAAACTTTGTGGCAGACACACATAATCATGGAAAATCATTTCTTGTTAGTCAAGACTCATTGCCAAGACTATCTTAGTGGACAAAGTCCCTTTCTGAATCGAGTAACCCTCGTTTCAGTCCTGTTTCACTGAACCGGTATAACCTACCATTCCAGCCATGTCTATCTCATGAGATATAAAATCTTTACCTAATGCATTGGAGGGAGATATAGGTCCCACCCATCTCATAATGATACCATTCTTATGTGTGCCACAAAATCATAAATCATACATCATTTCATATCCCATGTAATAAAAATGGGATTATTAAACAACATGACATCATAAAACCATTCATATAAGATAAAGGAATTCATAAACATAATTCCATCACAACATAGTAAAATCAATGTAAAAATATGGATATAAACAGAACCCTTTATTATCTTAGATGGAAAATAATTTTGATAAAACACTTGAAATGAATTCTTGAGGAAAATATCCTTTCATCTTCAAAATCAATTTCTTTTCACAAAACATCATGCAATTTTAAAAGAAATATATTTTATTAAAAATAGTCATGAAATCTTTTGGAGTAAGCTTCATGAAAATAAGGCTTTATAAAACCGTAAAAATCCATTCGTTCCGTTTAAGTTAAAAAAACATTCTTCGTACTTTTGTCGGAAAAGTCAAAAAGTACCTCGTACGAAAAACGAAAAAATATTCCTTTCATATCCTTTACTAAAAACTCATCGAAGGGTAAAATTGGATTTAAACAATTTTAGGTGGATGGAAATAATATTACATATTGAGGAAACATGGATGTGGATGATAAAATACACCCCAGTAAATACTTACGAATAAACAATCTCGGATAAAAATGAGATTGTGATATTTCCCTTACCTTAGGCCCGATTTTCTTTGTACGTGTCTGAAGCTCCTGTATAATGGTTTAAATAATGTTATTGACTTATTCCAGAATCATACATATTTATATTATATCATATATGGTCATATTCTTAGCTTCTTGTTAGTAATATTTCATTGTTACTTGTTACTCTTGTCTTTATTGCCTTTTGTTCTTATGCGTGTTTTGCTGAATAAATTATTATTCTTCTTTTAAGGTTATAGATACCTTATATCAAGAATGGTATTAGTGTAACATATATCATATTTATTCATTCAATTCATTTATATAATTACTATGTAATGATGATCATGTTGAACGAGTCACATCACATCGTGGAGACGGTATTCCGTACGTACGCACGAGTGATGATATCGTTCCTATAATCGTGGAATTGTATTGGAGTATATATATATATATTATTTCAGTATCAATATTACTTTATAATAATCATAAATAGTTACTCATTACACCATTATACCCATCCTTGTAAGGTGGTGGTGGAAAATAGATTACACCACGGCGTGGAGACGGTATTCCGTACGTACGCATGCGCGGTGATTTCATTTTTCCGTAGGATGGATAGATAGTGAAATAGGGTTGTTTCATACTTATAATAACATATCAGTATATGAGTGATACTGATGTTATTACTTCATAATGAAACAACCTAATAAGAAGAAGTGGAAGAAGAAATAAAGATGAAAGAATTGGTAATGGTAATTACCTCTTCTTTGAAGCGCCCTTTGGAGACCTCCTCTTAGGGAACTAAAATTGGTCTTTGAGGAAGACCAGAACCTCTATGATGTTTCTAGGGAAGTGGAGAAGAGATTTTGGCAGGGGTTGGCCGAGCTTGAGTGCTCAAATTGGTGTGAGGAGGAGGGGGAGGAGGTGTCCTTTTATAAGGGAGGAGAGGGGCACCTTAGGAATATCTCAAAATATTATTTTATATTAAAGTCAAAATCAGTTTATAATGGTTCCAAAGGGTCTTATATCTAAGCTAAAGTGGGTAAGGGTCGAAATCCTATCAACAAATATGATTTAGACAAGTTTAGGGTATTATTTTAACCTTATCAATTAGATTTAACTCTAAGTTAAATAATTTAACTTTTACCGTGTCTTTTTGTTTTCTTTCACTATATGGTTAATACACTTACTATAACATGCCAAACGAACCCCAAATTGTTTATTATTAATATATATATCCTTATCTAAGTCATATGGCCGAACCTTATATTTTTAGGAATAAAATACCAATTAGTAATAAAATATTTGATTTAAAAACTATTTTGTGTCAATTTTGATACTATTTGATATATGATTTTTGTGAAAGTCATAACAGAATTATATGTTCAAACCAAGTTGATTAAATCAACACTAATATATCATAGTAACCTATAAAATTAGTGTAATTCATAAAAAGTCTCAAATTACATTCATTTGAGCATTTATAACATCAATTATGTTAATATTTCCATAAAAGGGTAATTACTGCATCATCGTTGTGTCATAAATAATTTAATTTATTTAATGTCTAAAAATTATAAATAAAATATCATTATGTAGGAAATCTTTTTATCTTTCTAATGAATATTTACAATAAAATTTATCTTATGTATAACGCTATATTAAAAATGTTTTAGTAAATAAACTTTGATTTTAACTCTTTTAACTCTTCTTTGAATTAAATAATAATAAATGTCCTAATCTAATCCAAGTGGACCTAAATGGTCATATTATATTCATAAGGTTCTTTTTGGTCGAATTACACTTATCCAATAGAATTAGGACATGTGTTAGGGTAATAGTAATATCATATTTACCCTTAGTTACCCTATTTACTATTAACCGTGGTAAAAAAAAGTAAAAAGTTACTATTCACCAAAAATTATTTTCATCTCATTGAACCACATTTTAGTCCTTGATATTAACCGTGTCTGTCAGATTTTCGAAATTCCATTCACAGAAGCAGTAAAATTAAGTTTTATGCAAAATTCAGTTTTTAACCTACCACTTAGTGGTTTCACTATTCATCAAAAATTGAAAGTTTTCAGAAAAAGGCCAAAATTTCATCCTAAGCTATATTTCATATTCCGAATTCAAAAATGAAGTCTATTTTACCAAATTCATAACATATAAATTGCATTAATTAATTTTATAATTAAATCCCGCTGTTAAAACAAATAGCGTGTTTTTAAGAAACAATATCTATCAAAAGATTGACACTTGATTATGTCTGGTTTAAATGTGAAATTTCATCCAATGACCAACATTGTGTTAAATTGTAAAAATATATTCTAAATATACTTTAAAACAACTCAAATTAATAATTTATCACTATTAATTATTTTGATTAAAAAAAAGTTGTTTTTAATTATAATTTAGTAATTTTCACTATTCATCAGAATATGAAAGTTATCCGAAAAGTACCAAAATTTCACCTTAGGCTAAATTCGATACTCCGAATCCAAAAATGAAGTCCATTTTGAGAGCTAAAATTTCTAAAATTTAAAAAGTGGTTATTACTATTCATAATGGCTAGTTTTAATAATATTTTAATAGCATATCGTTGTTTCGTGAAACTCAGTATTGCGTACTACACACGCTATCGAGGAAGGTTGCGATTGCGTGTAATGCAAGGCAAGTCAAGGATGCGTGTTGTGCAAGCTCCTTTTGGTGTAGCGTACAACACAAGACATTAATGAAATTAAAAATAATATTTTTCATAAAATCTCGGGCTGTTACATTCTACCCCCCTTAAAATGAATTTCGCCCTCGAAATTCGTCGGGGTTATAAATGGTTTACTATTTGAAAGTTTCTTTGATAGAAACCCACATTGTAAAAAGGAATACCAAAACCAATCTTTAGAAACAAAAGTATGAAACGTAATGGTTACCCAAATTAACTAATCACTAGGTTTCTACATAGGTGAAAGTATGGATATGGAAGAGAAATCTAACCATCGTGTTCTGATGGAGAGTGGTAGAGAACATGGCTATGGAAAAGCTAGAAATCACAAATCCATAAATTTGTGACGATCTAAGGTACCATATGATTAATCAGATATAAGGTCACTATGACAACATTTTTTTTTGGTTTTCAAGATCGTTTCCCTAAAGTTGAAGAATTTGAATTAGAATAAATACTTACTTTATTTTGGTACAGTCACACTATTGTTCGTGCCTTGAACAATTTCCACTTCATCTCTTAAATAAATGAAGTTGAATTTGTTATTCGTGAAGTGTTAGCAGATCATGTGATAGAATGACGGGTCATTCCATCTGTCTCAAACAAAAGGTTAGCAAAAATTATATACATAAGTCGATCTATAGTGAGATTAGTCATATATGGTTCCTAAAATGGACTTATACTTCATATATCATACTGCTCAATATAATAAAACTAGTTTCTACTAAACAGGGACTTCCTGTAGGCCAGTGGTAGGCGATAAAGGCCAGTCGCACTTCGGTTGTGGGTTCGATTCCCACAGCCTTGTCCGAAGCGATGGGCTGTCGCCCGTTCTGCAGGTTGTCCTTTTTCTAAAACTATAATACTATAACATCCCATCAATAATATCGAAAAAAAAACATCTATCCTTAAACAATACTAACTTATGTCCAACATAATCCATTCCAATCTTTAGCCTTATCCATAATACTGCAGTCCACTCTCATAACATAGTGAAAACGATTACCATAGATTTAACACCATCGTCAATCCCCATATATCATAAGATATGTTTTGTTGGTCACATTCCAAACATTCAAAGTCCTTAATAATGTATTCTCTTGAATACCCATTGAACCATAGTGAAAACTTGAATGCAGTTAAAAGTTAACACTTTTCACATACCAAAATCCTCAAAATTCTATATACTCAAACCATGATATCACTTAGTCCTTATATCAATCATGAGCTCATGAATACTATCAAACATTTAATTTTCTTCTTATCCCTTCATTATACGCATATCATCTACATTCCAAAAATATCTGAATAACCTTTCATGGATACTGGTAACATTTTTCAAAACACAAGGAAAGACAACAGTGTAACAATCCATATATGTCTCTTTATTCCATAGTAGCATGAGATTACTTATACAAAATTACACATGATAAACATGTAATCATTCCACTACATTCTTAAACCATTGACCGAGCTTCAAAAATTCTTTCATCTCACATATCATTTGTAGTCTCTTCATCATCATCCACATAAATACTACCCATATGACCATACTGATTCTCTTCATGAGTCTTTCCCTTAGGGAATTTGTTTTCATAATGCCCATACATTCCACATTTAAAACACTTAACCATTTTTGATGTCGTAGCAATACCATTATCCTCATCCATGGTGTTAACCGACCCTTTTACTTTGCACTTACTTGCTTTGTGTCCTTCTTTTCCACACCCAAAGCATCTTCCAGTTCCTTTGAAACATTCTCCTTGATGCCTCTTCCCACATGATTTACATAGGGGAAATTGAACTTTCTTTCCTCTATGATCATCATGAAACTCCATCTTTCTCTTATTAGCCGAGTCAGGAAACTTACCAAATTTTACTTTATTGATCATATTATGAGATTGCTGATTCGGCATAATAATGATGTTTGGACTTCCAAATCCCATTTCATTATGAATAATATCATTCCATTGTCCATCATATCCTCCATTATCGTGAAACATCTTGTTTCCATCCATTTTCTAAAACCCAGAAAAAAGAATAGTGTGAGAGGCAAAAATCATGCTAGGGAAAACAACATAATAAAGGTGGAGTATCCTCGATATCTAACATCTTAGGTTAAATTATATGATCGTTACCGTAGTTCTACGACTGTATCCTATACGTATACTTATCCTTAGGGACATCCCTAGACATACCTTATAAATATCTCTAGGGATCTCACTAAAGTTCTCGCATCCTAGTTTCCAAAGGTTGACTAAACCTTTCCTCTGATACCAACTGTAGAGACCTGAAGCTTGACGTACATTGACATTACATTACATTTGCGGAATACTTAGTACATAACAAAAAACACACACTAAAGGATCGTAATAGTTTAGTGTCTTTGGAAACTCGGAACGTAATCTTCTAATCGTGGTGAAAGATCTTCAATATCTCCCATAAAGATCATCCCTTTTTTTTACCTAAAACCATTCTTTATATCCTGGGGAAAAGAAAACATAAAAGGGTGAGCTCAAATGCTCAGTAAGGGTAAACAAAAGAAATATAAATCACATCGTATACATAAGCACATAACTTTTGGAAATCTTAACCTGCAAAAGAGCTCATAATATCATAACATGGGATAAATCATAGAAGTGAAATGTAATCCCAATAATCATAAATTAACACATGAAACTTTGTGGCATACACACATAATCATGGAAAATCATTTCTTGTTAGTCAAGACTCGTTGCCAAGACTATCTTAGTGGACAAAGTCCCTTTCTGAATTGAGTAACCCTCGTTTCAGTCCTGTTTCACTGAACCGGTATAACCTACCATTCCAGCCATGTCTATCTCATGAGATATAAAATCTTTACCCAATGCATTGGAGGGAGATATAGGTCCCACCCATCTCATAATGATACCATTCTTATGTGTGCCACAAAATCATAAATCATACATCATTTCATAACCCATGTAATAAAAATGGGATTATTAAACAACATGACATCATAAAACCATTCATATAAGATAAAGGAATTCATAAACATAATTCCATCACAACATAGTAAAATCAATGTAAAAATATGGATAGAAACAGAACCCTTTATTATCTTAGATGGAAAATAATTTTGATAAAACACTTGAAATGAATTCTTGAGGAAAATATCCTTTCATCTTCAAAATCAATTTCTTTTCACAAAACATCATGCAATTTTAAAAGAAAGAGATTTTATTAAAAATAGTCATGAAATCTTTTGGAGGAAGCTTCATGAAAATAAGGCTTTATAAAACCGTAAAAATCCGTTCGTGCCGTTTAAGTTAAAAAAACATTCTTCGTACTTTTGTCGGAAAAGTCAAAAAGTACCTCGTACGAAAAACGAAAAAATATTCCTTTCATATCCTTTACTAAAAACTCATCGAAGGGTAAAATTGGATTTAAACAATTTTAGGTGGATGGAAATAATATTACATATTGAGGAAACATGGATGTGGATGATAAGATACACCCCAGTAAATACTTACGAATAAACAATCTCGGATAAAAATGAGATTGTGATATTTCCCTTACCTTAGGCCGGATTTGCTTTGTACGTGTCCAAAGCTCCTGTATAATTGTTTAAATAATGTTATTTACTTATTCCAGAATCATACATATTGATATGATATCATATATGGTCATATTCTTATCTTCTTGTTAGTAATATTTCATTGTTACTTGTTACTCGGGTCTTTATTGCCTTTTGTTCTTATGCGTGTTTTGCCGAATAAATTCTTATTCTTATTTTAAGGTTATAGATACATTATATCCAGAATGGTATTATTGTAACATATATCATATTTATTCATTAAATTCATTTATATAATTATTATGTAATGATGATCATGTAGAACGAGTCGCATCACATCGTGGAGACGGTATTCCGTACGTACGCACGAGTTATGATATCGTTCCTATGATCGTGGAATTGTATTGGAGTATATATATATATTATTTCAGTATCAATATTACTTTATAATAATCATAAATAGTTACTCATTACACCATTATACCCATCCTTGTAAGGTGGTGGTGGAAAATAGATTACACCACAGCGTGGAGACGGTATTCCGTACGTACGCACGCGCGGTGATTTCATTTTTCCGTAAGATGGATAGATGGTGAAATAGGGTTGTTTCATACTTATAATAACATATCAGTATATGAGTGATACTGATGTTATTACTTAATAATGAAACAACCTATGAAGAATAAGTGGAAGAATAAATAAAGATGAAAGAATTGGTAATGGTAATTACCTCTTCTTTGAAGCGCCCTTTGGAGACCTCCTCTTAGGGAACTAAAATTGGTCTTTGAGGAAGACCAGAACCTCTAGTATGTTTCTAGGGAAGTGGAGAAGCGATTTTGTCAGGGTTTTTCCGAGCTTGAGTGCTCAAATTGGTGTGAGGAGGAGGGGGAGGAGGTGTCCTTTTATAAGGGAGGAGAGGGGCACCTTAGGAATATCTCAAAATATTATTTTATATTAAAGTCAAAATCAGTTTATAATGGTTCCAAAGGGTCTTATTTAGAAGCTAAAGTGGGGAAGGGTCTAAATCCTACCAACCAATAAGATTTAGACAAGTTTAGGGTATTATTTTAACCTTATCAATTAGATTTAACTCTAAGTTAAATAATTTAACTTTTACCGTGTCTTTTTGTTTTCTTTCACTATATGGTTAATACACTTACTATAACATGCCAAACGAACCCCAAATTGTTTATTATTAATATATATATCCTTATATAAGTCATTTGGCCGAAACTTATATTTTTAGGAATAAAATAACAATTAGTAATATAATATTTGATTTAAAAACTATTTTGTGTCAATTTTGATACTATTTGATATATGATTTTTGTGAAAGTCATAACAGAATTATATGTTCGAACCAAGTTGATTAAATCAACACTAATATATCATAGTAACCTATAAAATTAGTTTAATTCATAAAAAGTCTCAAATTACATTCATTTGAGCATTTATAACATCAATTATGTTAATATTTCCATAAAAGGGTAATTACTGCATCATCGTTGTGTCATAAATAAATTAATTTATTTAATGTCTAAAAATTATAAATAAAATATCATTATGTAGGAAATCTTTTTAGATTTCTAATGAATATTTACAATCAAATTTATCTTTTGTATAACCCTATATTAAAAATGTTTTAGTAAATAAACTTTGATTTTAACTCTTTTAACTCTTCTTTGAATTAAATAATAATAAATGTCCTAATCTAATCCAAGTGGACCTAAATGGTCATATTATATTCATAAGGTTGTTTTTGGTCGAATTACACTTATCCAATATAATTAGGACATGTGTTAGGGTAATAGTAATATCATATTTACCCTTAGTTACCCTATTTACTATTAACCGTGGTAAAAAAAAGTAATAAGTTACTATTCACCAAAAATTATTTTCATCTCATTGAACCACATTTTAGTCCTTGATATTAACCATGTCTGTCGTATTTTCGAAATTCCATTCACAGAAGCGGTAAAATTAAGTTTTATGCAAAATTCAGTTTTTAACCTACCACTTAGTGGTTTCACTATTCATCAAAAATTGAAAGTTTTCAGAAAAAGGCCAAAATTTCATCCTAAGCTATATTTCATATTCCGAATTCAAAAATGAAGTCTATTTTACCAAATTCATAACATATAAATTGCATTAATTAATTTTATAATTAAATCCCGCTGTTAAAACAAATAGCGTGTTTTTAAGAAACAATATCTATCAAAAGATTGACACTTGATTATGTCTGGTTTAAATGTGAAATTTCATCCAATGACCAACATTGTGTTAAATTGTAAAAATATATTCTAAATATACTTTAAAACAACTCAAATTAATAATTTATCACTATTAATTATTTTGATTAAAAAAAAGTTGTTTTTAATTATAATTTAGTAATTTTCACTATTCATCAGAATATGAAAGTTATCCGAAAAGTACCAAAATTTCACCTTAGGCTAAATTCGATACTCCGAATCCAAAAATGAAGTCCATTTTGAGAGCTAAAATTTCTAAAATTTAAAAAGTGGTTATTACTATTCATAATGGCTAGTTTTAATAATATTTTAATAGCATATCGTTGTTTCGTGAAACTCAGTATTGCGTACTACACACGCTATCGAGGAAGGTTGCGATTGCATGTAATGCAAGGCAAGTCAAGGATGCGTGTTGTGCAAGCTCCTTTTGGTGTAGCGTACAACACAAGACATTAATGAAATTAAAAATAATATTTTTCATAAAATCTCAGGCTGTTACAAAATCAGCTGGTATTGAAAAAGAATCCTCACCAAGAAAAATATCTGATTAGGAATTTTCCTCTCTTGGACATGATTTTTTTGTCCAATCTTTGAAAAAGCTTGTTGGAACTATCCCTCTATTTTCAAGAATAGACTCTAGATGCTAGATGCTTCAGCACACCTTAAATCAGAAATCAGATTCAGTATCCATGGTGGTGGATAAGTGTTTCAAGCTTGAGGATGATTTCAAAACCTTTTTCATAAACTACGAATCCCACAAAAGATCTTGCAAGAAAATTACTAGATGGTCAAAGAAAACTACATAAGACATTTTAATTATTGATGAGTTCCAAGAAAGTGTCAAGGATTCATTTGACGCCGAAGATGTGAAGATCATGGATCTCACAAATAGTTTTGAGGAAAATCTATCTCTTGAAGAAAATACTTGAAAGCAAGAAGTGAAAGGTCTGAATGGTAAATTATATTCAGTTTCTCAGATTTGGAAGAGGGAAAGAGATATTTGAATCTAACTTGAGGAAAAAATTTCTAAGCAAGAAGAAGTTATAATGGAATAGGCAGAATCTCTTAAGGATCAGGAAGAAAAAATAAAATCCTTAGAAAAGAAAACAGAAGATTGGGATAAACTTATCAAACGTGCAGAGGAAGATCACAAGGGGCTCTAGAAGCTCAAATCCATAGTAAAGAATTTGATACTGAAGGATAATGAAGGATAATATTGTTCAATTCAGATCTTTTGTTGTATTCCTTACTTGTATAAATCTTTCCAATCGTAATGAAATTTTGGGTTTCTCTTTATTCTTTTGGTTGTTTAGTACTAATATTTAAGGTACCATATTTATTTTTTCCATTCATTATATTCCTTTTTGAAAATCACAAAGGTGGAGAAAGGAATGATAAAAAATAATACTAAGAAAAATAAGAAATTTCCCAAAGGGGGAGTTCATCTAAGGGGGAGTTCTTATCCAAGAAGATTTTTGTATGTAATAAAAATATAAGTCTCAATCCGGAAATCAAGAATACAGTCCTTAGTGTTTCCAAAGCCTAAGGGGGAGTTAGTCGTATTCACCATTTCTCATGTGTTAAGGGAGATAAGTTTTATTTTCAAAGTCTGGAAAAATATCTTCTAAGTCCTTATATTCTTTTTCATAAGTATGTTTGGGCTTTCAAAAAAGGGGGAGATTGTTGATTCAATAAGGTTTCCTTATGAATTTTCCTTTCCTTCTTGTTTTTGAAAATCCCAAACACTCTATCTTAAAGTAAATTTCTTTTCCCCTATATTTTATATTCATAAGGAAAACTTTCCTTCCCCAAGGAAATTTATCCTTACCAGGTTTTCATTGTTTATATCATAATTTATCTAAACCTAACTCATTTTATTTCTAAGTATAAAATTCAGTTTCATAACTAAAACCTAAAAATATTATAAATACTTAGACATAGAGCATTCTATTTTCAGGATCTGAATTTTGGTTCTAAATTCTCTGAATTCAGACTCTGAACTTTCTGAGTTCATACTCCGAATTCTCTGAATTCAGACTCCGAAAATTTTGAGTTCAGACTCCGAATTCTCTGAATTCAGACTCTGAACTTTGTGAATTCAGACTCCAAATTCTTATGAATTCAGTCTCCGAATTTCCTTGAAATTCAGATTTTAGAATTCAGTAGAATTCAGGTTCTGAATTCTTTTGAAGACAGAATATGAATATTCATGTATTATAGACATTGAATGGTTTTTTGGTTAGACTATGAATTTTTATTTTTCCTTACACTTCGAAAAATGAATTTGGTTAAGAAACCATATTTTTGCTTACTTTTATTATAGTTATAAAACGATGTCATGCTTTCTATTTCTAACCAACTATTGTTTGAGTGACACATGTACAGGTCCCTCTGAAATTCAAGGAAAAATATGACCGTTGGAGGAGGGAGCCGACCGTTGAAGGTGTGCCTATAAATAGGAGCTCATTTGAACGAGCTCAATGAGGTTGATAAATCTAGAGATTACATACTGCTAAAGTGGTTTCTAGAGAGAGAGACTTTATTACTTTGTGCGTTCTGAACATCTTGTTCAGAATTGCTTCGTGTGACTCCGAATGTTGCTGAGTACATTCGAGGGATTCTGGGGATAGGAAGACAGAGGTTCTGACTACCTTGAAGTTCGAGGGCTTGCGTGGATATCAAGACAGACTCCGATATTCTTATTAAGGGCTTACTCTGGTGTGGGTCAGACATACTTTCTTGAAAGTATAAATCAAGGGACCTTTATCCAAGGTTGTTGGACACCCTTCTCTTTGGGTTAAAAGATTTACTACTTGTTACATGTATTGTTTCAAGTTTTCTGTTGTATTTTGGTTGTTAAATAAAGTATAACTATCTTATACTTTATTATACTTGTACTCTGATTAGTAAGATTCTATATTCTCTAAGGTAGAATCTTTATCTTTATAAATTTTTCTTAAGTTTCATTTCTGGAACCACATTTCCAAAATCAAGAACGTTTGTAGAACTAAGAGGTTTTGTGAATTTACCTTGTTTATCTTTGTTAAACATTACCATCTTTAAAAGTTCCAAAGGAATTTTTTTAAAGTATAAAATTTACCCCATCCTGTTTTATATTGAGAATCTACATCATTATTTAAATCCTACACAGAATTCATATTTTCTAAATATTCTATTGATTTTATTTTCTTTTAGAGTTTACAAAACAATCATTATGTGTTTTTCATGTTCCTAGAGACTTTTAGAATATACTAGTATATAATCAATAAAAAAACATAAAATTATACAAGAAATATAATAAAACTCTATTCATTAGATCCATAAATATAGCTGGTTCATTTGAAAACCCAATGGAAATAAGTACAAACTCCTAATTACCATATCTAGTTTAAAATTATATCTTTGAGACATATTACTCCTTTAATTTCAATTAATGAAATCATGAACTGAAATAAATATTTTAAAAATACTATGATCCCTAATGTTGATCAAACAAATCATCGATATGAAGAAAATGATGAATGTTCTTAACAATGATGTTATTCAAATATCTATAATCAATGAAAAATCCTAATAAAATAATATTTCTTTTTAAAAAACAAAATAGGTGCACCCTAAGGTGAAGTACTTATATGAATAAAACCTTTATCTATAAACTCATGAAATTGTTTTTTCAATTTTAAAAGGTCTAATTATTACCTTAGATAATGGGGTTTTAAAATTGGTTTAGCATTAGGCACTAAGTCAATAGTAAACTCAATCTATCATTCATGAATAACACTAAGAAACATAATTTGGAAAATATCCCAATATCCATTAACTATTGGAACATAACTAATTTTAATAGTTTATTTATTTTCAACAACATGATCTAGGTAACTTTCACTTCCACATATAATAAATTTCTCAGCTTCTTGGAAGGTTATCAAAGGTATGATATCATTGAAAAAAACAATTCTTGGATTTGTAATCTATATTATAATGATAAAGTAAAATCCAATTCATACCCAGAATAATATCAAACTCTATCATGGTATGTTCAGCAATATTTATAGGAAATATCATCCTACTAATTATAGTAGGATGATTCCTATAAATCTTGGTTACTTTAATATTTCCACCAGGAGCTTTCTCCAAAAGTTATATCATACATTAATGAGGTTATATTCCCAATTCAATTGAATTTTTCTCAAAAATAAAGGAATGTGAAGATCTAGAGTCAAACAAGTTATTGGTGTAATTTGAATAAAAGAGAAATGTACCTATCACCACTTCATTTAATGTCCCAACATATACCATTAAAGTATAAAAATATTTTTACACTCCCTTCTATTTCCGATCTTGATGATTTCCACCTTATGTAACTAATTTTTTACACATATTAGCATAACTTCCTAACTCATTATAATTAAAACACTACATCATTGGTTGAATATTCGTTACCCGATTCTTGGATTGTTCATAACTATTTTATTTGCAGTCAAGGGCCATATAACCTAACTTACAACATCTATAAAACTTTATTAAACCTATTAAACATTCCTTAAAATTTATTGTACTATACTTGGAACATGTTGGGGTCTATCGTACATACTTATTCATTTTTTTCTTCTCCATTGTCTACCACCTTAACTGTTTCTTACTCTTGTTATCTCGAGGAACATAGTTTTTGGAAAGCTCTATCTCAACTTTCTAAGTAAAATGAAAAACCTTATAATAAATTTTAAATTCCCATACTGCTAAATCTATTAATAAACTTTGTTTAAAAATGGATTAAAATATATTAATTTTACTATCAATTTCTTGAACAAAATATGGCACGTAATTGGCCATTCTTGTAAATTTAGTTTCATACACATCCACATAATATTCCTCTTTATACCTTAGTTCCAAGAATTATTTCTCTATTCTACGTAAAAAAAACTTAAGAAATATTTATATAGAAAAATATTATTAAATGTTTCCCATTCCATAATATCAAGATCATATTTCTCTCTTGTATTCTTAACTAGAGAGCACCATTGATCAACTTAACCTTCAAAATGATAAATGAAAAGTATTGTCTTTTGATGTTTTAAACATCATATGAATTCAAATATCTTCTCCAGGGATTTGACCAATCCTTTTTCTACCATTGGGTTAGAATATGCTCCAAATTTTGGAGGATGTTGCCTCATAAAATGATATAATATTATCATGTTCTTTTGTGGTATATTTGGTTTCTCTCTATCATGGATTCCACCAATATTTATATCTTTCATCAATTGAGCCTTCACCATAAGAAACTGATCCATTACAATTCCATCCATTCTAGGTTACTGACCTGAGAATATATTATTCCCTTTGTTCTTTCTTACTATAGCCTCTATGTTTTATCTCTATAAAAATATTTTGAACAAAAATATTTTAGATGAAGCAGCATGAAAATCCTTAAATTTTGTATCATCTTAACCATTAAGTAAAATATTTTAAGGGCATTCTATTATCATATCATATCCCCTGAAGTTATATAAACCCTACTATAATACCAACTATAAGGACCATGCCTTAAATATAATATATTCATGAGTCTTTAGAGTAGAATACATTTAATTTCATTCCAAAATATCTTTTAGGTTTAGAGTTTTAGAGAATTAGGAAAAAACTATTACATATTAAAATGATACATTACAAGTGTACACTTCTACTCAGTATCCATTTTTACCATAAAAAACTCTTTAAAATAAAATATGATTTATTTATAAGAAAAATATTCAAAATTTTCATCATGACATTATCCATGTCCCAACTCATCTTTAAAACATGTAAAAAATAGTATAAAATGTGGAATGAGAACAAAAATCATAGTAAGGGACATAAAAATAATAAAAACATTAGTCATGTGAAAAACATAAAAATCCATGAAAAATTTACCTTTATATCAATGATATTGAGAAGATGAAATAAATAATTTCCACAAGAAAATCATACACAATTTTTTCTCAAATAAAAACATTCAAACTCAAAGAAAGAAAATAAAAATCCTTTTTGGAAACTTAGAGAAGTACATTTATCACCCATGTTAAAAATAACTAGAGCCCAGTTAAATACATAGGAGAAACCACCTCAATAAGTCCCTCTATTTATGTTAATATAAGGAAAATTACCACATTCATTGTAGCACAATCTAGGCGAACCCATCGTATAACTTTTATCAATCTTACCTGATGCTATTTGGTTGCACCCAATGAATAAGCTATATTGGGCTCCTCTGTGAGCTATAATGGGGCTCAACCCATTGTATAAGCTTTATTGGTCTCACCCATTTCACATATAATTATAAATTACCATATAAAATCATTTATAATTTCACATTTTCATCATAAAACCTTTGAATAACTCTTTTAAATGAATATATAAAACACATTTGGATATCAAAACACACTTTTATTTAAAACCCCCTTTTCAATACAAAAATACACAGAAAAAGGGAAAGAGGATTTTTCTTTGAATAAAAGGTTATTTTAAAAATTATTAAGGAAAATAACCTTTTAAATATAAGTAACATCAATGGATTTCATATTACATGGAAAATGATTTTGAAAGACCACTTGGAACATTTTTGAGGAAAATATCCTTTCCATTTTGAAAACATGTATTGTAAAAAAATTACACAATTTTTAAGGAAAATTTTTTGTTTGAAAAAATACTCATAAACATGTAAATAAATATTAAAATAAAATCTTATTTAGGATAGTGCAAAAATCCTACCATTCCATATAATTTTAAAAAAATATCCCTTTCATACTTTTGTCAAAAAGTCAAAAAGTACCTCATTTGGAAAACGACAAAAATATTCCATTAAAACCATTTTTGTAAAAATTAAAAATGTGTAAAAATTAATTTAAAAAATCATAGAAGAAGAGTAAAAACTCCTTTAAAACATTTTTAGAAAATATTTATATGGAAGAAAAATAGAGTTTAAAGGGAATCTTTAGAAGATGACTTTAAAAAAGTCCCTTCCCATGAGTCTGACTCATCACATAAATTATTTATCTTCCTAAATAATAAACTTAGGTTAATTATTTAATTTATTAAGAACAGTTTTAAAGTTTATTATTATTTTTATATCAATTATTACCATGTTATATACAATTACTTATTCATTTATGTTCACATTGGAAATTTCTAATGATATTAAACTCATATGTCAGAATTGAATTCGATAGGTTGATAATGGTTAAATAGGTCATTATTATGTAATATAAATAATAATTATCATAAAATAATTATCAATTTTATATATAAATTATAATTTTAAATCCAACTATTAAATATGGTTATGAAAAATGAACTATGTTAAAATCATAGAGGCTATAGGCCATACGTACGCATGAGTAACGTTTTCATTTTTCAACGATCATTATGGAAAGAATGTAAGTATTATTTTATTCTTAAAAAAATATATTAATATCCTAAATATCATATTAATTCTTTAAATTTACTTATATATATCATCCATGTGATGTGGTATGTAAAACGAATCACATCGCTTTGTGGAGGTGGTAGTTCACATGTACGCACGAATGACATTATCATCTTTCAATGAATGGAATGGTGAGAAAGTAAAAGATATATTATATTTTAATAATTATAAATATTTCATGAATATCATATATAAACTTTATTTACATCATTATGACTATCTGTGAGATATGGTGATGGAAAACAGATTAGATCGGTTCACGTGGCGGTAGTCTGCTGTTCACATGAATGACAAATACCACTCTCATTTTATGAATTTTGGATATGGATATAGGTTATTCACTTAAAATAATAATATATAATTATATTTAGTATAATAGTGTTGTTATTTTATCATATTTTAATAATATTTTATGGAGTTGGAGGAAGAAACAAAACTAAAACATGCGGATAAAAACTATACATCTTCTTTGGAAAATCTCCTCTGATTGGCATCTTAAGCCCTCTAAGGTTGGTGTTATGCCTAAAAAATATCTCTACAATGAGGTTATGGAATCTAGGAATGGATTTGGTTTGGTATTGGCTTGAAAAATGTGTTTTGACTATGAAGGATTGATTAGAAGATGTGACCTTTTGTAAGAGAGGGGAGGGGCACTCTTGGAATTCCACAAAATATTAAATTAATATAAATTAATATTCAATTAAAAATGGATCCAAAATGGGTTATTTAAAATATAGGGTGATTATGGGTCTAAATATACTCATCCAATATAATTTAGACAAGTTTTGAATATTTTTTGTATCATTATGTTTTTGTTGTAACCATTCATTAACCCTTTTTAAACTTACTTTGACAATAATGGTTTTTATACATTAAGAGTCAATATAGTTAATACAAATGAAAAAATGCCACATAAAGAGAACATGGTTGATATTATAAACTGTATATTATTCATTTTTCAAAATATAATATTTTTATTAATTCTATATCATTTAATAAAATATTATTTTTTATAATATAACATTAATATCATTTTTTAGAACTATTTATTACTTTGATTTTAATAACATAATAACAACAATTAAAATTAAAAAATTTTAATATATCTCAGACATGTAATTTTAATCTATAAAATTATTTTATCAAACTAATTATCACAAATTATATTAATTTAAATATTTTTAATATCATTTTTTTGGGTTTTCCATTGATTGAGTAATTACTACCTCAATGTTCTGTAAGAATTTAATGTAATTATTTATTCACTAAAAATTAAAAATAAATTACCATGATGAAGATATATGTTTTATATTTAAAAATAATATTTAATACTGAACATAACATCTTGTCATCCTCATGTTAAGAATATTATAATTATTAAAAATAAGTGTGTGACATTTTTTACTTTTCTTGAAATACAATATTATAAAGGTCATAATCTCATCCAAATGGAAAAAAGGAAATATATTGGACCTTTTTTTGATTATTGATGATATATATATTCGCAAATAAAAATTATTCAAGTGTTAGGGTTATTTTATAGTCCTTATTATATTATTCATAACCCTTAATTACCTGATTTACACTTTATTGTGGTAATAAAAATTACTATGGTTTCTATTAATTTTGAATTAAAAATAAATGGGGACTATTTATCAAATGTGTGTCTAATAATTAGAAATATAAATTCAATTTTTCAAGGTAAAAAAAATAAAATTGGAAGCATTAAATTTAAAATCAAATCGACAAAATGTCATGACAAATAGTTTTAAAAAAATGCACTTTTAAAATATAAAGTGTATTTATGCTATATTCAAGTATAAAATCCATTTCAAACACCATAATTGGATTATTTTAAATCCAAATAAAATAATTAAATTTTAAAACTAATCCAAAACACAATTTTACTTTGTGAATACACTTTTCAATAAAAATCAGTACTTTTCATTATTCATTGAAAAATCAATATTTTTAGAAAATTCTAAAAAATACATCCTAAGATAATTTTGAAATTTTGAATTAAAAAATGAAAATAATTTTTTAAAATTAAAAATTTGAAAAAAATTATAATTAAACTTTTAAACAAAACCTTACAAGAATTGAGTTGTATAAAATTATTTCCTTTTTTTTATTTTTGAAATTACTCAACATATATATAATGAATATAACTATCATATTAAAGAATAATAATTAACATGAAAATTATTTATTCTATAATTATCTGGTTTATTAATTTTATAATTAATAACTTAAGTTTGGTAATGTCTTTATATACTTTGAAAAATACATTTCTTCAAAAAAAATGATTTTCATTGCTTCTTGTGATTTTTTTTTCCACTTTTATAAAATTAATTGAAAAATAAACTTAATTTTTGGAATTATTTTGTTAAAATTTTCTTAAGGTGAATTTTTTAGAATTTTATAAAAAAAATTATTTTTTGATGAACAGTGAAAAATACTGATTTTTACTCAAAAATGCCTTTTTGTTTAAAATATTTACAAAATTAAATTATATTTTAAAATTATCTTAGATTAAAATTAGTTAAATTATATATTTATTAATAAAATTTAGTTCATTGGAATAAATTTCATATAGATTTATGATATTAAATATTTCTATACTTATAGAAACTTTTTCTTTGGAAATTCTTTTTTTCATCGCGTCCACAGGATTAATTTTAAACCAAATTCTGGCACCTATAGGATTTAAATTTAGTAAAAATGAATTTAATATTAGGAATAATAATAATTAATATTATATAATAAGTCCAAATTAATATTTATTCTTAATTAATTGTAAAAATAGTAAAAAATTAATTATTGCGGTTAAGGTTAAAACAGATTTACTAGGGTTTAAAAAAAGGATAAGGGTAATTTTTCCAATAAAACTTATCTAAATACTATTTTATATCCTTATTTAAACCTTATAATATCTTAAGTTATAATATATGTTAATTTTGAATCATTTTCTTTGTAATTACTTTATCATTTTGGATTCTTTTAGGAAATTTCCAAGTAGTTTCCAAGTGGGTTCCTTTCCCCACTTATAAAAGTACATCCTCTATCCTATCCTCTTAACACTTCCAAAGTCTTTTATTTCAAAAAATACCTTCTAAAATAATTTCTATTATTCTCTCCCCATATCCTAGAATCCTTATTTTTATTAGTAAACCCTTAGAAAAAGGCTTTTGTGATGACCTAAGGAGGTTGTTTGAAGAGGAGCTATCGTTCTTAACCGAGAAATTTTATTTTATTTCTTATCCCACATAATTAAAATATTTTTTTAACTACGATGATAGAATAAAATTATTACCTCACATATATTGATATGTTATCATTTTAGTGGAATAAACTATATCAACATCCTCTTCGGTCAAATGTGAAACGAAATTGTCGATTATGTGTACGATGGACTACCGCCTTGCGAATTGATGTAATTCATTTTCCATCAATGTCTATCACAACTGGATATAAATACAGATTTAACATATTTATATGTTATATATTAAATAATTATACCTCTTAAATTATAATATTAGATCTACCTTTTTACCTTCTAATTCGTTGGAAAATGATAATGACACTCATGCTTATGTGTGGACTATTGCATCCACAAAGCGATGTGATACGATTTTCATTTAATTTTGACATAGATGGTAAAAGGATATATTTAGTGATTATATATACTATTTATGAAATAAAAATTACTTTCAAAATTTTATATGTTATTTACCTTTCTTTATTTCCATCTGTTAAGAAAATGGAAACAACATTCATGCGAACGTATGACCTACCATCTCCATGAATGATCTAATTAAATTTTTATCTATAACTTTTATTGATTACTATAAATACATATTTAATTAATACATATTATATGTATATCATTTTTAACATTCTATAGATGATTTATCCATGATAAAAATAAAAGTATTGAAAATTACAAATCAAAACATACATAAAAAATGAAGCAATTATTACCTGAAACTTGATTTCAACAAAGAATTGTTTATAAATGGGTGATAAAATGTTATAAGTAAAACATATATGGAATTATATATATTATTATGGTTTGGTAATATATTTTTAATAAACCTATATTAATTATACAGGAAGTTTGAACGTGTATGAATGAATTTGAGACTTGAGGTAAGGGAATGTTGTCTCACTTTTATTTTTGCAGGACACATGCCCTATACACCACTTATTTCTTTTGTGTGGTGTATATACAGAATATTAATGTCTTTTATGATTATTATCATGAAATTATGCGATATAGATATCCATATAATGTTATTTATTTTTTGGGTCTTAGTATTCAAAATATACCAAAGTGGTTAGGGTATTATGTTACAACCTCACTATTTATCTGGGTTGTTTATGATTTAGTTCCAGTGATAAAATATTATGATCTATCTCTCATGAAAATCAAGAATTTTATTATACTTTATTTTCTTCTATAAATTACTTATTTTCCTTTCATTTTCCACTCTTTATTTACTCAATATATCAAAAGAATGTTTTTAAGGAAAACCGACTTTATTTATCTCTTTGGTCAAAAATCCTTTTAATTCCATGTCCATGTTTTCTAAAAAAGTTTTAAGTAATGTTTTAATATTATCTAGTGATTGTTTAAATACATTTTTACCTAGGTTTTAATTTTTTAAAATGTTTTAAAATTAATATTCTTATCATTTTTTGAATAAGGTTATTTTTCCCTTTTATCGAAATTTTGATAGGAATATTTATTTTAACGTGTACAAAATGAATGATATTTTATGCCATCATGACCACTAAATGATTCAAAACTTAAATTAAAAGTTTCCAAGGTTATTTTCAAAGAATTTTTTTCTTTAATCATTGGTAATTTTTAAAATTTTAAAAAATTATTTTTAAAATGAAAATGATATTTTCCTCAAGAAAGGTTACTTAATATTTACTGGGTATATGATCCAAAGGCACATTAATTATTATTTATATGTATATTTTAAGTTTATAAAACATATATATTTTCATGGGTTATGCTTTGAAGAATTGATAAAATTTTTATGAAACTTGTTTCCGTTGCATGGGTTATGATGTCATGCTATGATGAATGATTTATGATCTTATAGAATGCATACGTATGGTTTACATAATATGATGGGTGTTATCATTATAACCATGGATGGTGGTTACATTAAATACAAGGATGGTGGTTACCTTATAACCAAGGATGGTGGTTATATTATAACCAATGATGAGTGGTTTTTTTATAAGTTGAGGATGGGTGATCACATTATAGCTCTACAATGCATTTGTTAAATATGGATAAATCATCAGTTATATTATACATTAATTAAATTTCATGTTTTAAATTTCATTAATGGTCCTAGTTTTCATGTCAATAATATTAAGCATGTACCTGGTTTACATGTCCATAAGTTTATGTGAGGACCTGGTTTTAATGTCGTAACATAAATAGTGAACCTATCTCTATTTATACATGTCCAAAATGTTATGAGATATTTATTTCCACATTACTATATTTATTTTATTCTATATTATATTATGTTCATTGATTTAATCTTTGATTTACTTCTTATGAACTTCCAAGATTTATTCTATGACTCGATTTTATGATCTTTGATTTGTAGGGTTTGGTTTTTAATTTTAATTGTAATGTTCTCATACCCTTACGATCGTGTTATGTTGATATCATACTTTTTTACCCTTACTAAGTATCTAATCTCACCCTTTATTACGTTTCCTTACCCTAGGGTATTAAGAAAAATTTTGTCTATGATATGTCTCTGGAGGGTTCTAGTTATAAAGAAAATAGTGGGGTATGATATGGTTCACTTATGAACCAATTGTTTATGCATAAAAGTTTCTAAAGACTCTAAACCTTTTGGTGCTTAGTCATGTTTATATAAAATCAAATTAATATTCATCTATTTATATGTAATATCTATGTATGTAAAGTATATTTCTCAATAGTTTATCATTATTTTTATTTTAACCCGGTGTTTTCATTTTTTAGGTATTTTAATTGCCTTTAAAGGGATTTTTTTGTTGTGGTGTATTAACATTTTTGTTAGTGAAAATGGATGATTGAGGCAGGTTTGTTGATGTACATACCATTAAATTTAAAGATAGATTACTTGTTTATTTCCACCTCACTCTTTATGGTCTTTTGAAATTATATTAAGTGAATAGATTGATCCTTTCTTAAGGAAGTTTGTTGCCTTGTGTTTTTTTCTCAAAATCGAGTTCCACATAATTTGTTCACAGTTAGTTCTTGTTTAACTAACTAATAGGATATTTTAAAAATTAATTGATAAATTAATTGGGTTTGTTATTATCATTGGTTTATAAAAAAATCAAGTCACGTTTTAAGGATTTGTTTCAAACTAATGGTGTGTTTGGTTTCTTATAAAATTTTATTTGTGTTAATTTTATTATTTGAGTTACTTTGATGATGTTTATTTGATTTATTTTTCATAAGAGGATTTTTTAACTTGGTTTCTTTAATTATGTTTCAAAATTCCCACTTTTAAATTTAATCTAAAAATGATTTTTCTTGAAGTAATTAAACACTTAGATTGTGACCCTTTATGTTTCTATGTGAAGTGGGTGCAAGACATCCCATTTTGGAGATATATTTATGATATTGTTATTCTTGAGAAAAGGGGGTTGATTTTGTAAAGGGTGTTTAGTGGTGAATGTGTGTTATTATTATTATTGTAATTCATATTAGTGTGTTCCCCTTAATGTATATATATTAATTTATCACCTCCACTTCATGTCATGGGAAATCATAGGTAGCTAAGTAGGAATTCTATGTATGAGTACTTCACTAGTTAGGAAAATTCACTAACCAATTTTCCCAATTTAGAACTAAGGTTTAAAGTCCCACCCTAGTCTGTGGTAACCAAGTGATTTCTAAACTGAGGGAGTCACAACTGAACCTCAGGCATGCCTCCCCATATACCAGAGGTTGTTGACTAGTAGTGGGGGTCTAGGGTAGTACCATGGTGAGACTATACCCACATATAATAGAGAACAATAATGGGAAAATAAAGAAAATCATCCATCAATTATAAAAATCCATCAAAGTATGTGGAAGAAATACAATAGAATCAATAAAAATAAGTGATATATGGAAGAGCATGATCATAGAGACCCACTAGCCACCCACCAAGCCAGACAAATAAACAAAATGAAATACTGTAATGAAATAAATGTATAGGAGTCTCTAATATATCCAATAGCCTCACCTTGTGTCGGTCTCTAGACTCATTCGAGCTGTCCTGCTCGATCCATCTGCTTCAAGACTCTTCTCAACTGAAACCTGTGGTAAATGAAATCATTTCATGTACCCAAGTTCCATGGAAACCTAAGTGAGGTATGAGTATAACTCAGTTGGGAACCACCAACATTGTTCTACACAATACTTATAATTGTAGTGTATACATGTGATATGATCAAAATAAATAAATAAAGTGAAAATGTATAAAAAAACCATTGTCAATCCTTAGGTCTTTTGTAACACCTATGATCCACCCAAACCTTCTTCATTCAATAATGTAGTGTCTATGATCATGAAATACAATCATGATACTAAATATTAGGCCCACGTTTTATTCCTAGGAGAAATTCCTAGGAAATCTAGTAGTATCATGAGTCGTCACCGATCCCTATGAGGTAATCCCAGGTGATACAATAGAATCAGGATCCATTTTGATCCTTATAAGGTAAACCTAGTAGATAAATAGTCATCAATTATCATCGATAAACCATATAAGGTAATCCTAAGCATTCATAGTCATCAAGCACCTAGAAAATTCCTTGGGGATTATACTAGGAGATCCATAGTCATCAGGCACAACAACCGAACCCCAAGAGAAATCCATAATCATTCTATAGTCATTTTTCATCATCATCAAACCCAAGGAGGAAATATTGATCATTTTATAGTCATTAATAATAACTAATTAACTCCATGAGTTAATATTGATCATTCCATAGAAACATTCAAGTAGGTTGGATCTAAGGTGAACATCTAAGGCATACCATGTATGTAATTGCATATTAGAGGATAATAATCCCTCCCGTAAATTCTTGATCCCATATCTCATAATATGGTCAACCTATGAAATACACAAACTATAATATTTATATAATTAATGTATTAAATTTTTAACTCGTATTCTAAGGTGACACTAGAAATCATCATTACCCATTTCTCACACACACCCTTTCACTAGGGTCAACATGTGACTGGGGAACCCACCAGGGTCCATTGGGTCTAAACATAGCTAGGAAACCTCATAAAGGTCTCTCAATATCATCTCTTATTTTGGGTCAACACCCACCAATCATAGGTAATAGAATCCCTTAACATCATCAAAGTCTCATTAAGGCCTCAATGGACTCCTAGGAAAGTCTCATAAGGGAGATAGCCCCTGTCACATATTTTAATCTTTCTAGGGTCTACCCACCCATGTCACAAAGTCTCAGTGGGGGATAATTGATTTCCCCATGTCCATATCACTAGAAATAATGATTTAAGGCATCTCAAGGTTCTCATATCACCTATGTGGGATAATAAACTCAACCCAACACACTCCTCTATAAGGAAATGTCTAGGGCTCCAAAACTAGGGCCACTGGGTCTTATCCACTTAATTAATTTTAATTTATACCCCTTGGGGTCTATAAATCTCTACCATAGAATCAAGGCCCTAACCATCAGTAACTAAGAAAATCAATCCCATGTACAAGGTCTATCGTGGCCTTGTCACTTTGTACAGTCCATTCATAGGTACTTAAACTTTAATTAAATAATTTAAGAAAAATAGTTCAATCACACTTGGTGGAGAGACTGCATATCACATGCGATAAGTAAAATTAATAATACCATAAGTTAAATGTGTAAGGACCACCTACCTCAATCATGATTTCATCCCCCTTTTTTAAGTATATCTTGACAACTATCTCCCAATATCTTCTAAGTCTAAACAATCACTGCTCATCATTTTGGGGCCCAAAATCATGCCAAAAAAATCCAGTTTAATTAATTATAATAAAATTATAATTAACTATAAATTAAAATTTATTTTTCAATTTATTTTATTAATAATCATTGAAAAACTCATTAGTTCATCCCGTCATTCCAAAACCGTCGAGAACGAGGTGAAATCCATACTCGACATGCACATGAACCTAATCTGTACAAAATTCCCAATTAATATAACCAAGTAAATGTAAATATTAACCCAAATTCTAAAAAATCTATAGGATAAACCACAATACATTATAACTTCTCCAAAATTACATGTGATGATGTGCGGACACTGTCTTAGGTCTTTTACATACCACTACATATGAAGGACCCATCATAAATAGTCAATTCCAACATGGTTCACTGGAATTAGAAAAAAAACATACATTAGATCACTCAAATTTTATGAAAGGAAGGGGAAAACCAAAACATAATGAATTATAGGGAAGTTCATACCTCAAACCCCACAAAATCTACACCAAAAATGCCCTAGATTAAGGGGGAGGTAGAAAGGGAAGGCACTCACTGAAGGCCTCCCTATACGTGTGCTTGCCGATCCCTGAACAAAAGTGGACAAGAATTTATAAAACAATCCCCAAATTCTCAAATCATGAACCCCTGGTACACTCTATAAAACTTCTACCCCCCACTCCCCCCTGAAGATTCATTTTGTGAATACCTGATTTATGGCATGTATGGCATATAATAGGTCCCTCCTATAACCTAACCATTATGAATTCCCTCTGATGCTCTCCTAAAAACTTGAGATATCAAAATATTCCTATAAACTTCCAATAATACCCTTAAGGAACATTTAAACTCTTGGAAACATGTGTTGAGTCCCAATTTTCAAAACAAACCATCCACCAAATCAAAAATAAAAATTCCATCTGAATTCCATAGCCTGTCTGAACACGGTGTATTACAATCTACCCACCATAGAACTTTACATCCCTGAGAAGTATCATATACCATTCAATAAAAAAACCATAACTACTTAGGTCTCTAACCCATGATCAACTCATTTCACTCTTTCTTCAAACCCTGAATGAGATCTCATTTCATAACTCCAATCACAAGGTTCAATATCCACCAAAAGATGATCCACCACTCACTGCCATCCTTGAAACACAAAGATGGTACTTAATTGTTCCTATCTATATTTATACACCTTATTAGAATCAATAAAATCATCATTTGTCTTATGGAACTCCCCATCATTAGCTTCTATTAACTCAAGCCAATTATGATTACTAATGCTCCCCACTATTAAAATTGCCTTCCAAAATCCATCCTCAATGGTAAAATGACACACTTGATGCAGTGTATATCTCATCATGCCCAAATAAATTTAAAAACACTAGTAAAAATTTGGAATTGTCTCTTATCTTTTATTTTGAATTGAATCAGACGAGTCTCCACTACCCATGCATAGGGCCTACATATGCCATACTTTCCTCGAAAGGTCCTGATTAAACCTTGGAATACCCCCATCATAATAAATATGATATACCCAAAACATGGTACCATCTTCCCTTTCTTTTCTATTCATTTTCATCTCAATGGACACCCTTTTTACGTTTTTCACATGATTCACCCCTACATCACAAGATAAAATGGTTTCACCCCTAAATCATGGACAAAAACTAGTTCACCCTTCAACCATGTCACAAATAACTGGTCCACCCTCTAAACCACATCATGGATCATGATTAAACTCATTAATCTTCTTTAGACCAAATTATAATAATCCTAATCATGATTTCAACACACTGAATCCTTCCAATATCTCATATGAACCTAAAATATATTATTTCCATGGAACCATATACATTTGGATTCATCTTCTCACCAACCTACAAGAACCACCTAGACCATCCAATGAATGGTCCTATCATTCCCATGACCCTAACAGTAAGGGGATATACCTCCATGACCCATACATCATCCATCACTACATGTAATGATTGTACATGGTTTTCCCATTCATAACTTATTTCTTACACACATATCAATTACTAACCATTTCTTACTCACCATGAAATCTGTCCTCATAACTCACTAAATTTTATTTACAATGAGGTTCACACCCTCAATTGACCAATTGTTCAATCCCCACTATATGGCTAACCTGAGACCGCTCCTCGAGTACATCCTCAACAAGTTTCATTGTTACATGTGGGTTGCTCATACCGATCAATTATCAACAATCCCAAGTATCATTTGCCTAGGATAAAACTCAAATCGATCGTTCCACCACACTTGACCCATTTAAAAAAAATTCCCTCACCATAGGGGGTATTTCCAATTATCAGCAAACCTTAGCACCCAAGCCTAAAATAATATCACCAATTTCATCAGTCCTCAACTCAAACATGTACACTCACCATTCTATGATCCAACGACACTACATGTACCCAACGTTTCCACCTCAACCTCATCCAAATGTAATGGCCATACACTATTTTGCAACCCAAACAAAAAACCCAACTCACTCCCCCATGAGTGGTACATCCTCAAACCACCTTAAAACCATCATTATGATCTTTTTCAAGTGAAATGAACTTATAAAACCATTAAAACACACCTAATTACACCACACAAGTGGTACTTTATAATGGTGCTCAACATCCACCATTGCTAAAACAAGGCATACCCAAGAAGGTGTGAACCCTAGTGCTTCCCTACCACATCATTCAACTTGGACCACCTCGTGTCCTATGTCATAAATCCTAGGATAACACACCTAAACAACTACTTATTCTATTCATCCATTCCAGTATTATCTAAAAAGAAGCACGCTTGGCCATCCTCTTCAAAACAAGTACTTACCCACGCCCAGTTACATCACATGATCACCCGCTAACCAGGATTAATTCCATAATAGCAAGACTACATCCATTTTATACCACTGAACTACTTATAGACACATCCAAATTCAATAGGGTTAGGCACTAAATTTGTCCTTCCCTCCAAACCCAACCTCAATACCGAAAACACTAGCACTCAAAGTGATTTCCTCATAAAAATTACAATTCATCTTTATCACTATACCATATAAGATAGCACCTTTTATTCATTGATCTCAATAAAATACACCTAATTATGCCTTACATGATTATAAAAAACTAAGGTTTCACCATGAATACATCACATATTTGGTAGAAAATCCCATGAATCAACCTCAACCTGAAGAATTTATCCATGATTATTGTATCTAGGGAACTTATAAGACTAGGATAACCCCTCTATTGGGTTACCCTCATATATCATGTATCATCTATAACACCCAACTCGCTAACATCCCAAGCCTTATCTCAAACACTAGGCTCTCTTGAATATCCCATTGATCGTACCTCACTGGGTCATATCTCACATAAATTATAACTCATAGGGAAATATATATTATCTTATATCAATAATCACACAGTGACTCATGTTCCCAACTACCCACTCTAGGAACTTATTTACACATATCCACATCCAATATCACATTCCATAACACCACCTACTAGGGAACTAATTCTCATAGAGAGTCCTTATATACAACAACCCTAAGAGAATATGAAATCTCAGGATGGTCCTCACTGGGCCTCCACATACAAGATACACCACCTAAAGGATCACATCCTTAATTTTCAACACATATGTATACAATGACATCATCCCACCATGGTCTATGTCGAAAAAACTCATAGTCACAAGGCTTGGTTAAGTATAATCCCACCACCAAGTTATATGGAAAAACCCCATATAGGTTATTACTAACACTTTAAATAAAATAAACCATTTTATTTTACAAAATGAGTATTATAATTACCCACCAGGGGTCCATATATAAGCTATATACTACCTACACTGACTTACTAAGGGTCGTCATACATCTCCTATATTTTAGGACTCTATAGTCATCATCATCATCAACCATCTTAGCATAGATCCAAATGACCTGTCATCAGAAGAAACTATATTTGGGTTAATTTCATTACAATTCCATTAAATTTTATATGGGAAAATATTATATAATTTTATGTATATAATGTGTATCCTATGTTTCAAATATGATGCATGAATATTAGCCTCTTCCTAATGGGACAAGATCAAAAATCATAAATCAAAAAAGGTGTTATTAACATACATGTATGATATTAATCACAAGATTTAACACATTCCTAGAGAACCTACCTACCATATCCCCAAATAAAAAAATAAAAAAATCATTGCTACCACTTTTTAACTCCTCAACATAGTCTACAGTTATTGAGTGGTTCACAAACTAGGGGAGTCACCACCAGACCTCAGGCATGTTTCCCCATACGCCATAAGTTGGTGGCTAGTTGTGGGAGTCAAGGATAGTAATGTGAGGAGAAAATAACACCATATTATATTTAAAAATAATGGGTAAATAAACCAAACATCATCCACCAATAATAAAAAAACCATTAGCTTTCATGTAAGAAATATAAGCGAATCAATAATAATAAATTTCATGTAGAATAACATAGTCATACAAACTCACTATGAACCAACCTGGATAACCAAATATACAAAATGAAATACAAGAATAAAATAAATTTATAGTAGGATCTAATATATCCTTGATAATCACCTCATCTATATCTTTAGAATCATCTAAGTTGTCCCACTTGATCCTGCTACATCAGGCCTCTACCCAACCTGACCCTATGAGCAATGAAGCCTGCTCGGGTACCCAAGTTCCATGGCCACCTAAGAAGGGTATGAGTACAACTAAGTAATAAAACATTGAAGTGGTCTTGTATATAACCATTAAATGTAATCTATACATGTTATATACGTATAATAAATAAATAAAGTTCAGAAACATAAATAAATAACCACTGTTGATCCTAGGGTCCTGCGTAACACTCAGGATCAAACTAAGACTACTTTAGCCACTTCTAGAGTGCCATTTAACATTTCATACAATAATTCTAACCAATATCAGACCCATGGATAATTATTAGAATAAATTCCTAGGAAATACAATAGTATCATATTTCATCAGTGATCCACAAGATTTAATCCTAGGAAATCCAATAGTAGCTAACTCTGAGTTGATGCATTGGTGGTAATCCTAAGGGATAAATAGTAATCAAGTGTCATATCCAAAACCCAAGAGATAATCATGATAATTCCATAGTTATAAGGATTAAATATTATTCCTAGAAGGTTATTATATGAGATCTATTATCACTAGGAGAAATCACTAAACCCTGGGAAGAAATCCTAAGCATTCTATTATCATTAAGAGTTATCACTCAATCCTAAGAAAAAATCTTGAGCATTTCATAGTCATCAGGTTTTACCACTGAACCCTAAGAGTTAATCCTTATCATTTCATAATAACATGAATAAAGGATGAATCCAATGAGAACATCTAAGTCATCCTATGTATGTAATTATATCTCCGAGGGTAATATTTCCTTCTATAAAATCTCATCAGGGATGGCCATATTTCTAATTCCATATCTCATAATAAGTCTGGTCTCTAAAGTGCATGATCTATAATCATCATGGTATTAATAACTCAAATCATTGAATCTGGTTCTAAGGTGACACCCAAAATAATCACTATTAATTTCTTTCACACACCCTCTCACTAAGGTCAACATGTCATCGGGGCACCCACTAGGGTCCCCTAGGTATAATCATTTCTAGGGCACCTCATAAGAGTCCCTTAATACCATCTCGTATTTCAGGTCAACACTCATCACTCAAAGGTAATGACATCCCTCATCATCATCAAAGTCTCATTGAGTCCTTACTATCCTACAAGTTAAGTCTCATAAAGGAGATAAACTCAAGACCATCGGTAAATGACATCATGGTATACCCACCTAGGCCATCAAGACTTAGTGGGGGGTAAATGCTTACCCAATGGTTATCCCACTAGCCTAAAGTGTCTAAGGAATATCAAGGTTCTCACATGGCCTACATGGGATATTCATCTCAACCCAACACTCTCCTCTAATTCAAGAAATAAAATACATAATACTATATGGTATATTTTTAAGGACCACCTATATCAATCAAGAATCCATTACCCCTTTCATGTATGGCCTAAAAACTCTTTCTTGAGATTTTCCAAGTCTATGTGGCCACTACTCATCATCATGATGCCATAAATCATGATAAAAAATCCACTTTAATTAATTATAAAAAAATATTATTAATTAACACTTAAAGTTAATTTTAAAATTTAAATGGATTTTGAATAATCACTATAAATTTTACCAGGTCCTCCTATCACACCAAAACCACTGGAAACGAGGTGTAATTCACTCTTGACATGCACCTGGACCTAAGACACATAAAATTACAAATTAATATCACAATTCAATATCCAATTTTACCCAAATTCACTAATAATTCTAGTGTAAACCATAATCTGATGTATCTTCACCAAAAAGATGTGTGACGACGTATAGACACTGCCTAAAGTCCCCCTCTTTCCACCACACATAAAAGACCCATAAAAATGGTTTATTCTACCATGATAATGTAGAATTAAAACCAAACCCTATACTAGATCACTCAACATGTATGTAATTAAGGGGATTCTAAAACAAATGGAATCGAAGGGAAGATCATACCTCAAACACTATAAAATAAACACCCAAAATTCCACACATCAAGATGGGTGGAAGAAAGGGGGAGGTGCCAGATGAAGGCCTCCCTATGTGTAGTCATATTGAGCAAAGAAAAAAGGGAACCAACCAATTAAAAATATCAATCCCAACCTATTCATGGAATAAACTCATGGTTGAAACCACGATCCACTTAGGTAGGGGGTCTCTTCCCCTACCTAGAAAATTATCACTATGAAACCCCACTTCATGATGTGAGTGGCTTATAGTCAGTCCCTCATACAACTCGGCTACTCTAGATCCACTCCAACACTCTCTCAGATACTCAAGACATCCACCAAACCTTAAAACACATCCAATAACACCCTTAATGGGGGTTTTAAACTCTCAAAACCTCATTCTGAGCCACTATTTTTAAAATAAACAATCCACTAAACCAAAAATTCAAATTTCTTATAAATTCTATAACCCATCAAAACACAGGGTATTATATAAGGTCTGATTAGTGGATTTTTCCTCTTAGTATAGCCAGATTAAGGTAAAACTGAGTGTTAGGGAGTGAATTGAATCAAGAACCAATAAGATGAATCCAATATTATATTGTCTTAGATTGTATCTAGGGCTCCTAGATTTTCCCATTATTATTTTTTCCAAATTATATTATGATGATTTTGATTCTCTATTTCCATGATAGTTTAATTATGATTATTTAATATTGAACCTTTAGTACTTTTTTATGATTATTGTGATTATTATTTAATACCATTTTTATTTCCATTTTAAAATAACAGATTCATTATTTGTATCTTCTTTATATAAAAAATGGTTTAAAAAATCTTCGATTTTTCCTCTATTTTCTTATACTTGGGTATTTTCAATGTAAGATTTTAAAATATTTTATTATACTAAATTCTTCCTTTTCTTTTTAATTTTGAAGAATAATTTCTAGTTTGAAATGTGTAAACCCCATATCTTGAAATAAATGCTTTCAAATAATTATAACAAGTTATTGGTTTTTAACAAAAGTGAATATTCCACAGTTATAGTTGTTTTCAAACTAGCATGAAATGGATTTATTTTTAAGGTTTATTAATGGGGTGTGGGAAGGATACCTACTGGTAATTATTTCTCACACATTTCATATTAGAGGCCTAGCAGGTTTCTCTAGGATGTAGTAGATGTTCCTTGTGTTCATATTCAAGTATGGTGGTGGTGCTAAGAAAAGAGTATTTTGATTGAAATATGGATATGGGTAAGTATTTTATTTTATTATTTTGTTATTATGATATATCATCAATGTATTTTCTTCTAATCTATTTTTTTTCTTGTTTGTAATGTAAATCTATTTAATGTTCAGTTTGGATGTTGTTGGTATGTATCATATTTACTTGTTATCTTTGTTCATTGGTTATGAGTTGTGTTTACATGTTTATTTATTATTTGCTTCCACTTATTTTTAGAAATTATTATTTCATATATGTAATCCTATGATTTATATAATGGTCATACAAGACTTACATGTAGAATACCATTCTTTTTATATTGTTTTATTGGGAGAAATAATTCCCAATGATGTATGCTTTGATGTTATGGCACTAGTTTTCAGACCATTGTGACAGGGAATGTGATTTGGGCCATGTCTTGGGCTGGATCAGGTACCCAGATTAGGGGTGGACTAATTTGGTGACACCTAGGGCTATAAAAAATGTAGTAGAGGAAGTCTGTGGTGGTATCAGAACCAAGTAAACCCTAGCCCAAAGGGATTAGGACATTATTACCTCCCCCACCTCCAATAAAGTTTGTTTTCTCTAGATTGGGGGAGTATTTCACAATAAAAACATTCCCTATTTATTCTACTTCAAAATCCATTTATTCATTAGGTGTTTTTTTAGTGATATTCATTAGGGACTCCCTTAGGATCTCCCTCCATAAACCATTTCTAAGGGAACATCAAGAAGAAAATAAAAAAACCTCACAAGGTCTATAAATAAAAATAGTCCACCAAGAAAATAGATATCAAGGAGGATTATGATCAGTACCTTAATGGATATTTATAGGATGGTGAATCCCCTTATTAGTCCAATAAAATTAGTATTTGATTCCCAATGCATAATTTTTTATGAATTTTTTCAGCATCATCCCTGTAGATAACATAAGGGAAGAAACCGATGTAGAAAAAGCTAATGACGAGGAAGTGTTTATTTAAAATGTGTTATGCATCAAAAAATGAAGAAGGTGTGTATATCTAACATCATAGGAAGACTCATGACATAGGATATAATCTCAACATACATATAGTGCCATCTTAGTGAGATCCTTCAAAATATAAAGGGTAAGGTGTGGCTACATCCATAGCTCACCCACCACTTGGAGAAGTTGAGGTTCTCTCCATTAGGGAGAATATTTCTCAATATGATGTAGAGTTTGATAGGTTGAATTGAAACTAAGATGATTTAATTAGAGGTGATTTCCCAACTAAGTGAAATTCCCATGATGTGACCAATATAAGTCCTCCAATACACCCCCTTTGATAAGATGGAATTTCTCAACCCATGAGAGTAGAGTCTTGACATCAAGCTAACCCTGGACCAAGATGACATATCTACCTAACCTTAATGGTCATGAAATAATAATAATATTCTCTAATAATAAAATAATCACTTATATTTATAGTGGTACATTATAGGTTGTCTCAATATGAATATCAATAATAGGAATAGGTGGGTCAACCATATCTGGTTTTTCATACTTCCTATACTAGGTAATCATCACAAGAGACAGTGCCACTAGAACACCTTAACTCCATTGATCCCCATATGGATTATATGGAATCTATACAGATGAAGCTATAGATTGAGACATATCTAGAGTGGGTGGACATGAATCATCCTCTACCCAACTTTGGTAATCCCACCATTCTGATCTTTAAAAGTATGAGATACTTGAAAAAATATCTCATGCATTTTGCATCCTAATGTGGCCTCATGATGGGAACACTTGAGTAGTGGGAAGTAAAAAATATCAAGTGTTTCATACAAACCCTGGAATGGCCAACATTTTTATGTTATAGAAACCTACCACTCAGGTTTTTTCCATTTTTAAGATCTTTGGAAATTTTTCCTTTATCATTTTATCACTACATAGAGTAATATTATGGTCCTAGACCTCCCATATTGAACACAACATGAAAATGGGAGTGTTTTAGACTTCATATCCAGGTGTAAATCCTTAACCTATTCACTAAATATGTTGTTTCCTCAAGAAAGTCTTTTAGAGACATGAAGAGAAAATCTCTATGAAGAATAGAAGATGCCACTCATTCCCTTGAAGTACCATAGTGGTAAGGATTCTTAATGTGTTAGACCAGGGAGGACCAGACTGAAGTTCATAATTTTTTGTACTAAAAGTATAAATCCATTTAAACCCACATTATATATGGGATTTTAAAAACATCTTTGGTCCACTTATAGACTAGAACAGACCATCCCACGGGCTATCCCACATAATATTGATGTTTTAATAAAACAGTAATGAATAAATATTTTTTTAAAACATTATTTTTTCTTTTAAAATTTTATAGACACACATATATAAATCACTTGTTTTAATGAAATAAAAAAACACTTGCAAGGCTACACACATGTTGTTGCCTTCTTCTCAACTCCTATTACACACATATTTCTTCTCTGATACACATTTATACACTACACACACGTTTTTATACATTTCTATATCACACACACACACAGACATGTTTCCTACTTCTCTACATTCTTTTTCGGTGTGTAATAATACTTCCATTATGATACTACTACTACACACTATTTTACCCGCATATTGTTAACTTAAATTTTCTAACATAAATAGTAACTTATTGATGCTTCCGGTGTGGAAAAATAGTTACCAAAGAAATTTTTATGGAAAAATGGATTTAACACCTTCAAACCACTACTTTCAATAATCCAAACAAAGTTTTATATTAAATAAAACAAACAAAGCATTATATTAACAATAAAATAAAAATAAAAATATCTACTAGCCATCACTCCCACCCAGTAAAATTTAGTATCAAACAAAGCCACATTTGAACTAAAGAGGTTTCATACTTATTTCCATACTTATTTATATGCTCCATAATTATTAAGAAAAAAATTGCATGGGTAATAACAAACTAGGATGTGAAGAAATAGATAATTATTATAAGAAATAGCATTACATTACATGGAGGAATTTATTCTCTACTACCCATTACCCATATCACTTGAAAAGCTACTAAAAAATAATTTCAAACAAGGATTTAAAAAATATAAAAATTTAATTTTTATATGTATGTAAATTAAACATAAAAAAAATATTATTTTTTTTAATAATAATAAAAATGTATAATTTTTAATCATTTAAACCACTTCAAATAAAATCAAATGTAACATTCCCGACCCAGAAGCCACTAAAGTGGTGCTCCGATCCGGGTAGTTACACAACCTTAAGCACGCCTCCCCATATGCCAAAGGCTGCCGACTAGCAGTGGGGGTCTATGTGGTCAAGTGGGGAGACTATACCCCCTTTTTATCAGAGTAATCCACAATAAAAATAATCCAATAGTGGAAATAATAATCAATAAGCAAGGAACATGTATAACAACCATTTCCAACAATAAATATTCCATGTCCTACTACAAGTGCAAAAGTGAACAAAATCCCAAAATAAAGACAACGACCAAAATCCCCAAAATGATCCTGACTCCAAGTCTGGATCCTCCACCAAGTGTTACCCATGTCCACTCAACTATCTAGCAAGGACCCTTGCCCTTCTCCTGACCTACAAACATGAAGTCTGCTCGGGTATGCAATGGCGGCCTGAGCAGGGTGTGAGTACAACTCAGTAGGCCACCACCAACAGTGTCTACAAAATATCTAGTATGAACAGTTAGTGCATGCAAAAGGAATATGAATGATAATTTCCAAATAATTATTTAAGGTTCCATTAACCAGTTCAGAGCCAAAGACATTTCCACTTCCATTACCATTCATTTCACACCAACTATCATCACTTACCATTCCATCATATTTCCATGGGTTAATCACATACATTATGTTACATGGGTATAAGGCCAAAAATCACATGAAAGAGGGTAAACACATCGTTATCCTATCTCACTAAGACTAACCCCCTCATAGCAACCATATCCTCACCTCAAAGCCTCAGTCCAGGTGGATGAAACCATTAGGAGAAAAGATCATCAGTCCCAATTCCTAACCCATGAATTTAGGGTGGAGTTTAGAGCGTCAGTCTTCACTTGACCCGTGGGCGTAGATCCTCAAGTCATACCCCACTCTACCATGCCATGTGCACATGATTATATATATATAAGTAATCAGAAACCCACAATACCATTTCCCTTTGACAACACCATTCACAACAAACCACAAGGGAATTCACATTATGCCTTAACCCATTAACACATTACCATTTCACATCATTCAATCATTCACCCAATTCCCATGTGTTATGCCTATCTCACTAATCATTCAGCACTAAACCCATAATCTATCCCATTATGGTCTTTAATCAGTTTACACATTGACCCATTTAACCCATTCATCATTTCCATGAATCAATCATTCAACCAATTCCAAATAACCTTTAGGTTATTTCCAAGTCTAGGTGCATCACCAAACATTTATTCCAAGTTCAACCAATCATACCAACATATTCGTCAAGGGATCCACCATTTCTTACAACAAGGTCACTTGTTTAATAACAATCCCTAAGCCTGGGAAAAGCCGGCACACCCCATGGATGGCCCCAATTAGGTCAAGTCATTCTCAACGCATCCCATGGGGATCGTGGGAGTTCCCATTTACCATTTTTTTAAGAATTCTTTATACCAAACGCATCCAGGTTGACCAAATCTCATCAAAAGGAAACCATGAGTCAAGCCACACATGCATAAATCCACTATAAAACTATGGGATAACGTTTGTAGACCACCTACCTCGAAACCACGGTTGAACGCACACTCAATCGAGTCCTTAGACCTCAATCCGACCAGCCTTTGGAACTTAAACCTATAACTCACCCAAAAGATAGGGTTTTAGAGCTTCGGAACAAGAGGGAGAGAAGATACAAACCCTAAACCAAAAAGATAAGCAAGGATGGGATTATCCTTACCCAGAGTTTTGATCTGCGTCCAACGGCACCAAAAACGCCTTAGAAACAAGGGAGATCGACCTCTTGGAGCTCTTGGGAAATTTGGTTTGTTCCTCTGGTGAAGAGGGAGGAATGGAGAGGAAATCCTGAGTGGGTTCCTAAAATCTCAGGGTGGCAATTTTTTAATTTTTTCCAACTTTAAGAGGCCGCACGGTTTTCCCTGGTCGTGTGCAGGCTATGTGCCCAGGCTTGTCTTGCCCATATTTCCTTTCTTTCATGCCCCGAGCCCCCGAAACACCCCCGAAACACCCCCAAGACCTCTCATACTTTCAAAAGACATCCCTTGAAGCCCGAAACAAGGGATTCAACCAAAACATAATGAAAACATACCCTTACAAAAACTAGTATCTTACAACCTTTCCACCTTATAAAGGCTCATCCTTGAGCCGAGTTTCCAAGCCTCATTGATCCACCGAAGAGAAGAGTTCAGGCCACTGAGCCCGCATATCCGATTCCTGCTCCCAAGTTTCTTTACGAACTTTACCATGCTACCATAGTACTCGCACTAATGGCACAAACTTTCCTCGCAAGGCCTTTTCACTACGATCCACCACACGAACCAGATGCTCCTCAAAGGACGCATCAGCCTCAAGCTCCACATCCTCAACATCAAACACATGAGATGAGTTAGGGTGATACCGTCGAAGCTGCGACACATGAAACACATCATGCATCCCACCATACCACTGTGGAAGAGCCAATTGGTAAGACACTGGTCTGATCCTCTCCACAATCTCAAAAGGTCCCACATACATGGGTGACAACCTACCCTACTTTCGAATCCGACGGTGACCCAACCTTGGCGACACCCGAAGGAACAATTTATCACCCATCTCAAACTCAAGAGTTCTATGCCTCCGATCTGCATACGACTTCTGCCTACTCTGAGCCGTAGCCATCTGCTTCCTGATCAACTTAACTCTCTCTGAAGTCTCCTGCATGAGACTTGGCCCCAACAACTCAGATTCACCGGCCTTTATCCAACACAACGGAGATCTACATGGTCTCCCGTAGAGTGCTTCAAATGGTGCCATCTGAATCGTAGCCTAAAAACTGTTGTTGTAGGAAAACTCAACTAATGATAGGTGCCTCTCCCAAGAACCACCAAATTCCAAGACACAAGATCTTAACATGTCTTCCAACACTTGGATTGTATGCTCCGACTTCCCGTCCGTCTGCGGGTGGAATGCCATACTCAAAAACACCTATGTACCAAGCACCTTCTGCAACCCTTGCCAGAAATGCGATGTGAAATGCGGATCTCAGTCCGAAACTATGGTCTACAGAACACCATGAAAACACACTATTTCCCGAACATATAGCCCACCCAGCTGGTTGACTGTAAAGGTCTCCCGAATCGGTAAGAAATGAGCCACTTTCGTCAACCAGTCCACAACCACCCAGATTGCATCATTCTTCCGCGGCATCCTCGGAAGACCCACGATGAAATCCATTGTTACATCATCCCACTTCCATTTCAGAATGGGCAATGGATGCAACAAACCACTTGGCCGTTGATGCTCGTCCTTCACCTGCTGACAGGTAAGGCACTGTGCCATAAAGCCCGCAACTTCCTTCTTCATCCCAGGCCACCAAAACTGCCTTCGGAGATCACGGTACATCTTGGTCAAACCAGGATGCACTGCCCACTTTGATGCATGGAACTCATGCATCAACTCTTCCCGTACACACTTTGGCAGAACCACATGATCACGAACATGAACAACACCTTTCATGCTGATGGCCCAACCAGAAGGTATCTCCTCACCTTTAAGATTTTCCTTCGTGATCAAACACTCAGGATCATCAAGATGACCTTCCTTAACTAGACTCAAAAGAATCAACTCCATTGTTAAGGAAGAAAGAGTGATCTGACCACTCTCCTCCCACACCTCCAGGTGCATCTCTGCAAACAAAGCCATCACCTTCCACTCGGTGCTGGACTCCTGAACCACCTGATTCTGAACCTTCCTACTCAGAGCATTAGGGACGCTATTTCCTTTTCCCGACATGTACACCAACTCAAAGTCAAAAGACTAGAGATATTTAACCCATCTTCACTTCCGAAGGTTCATATCCCGTTGTGAGAAGATTTAATTTAAACTCTTATGGTCGGTAAACACAGTAAACTGTTCTCCCAATAGATAGTGCCTCCAACACTTCAAGGCGTACACCACTGCAGCCAATTCTAGGTCATGAGTGGGATAGTTCTGCTCATGGGGTCTCAAATTCCTTGACTCATAAGCCACAAACCGCTCATCATGCATCAACACATCCCCAAGTCTAACTCCGGATGCATCACAAAACACGATGTACTTCTTACCCAGCTCAGGTAAGATCAAGATAGGTACGGTCATCAACCACTTCTTCAACTCTTGGAAGGAATTCTCACAAGCCTTAGACCACTCAAACCTGATTCCTTTCTTGGTCAATCCTGAGAGTGGTGCTGCCAAGTGAGAGAAATCCAAAATGAACCTTCAGTAATACCCAGCCAAACCCAGAAAACTCCGAACATCAGAAACACTCTTGGGCTGATCCCAAGACCCAACTACCTTAACTTTCTATGGGTCCACTTACACACCTTCCTCAGAGATGATGTGACCTAGAAACTTCACCTCACCTATCCAGAATTAACACTTTGATAGATTGGCGTATAGCCGATGCTCTCTTAGCGTACCCAAGATGATGTCAAGATGTTGGGCATGATCGTCATGAGTTTTCGAGTACACTAAGATATCATCAAGAAAGACAATCACAAATGGATCTAGATAGGGATGAAAGATTCGTTTCATCAAAGTGATAAACACCACCAGTGAATTGGTCAATCCGAAAGGCATTACCACAAACTCAAACAACCCGTACCGACTTTGAAAAGATTTCAGTGGTATGTCAGAAGTCCTCACCCTCATCTGGTGATAACCTGGCCTCAGATCAATCTTAGAAAACACTGATGCACCCATAAACTAATCAAACAGGTCATCAATTCTAGGAAGAGGGTACTGATTTTTTACCATCATCTGATTCAACTTTCGATATTCAACACACATCCTCAACGACCCATCGGCCTTCTTTGAAAAAAGCATAGGAGATCCCCAAGGAGACGTACTAGGGCGGATAAACCCCTTATGCTCCAACTCCTCGAGCTAAACCTTTAGTTCCTGGGGTTCTTCCGGTGTCTTTCTGTATGGTGGAATAGAAACTGGCTCCACTCCCGGCAGCAACTCGATCGTGAGCTCGACATCCCTCTCAGGCGGTAACCCAAGAAATCCTCAGGAAACACATCCTGAAACTGATCCACCATAGGGGGAAAGTATATTGTTCCCCTCTCTCATCATAATAAAGCATTAGAAATGCCACTTGAGCTGTGAGTCCACTCATCTGTTGACAAAACAGCCCCGCACACCCTACTCGAACATCCCATTCGCCACGGTGGACATAAGCATCACCCTCAAGCGACCTGAACGATACTCTGCGACGATAACAGTCTATGTGAACCCGATACAACACCAAAAAATCCATTCCTAAGATTAGGTCAAACCCTGAAATCTCGAGAATGAAAAAGTCCCACAGAAAACGATACCCACCAACTTCCAAGGCACATCACTTGCACTGCTTGATATCCTCAACCCGCACCCACAACGGGGTGTCAATTGATATAACTACACACACCCCTTCCATAGGTAAACCCATTTCTACCACAAGTTGATCAGAAAATAAAAAGAGTGTGTGGCACATGTGTCAAACAATGCACTATAAAATGTAGAAGCTACAAGGATCGTACCTTGAACAGTTGACGGTACGGCCTCGCCATCACCAGGTGCAAACTAAACTACCTGAAGCTGGCCTGCCCCTCTACCCTAGGCTCCAGCCTGAGCTCCCTGCGCTACACTACCCTGCTGGCGTGAGAGATCTTGCCTTGGAGTTCCACGTCCACCGCCCCTAACAGTACGGCCCGTGGAGCTCCAACTGCCTGCCTGATATGGGGTAACCGATCCCTTTCCCGTACCTGGTACCTGCTTTTCATCATCATGCTCACCCATCTGCCGAGGGTTCTTGCAGAACCTCTTCACATGCCCCATCCTTCCGCATGAACGACACTCAACTGGAGGTCGAGGACACTGACCACGCATATGCCCCGGCCTACCACACTGATAACATAACACCTGTTTCCCACTCTGAGAGGCTGAACCTCTCTTCTCACCACCTTGCTAGAAACTTTCCAAAAGGTGATTTCGACCTTCAGAAGATGCACCACTTGTACACCCAGCTGGTATGACAATACCACCACCCAAAGCTCCCTTCAAGTTCCCTTTAGAGTTGAGTGCCTGATCCATCACCTCTAAAAACCTCTTCAAGCGGAATATATTTACTTGAGACCTGATCTCATGTCTCAAACCATCCTGGAAACACCTTGCTACCACTGCCTCATCCCCTGCTAACACTGGGACAAAGCGTCGAAAATCAGTGAAGCGACTAGCATAGTCCATCACCGATAGCTATCCCTGAGTCAGGATCATAAACTCTGCAGCCCGCTCCTGCCTCAAAGTCTCTAGGTAGAAATGATCCAAAAAAATTTCCTGGAAAACCTTCCACGACATCCCCTCAGCCTGCTCGGTCTGGGCCTGAATGTCCCACCAATGCCTTTCCTGGCCCCGTAACATATAAATGGCCAACTTTACCCGCTTTTGAATAGGGGTCTCCAGATGATCCAATATCATCTGGATAGACTCTAACCAGAACTCCATTGCCTCTGGCCCACCCTCTCCTGTGAAGATCAGAGGGTCCTGTAGTTGGAACTCCCTGGTCAGCTCAAACATACTCAGGGCAACCCGCCCTGGGTCCCGATCCATCATCTGCATAAGGCGAGCCAAGTTCTTCCAGAACTGGTCTTCTCTACCTTCATTGATCACCAAATTTTCGTGATCTTCTACCAGAGGAGTTTTCTCAGCAACATCCTCTTATTTCCCAACTGGTAACCGGCATTGTGGCCGCATCTCTCTACATTTCCAAGCACGAGATTTAACACACATAATATAAAAATTTAACAACTTCAACAAAAATCTCTTTACTAGCTACAACAACCCATTTTCATGTACTAATTCAATGACATTAACACCTCAAATTCACCGCCTCGACCATCCCTACCACAGGCCATGGTCAACATGGGGTAAAAAACTATGCACTACCACCAAACTCACAAAACATTTTACAAAAACATTTTCCACTTCATTTTAAACCCTTATATTTCATTAAGCATCATTTACCCACTTGTTTTATTTCCTTCTTCTCATTATTTATTGGTTTCATGAAATGCATGATGCACACTACTTTCCTGCCTCACACACCCACCTCGGGTGTGTGCATAACACATTGCATGTCACCTATCTCCCTAGGTGCCTACAATGATGCATGAATGAAAATCCTCACGTCGTTAAGGCCTCGAGCCAAATATTATAAAACAGTCACATAAAACAACATGTGCATCACCCAATGGTGAAATGTCATCAAATGTAGCAACACACAACCAAGAACAACATTTCCCACCCAGGGTGACTTGGGTTTTCCCTCATACATGGGTTAGCTACTCCCAAGCATGAGCTCATCTACCAAGGCCCAACACATCTTAACCCTTGGCAACCTATCCCAAATAACAAGACCTCATAGAAGGAGAATAAAGACCTCCTCTGATACCACTTTGTAACGTTCCCGACCCAGAATCCACTAAACCGGTGCTCTAAGTTGGGTAGTTACATAACCTTAAGCGCGCCTCCCCATACACCAAAGACTGCCGACTAGTAGTGGGGGTCTATGTGGTCAAGTGGGGAGATTATACCCCCTTTTTATCAGAGTAAGCAACAACAGAAATAAACCAATAGCAGGAATAATAATAAATAACCAAGGAACATGTATAACAACCATTTGCAACAATAAATATTTCATGTCCGACTACAAGTGCAAAAGTGAACAAAAGCCCAAAATAAAGACAACGACCAAAATCCCCAAAATGGTCCTGACTCTAAGTCCGGATCCTCCACCAAGTGCTACCCATGTCCACTCAACTATCTATAAAGGACCATTTCCCTTCTAATAACCTACAAACATGAAGTCTGCTCGGGTACCCAATGGCGGCCCGAGCAGGGTGTGAGTACAACTCAGTAGGCCACCACCAACGGTGTCTACAAAATATCCAGTATGAACAGGTAGTGCATGAAAAAGGAATATGAATGATAATTGCCAAACAATTATTTAAGGTTCCATTAACCAGTTCAGATCCAAAGCCATTGCCACTTCCATTACCATTCATTTCACACCAACTATCATCACTTACCATTTCATCACATTTCCATTGGTTAATCACATACATTATGTTACATGGGTTTAATTCCAACAATCACATGCAAAAGGGTAAACACATCATTATCATATCTCACTAGAACTAACCCCCTAATAGCAACCATATCCTCACCTCGAAGCCTCAGTCCAGGTGGATGCAACCGTTAGGAGAAAAGATCATCAGTCCCCATTCCTAACCCGTGCATTTAGGGTGGAGTTCAGAGTGTTAGTCTTCACTCGACCCATGGGCGTAGATCCTCAAGTCATACCCCACTCTACCAAGCCATGTGCACATGCTTATATATATAAGTAATCATCAAGCCACAATACCATTTCCCTTGGACAACACCATTCACAACAAACCACGCGTGAATTCACAATATGCTTTAACCCATAACACATTACCATTTCACATCATTCAATCATTCACCCAATTCCCATGTGTTATTCCTATCTCACTAATCATTCAACAATAAACCCATAATCTATCCCATTATGGTCTTTAATCAGTTTACATATTAACCCATTTAACTCGTTCATAATTTCCTTTAATCAACCATTCAACCCATTCCAAATAACCTTTAGGTTATTTCCATGTCTAGGTGCATCACCTAACTTCTACTCCAAGTTTAACCAATCATACCAACATATTCATCAAGGGCTCTACCATTTATTACAACAAGGTCACTTGTTTAATAACAATCCCTAAGCCCGGGAAAAGCCGGCACACCCCATGGATGGCCCCAATTAGGTCAATTCACTCTCAACGCATCCCATGGGGATCGCGAGAGTTCCCATTTACCATTTTTTAAATCATTCTTTATACCAAATGCATCCAGGTTGACCAAATCTCATCAAAAGAAAACCATGAGTAAAGCCACACATGTATAAATCCACCATAAAACTATGGGATAACATTTGTAGACCACCTACCTTGAAACCATGGTTGAACGCACACTCAATCAAGTCCTTAGACCTCAATCCGACCAGCCTTTGGAACTTCAACCTAGAACTCACCCAAAAGATAGGGTTTTAGAGCTTCAGAACAAGAGGGAGAGAAGATAAAACCCCTAAACCAAAAAGAGAATCAAGGATGGGATTAGCCTTACCCGGAGCTTCGATCCGCATCCAACGGCACCAAAAACGCCTTAGAAACGAGGTAGATCGACCTCTTAGATCTCGTAGGCTATTTGGTTCATTCCTAGGGTGAAGAGGGAGGAATGGAGAGGAAATCCCGAGTGGGTTCCTAAAATCATGGGGTGTCAATTTTGTAATTTTCCCCAAATTTAAGGGGTTGCACGGTTTAGCCGCATGGTTTGAAAAACCGTGCGCAAACTATGTGCATGCTACTGCCTGGAGGATGAGGGTTGCACAGTTTACCTGGGTAGGACACACTGTTTTCCCTGGCCGTGCGCAGGTCGTGCGCCCAGGCTTGTCTTGCTCATCTTTCCTTTCTTTCGTGCCTTGAGCCCTTGAAACACCCCCAATACCTCTCATACTTTCAGAAGACATCCCTTAATTCCCTAAACAAGGGATTCAACCAAAACATAATTAAAACATGCCCTTCCAAAAAACAGGGATCTTACATCAAACAAGGAATTAAAGTTTGTTAAAACTAGTTCTGTTAATCCTTTGAAAACCATCATTAATAGAATTCCAGAAATAAAACTAAATCATATTGAAATAACAAATGATCATTTACACAATTTCAGCTTAAATCATTTTCAAATAGTATCTGATATTAGAAATAAAAAATGAACCCATTCTATCCCTGAAATAAAATATAAAAGAATGAAAAAATTCTTAAAACATATAAAAACTATAATGTTCCATTTAAAAAATTAAACCACACCAAGACAAGAAATACAATAAAAAATTGAAAGCCTATCAATAATGATAAAACCTTAATCTAATTTTAAATCCAACCAAGATGAATTTTTTTTATTAAAAAACTTACTTTTAACACCTTAGAGAGTCCACTTAAATCAGGATAAACCTCAAATTATAAGACCCAATATCTCTATACATATATATACCAAATAGAGAATAATATGAATCAAGTTGAATCAACACTAAAACTCAATAAATTCAAAATTATCATCAGACACATGATTTTTAAAATGGCACATGAATAATTTAATTAACATATATAATAATGTAAATTCAAAATACTCTTTATATGTGTTATTTAAGACTATAAAAAAGGAAAGGTAATAAAGGGTTAAACAATAAATTATAACTTATAAATATAAAACTAATTTATAATTTCATTTTAATTAGATCATAAATGTTTAAACATGATTAAAATTTACACATATTATGTAGCATGATTCAAATTTCATTTGAATCATTCACTGAATCAGCCTTATATCCATATTCATCTTCATCCTCTTCTTATCAATCAATAAAAAATGCAATAAATATTTTAAAATAACATATTAGTTGAATTAACAAACACACTTTTTTAAAATTTATAAGCATTACCAATTGGTGTAAAACCATGAATTAAACATCATGTAAAAATAAAGGCTTAAATTATTTTTGCAAGAAGGTGACACTTATATCTTTTTAATACAAGCCCTCCAATGATAAAAGAATATTTAGATTCTATAGTAATAATAGATATTCTTGAAATATTACTAGCCATGATAGATAAAATGGGAAACCTTGAGTTTTTATCTTTCCACCATTTCAAAACATCTATGTATTTATTAAGAGAAAAAATATATTTGGAATTTATAAATATGATTATAATTTAGGAAAGGAAGTTAGGATATAATCACTCCTATATTGGTCCACTAAATAAGTCTACACATATTAATACGATTCAAATAATAATCATAGGATGAACATAATATTTGACCATAATAAAATTAATTGAAAATATACAAGTTTAAAATAAAACTTACATCTATATTGGTATTAGAGGCCAATGGAATTGTATAGTCTAATGAAGTTTGAATTCCTTGACATTACATGTGTGATTAACTAGAAAATGTATATTATATTCCTCAAAAAGAATATATGACTTATGTTTCACCAAATTCAAAATTTCTTAAAACCCAAGAGATTCATATTTTAAAAATGAATACTTTAATAATGAAAATTTTACTCTTGGATCAAGAACCACTATCATTTCATGTAGGAAATTGTATTAAACCCAATAATTGTCAAACAAAATCATATGAAAGTTCATGCCTTTCAACACCCTATCCTCACTACTAAAATAAATTAATCAGAGAAACTAAATTTCATATATTTTAGAAAAATAAAATTTAACAGTCAGATAACAAGTTTCATAAATCAAGTTTGTGATATCATAAAATGGAATGAAAATTTGACAAATTTTTTCTCCCATTTTCACTCCTCATTTGAAAGAAAAATTATATAATTTTATTATTATGAAAATAAATAATAGAAAATGTTTTATTGTACTTTAATTCATGTTAAAGCCTAAAATAAGTTGAATTCTAATGAATTAACATATATAAGTCTAAATAAACATTTTTACCAGATTTAGTCTTTATAGACTCTTCAAAACTTTTCATTGGAGCTTATAAACTCTCAATATTTTAAATACTTTATTTAACATTTTCATTAGCAATATAAGCTACCTTAAATCCTTCTTGAAAAAAAAAATCCAAGATATGTGAACAACATATAATATGAAATAATTCACCATCAAAAATCAATTCTTATTGCAAGAAAAGTTTTTCTTTTATATTATTATGCATATTATCATTGGAATAATAATTTTCCAATTTCAAATAAAGTAAATTATTCTCAATTCCTTAATCCTTAAAAATATTCATTACTTTCTTAGATATCTCAGTACCTAAATTTGTGGATGGAATATCAAAAAAATATAGAGTATTTATATTAAACTTCCATTAAAAATAAACATAATGAGAATCCTAAAAATATATATCCTTTACCAGAACAAGCAGTTCATGAGTCACATGTAAGAAACATTCTTCTATGAATGTTTTCAATTGTTTTTTCAACTTTTTATTTTTTTTAAATAAAATTTCTAAAAATCAACTATGGTTGGATGTCAAGAAATATATTTCACCTCATGATTCAAAATAATTTAAAAAATGTATCACCCCATTATATTCTACATAAGAAAAAGGAATGTCATATTTTATGATTAACATGGAAACTAAACCTCAAAAAAAATTATCCATATTTTGACCCTTCAATTTTCCTTAATGATAAATTATTATTTAAAAAATATTTCTCTAATAGATACATCTGCTACCATAACATTTTGAAAAATGGAGAGTTAGTGAAGAGGTTCCATACTTATTTCCACCTACCATGTAGCTTTCTACACATCCTTTAAAGTTTGCATGTGGATTCCCATCACTCCCAAAACCTTGATTATCAAAAAAATACACACATTTGAATTATATTTTATTTATTTTATAATATGTGTTTAAATTATTATAACATCCATTTTAAATTATTCTTTAGTACCATGTGTATTATAATAACATTTTTATTTAATTATTAAAGGTAAATGGATAGAGACAAAGTCTATATTGTCTTCTACATTTTTTATCAACTTTTAAATTTCCATTATTATGAACATCATGGATTGAAATATTTTTAATCTTTCAAATAAAATATTTCATATGGATAAAAAATTAAAAAATCAAGAAAATATTAAATCCAAATCACATTCAATTCACTTACGACCACACAGCTTCAAGAAATTTAAATTGTTTTATAATATTTATAAAAACATAAAATAATTACAATTTGATAAAAAAAAGTTTGAATATTTAAATGTAAATATTGTGTTTCATTAATATAGAACAAATAAAACTAATTAATTGATGTGACATACAAGAATAATTTTATAGATTAAACATATACCAATCAAATAAAATAACTATATCTAAGAAATTTAGAATAGTAGTTGAAATAAATCTAAAAGGTACTTTAAGAAGGCATAGTAGGGACTGAAATAAATATAAAAATGAAATCTAAATAACCAAACATGATGAATAAAAAAAAATAAAAAAAACTATTTTCACTAAATAAAATATTAATAAAAGTGTTTAAATAAATAAATAAATGGTATTCAAATAGATAAAATTGAAAAAAATAACACAAATCAAATAACAATAAAGTGTATCAATAACAAAAAAAGAAAATATTACCAAAAAATAAACTTATAATTTAGAGATATTAAGTCAATGAATAGGGAGAAAATTACGCCCCTAGATTTAGGAATATGGTAAATTAAATGAATTAGGGTTTAATAATAAAATTAAAATAAATAGGAAAGAAATACAATATACTTGAACCCAATGAGTGTAAAAATTGGGAAGGTATTGGTCATTAGTTTTGGTTGTTTGACATAGTGAGTGAACCAGATCACGATGATGGAGAGGTGTGGAATGAATAATTTTGAATCAGTATAGTAAATACATATATAATAAAGGATACCTATAAGTGAAGTGTAGTTTTAATGTGATAGAGATGAAAAGATAAAGGAAATAAAATTGAAAAAACCCCTACCCAAATAGGTAATAAAAGCAGAGCTATGATGTTGGCGATGCAGAGTAGCAAATCCATTATTCTAGGTTAGGTCAACTGAAAATGACAATAGCAGACATAATCACTGTATGTCCCCCTCTATCAATTCTTTTGGATAGTATGTCTATTATCCCCCCTCCTCCTCACCTCATGTAATTCATGATATTGTTTTTTAAAAAAACATTCATTTAATTTTATTTGGGTTTTTGTATTGTGTGTGTAGTGAATAGAATTTTGGTGATATGGCCAACTGAGGGCGGGTCAAAATATTTTTCTAAAATACACACCAGTTCATAGACCAACCCACAGACCCATGGAATAATATGTAAATCCCATGGGTTTTTCATACCTAGTCTATATAAGTCCATTCAATAATATAGATCCTTTCTTTTAAGTATAGAATGGTTTGGGTTATCCCAAAAATCCCATGGGCCACAAGTTCATTAAGCACCCATACCTGGTGGTTTTTGGGAGTTTGTAACTATAACACAAAATGTGGATGGTTTCATTTAGTGTTCTAAAGACAAGTCTTGAATAATTCCATCAGCACAAGAGAATAAATTTTTTAAAGTGGAGAATATGACTATCATGCTCAATCTAGTAGAAATTTCAGATATAACAACTAATCCCACTCAATACCCTGTGGTTACTACTCTTGAATAACAATATAAATATCAACTCCATCATCAAGATAGAAATATGGAGAAAAATCATACAAACATCAAGGAATATAAGAATAAAATTTATTCCTTCCAAAAATAGCAATGAATTCATTTTGAATGATCGATATAATTATTGAATGTTCCACCTAATACTAGAGCACAACATCTAATATTTTTTGTATTTATTTACATACTCTAGAAGATGATTTACTTCAGGTACGTAATGTTTGGTAAACCTCAAGTGCAGGTGACAAGTGTCTCTTCAACTACAAAAAAGTCCAAAAGAGTGGTAAGAAGTTCTGAATAGGCATGCACAAAAATTTTATGGTTGGATGACCAAGAAATAAAATATCTGGGAACATTAAATACTCATGGAACAAATTAATCAACCATTTATAACCCAAATTCCCTATAAAATACCAAGTATAAAATATTCGTTATCATAGTTTTCCAAGAGTTAGTGTATTTGTCACTAGATAAATAAGTCATAAGAGACTGATGCCCAATCTAGTACAGACCCTTCTATATTTCTTACCCCAATCAATAGGAGGACAATAACCACCCCACCAAATGGAATATTTATCTAATGGGGAGTCACAATATGACTTCTTTAATGTCCTCGACCTGAAAACCCCTTACCCAATGAATAAGACTCATACAAAACCATGTTACCTATCCATAATTAAGGAAGAGATTATAGAGTTTAGGGAAGATGAAACCATGATGAAACCAAATGGTTAAGCAAAATTTCCATTGAAGAAATACATGAAACTGAAACCTAGATAAAAACACTCCAATAATATCAATAAGAACACTGATCTAATCCAAAATTATCTAGATCCCATATAAATACAATTATATTGGAATAAAGACTAGAAACCAGGAAATATTTCATCCAACATCAAAATAATGGATGGTTAGTTTCAACTAATCTGAAAATGGTGATAGTATACCCTATTCCAGTCAAGGAAAGTATTTTATAGCATATATGTATTCGACTTCGAAGCCCCAAACTAGGGATAAACCTCATGACAAGAAGCATAGGCCCATGTTTTAGAAGTGTGATATTCTGAAGCATCTCACTACCATCCCAGTTAATATCTAAATATTGGATTCCCTTCAACTTTTAATAGAACTCAGGGAATCCCTTATCACTGATCCTTAAAGCCTTCAAGAGTTTGAGACTGATGTTGTGGTATCCAAGACATTTTTTGCAAGGACTGGATCTGTAGAATGCTATATAGTTATTTCTTTCATGGAAAAAGACTGGAAAAATACTATAAAGGGGAACACCAATACCTTGTACATGTTTTAAAATCATGATTATATTGACGTTCATAAATCCCTAGTCAATAACGGTTTTGGTGTCTACCCTATCCTAATCCAAAATCTTTGATGTTTTGGCTATAGTGAAGCTAAATTGTTTCCCTCTAACATGACAATTTAGGGGTATGATAAGAGTGAATAGATTCCCATTAGGAAGATCAAGTTGAGAAATCATTTAAATGACCTTAACTATGACTTTTAATTAATGTTTTTATTCTAAGACATGTCTTTCAATGTATCATTTGGAAGTCTATGGAACCATATACAAGTAGTAGTTCCCACATCATATCATCAACGCCTATAATATTTTGTTAATGAGAAATATGAAGTAATATATAGAGATAACTCCCCTTTTGAGTCATGTAAATCTCAATACATTGATATGGGGAACTATAAAATGGAGGAGTATTAGGAGGTGGTAAAAAATCCCATATATATTACTACAATAAATGTCCTAGAAATCACTCCTGGAGTGAGATTGGTGAAGATTTTATTTCACCCATGAATAGAATTGAGGTAAAAAATCCAAATCTAAGGATTAATTAGGTCATGTGGAACCTATTATCCTACAAATTAAACTATCCTGTCACTTTACTCTCATATTATAGTCAATCAGATACTTATATTAAGTGTCCACCACTAATAAAGGAAATAACAACTACAAATTCCATGGGTATCAATCTTTACCATGAGAAATTTTACTAGAGTGAAAGTATAACCAGTATTTGAAGGAAACAAAAAAGGTATATTTGATAGACTATAAATTAATCCTATAATAAGAGCATAGGATTTTTAGACTTTCAGTTCCATTTTTATGTTTTCAGATGTTTCAGACAAATCCAACTATTCAAAAGAAGGATATGATCCCAATGGAAACCAAAATCATCATCTCATGGATTTCGGGGTGTTGACCCATACTCTACCCCCAAATGTGTTGAATATTATGAATAATAAATAAAGTCTTCCCTTACAAAATTTAAGGAAGGCATCTTGACTATCATTGATGAACTCAGATAAGTGAATCTAGGCACCGAGGAAAATCTATGACTTATGCTAATCAGTGTCACCATGACATCTGTATAATAATAGACATATATCTATTTCTTGAAACAACATTGAGATTTATTTTCATGTAATTATATGGAAATTATAATATCGGATACCTATGTGGATACCCATCATTTAGGTATTCCATGTGATCGCCATGGATATAAATTGGGAATAAGGAGAATGCATCTGACCCCTACTACCAAGTTGGAATTCAAAGTTGAAAAGATCATAAAAAATAACCTCATTTGGGAAATTAAATAACTGAAATGGATCACCAACATCATACCCTTCAAGAAAAATAATAGTTAAATCAGGATCTGTATTGATTTCATGGATTTAAATCATAATTTCCTAAAGGATGATTTATTATCCTCGATCACTAAATTATTGATTGATGAAATGGATGGATTCTGAAACTTCTCCTTCAGGGATGAGTATTCCAACTAAAAATAGATCTTAATGGTCCATGAAGTAAAAATTTTATAAGCGACTCCCACTCTCCACCTCTCACTCCTCACATCGATTCCCTAGCCCGATGATGATTTCCATTAACCGCCAACCCACCAGAGTGGGGGGAGCTTTGCCTACGTCTTTTTCTAAGTTTCGGATTCATTCCTTTACCTTGTTCTAAAACCCAAATTTTCTACCTGATTTTCCTCCCATTTAGGTTATCCTAAAGGTCCTATACCTCTTTAAGGGAGTTCCTCAAATCTCGATTTTTCCTTTATAATTCAATGAAGCCCTAGATCATCTCGATCTAAAGTTGGTTTCTAAATTTAGGTCTCACTGGCCATTAGTTTATACTTTTGATAGGTTTGTTTTTAGATATTGGGGTTTGTAAGAATTCGCAATCATCGACCTTCATGATAAGTGGCACATCATGATCCATTTTTCTTCAATATAGGATATAGTCTTATCATGGTCTAGATCCTCATGTAGTTGTAATGGTAGCCAATTTTATCTCTTTCGATGGACCTATCACTTCCCTATAAATAGAGACGCTCCTAACACAACTATATAGGTAAGTCTCCCTGAACTACCACTGCCATTCCAAAATACCTCAATCATCTATTTGTTAGGAACTCTGGTGGGTCTCTATTTGTGTTTGGATAGTAGGATGAGCTTGGTATTCCATCCAATATCTCCCCACATTTTTTTTGAGGTGGAAGCCTCAAAGATGTTGGTGTAATGGATTTGGATCAAGGAATTTCATTGTAAGATAGACATTATTTTTTAATCCCAAAAATATTTTTGTACATCGTGAAAGCATTTGTGTTATCTTACTTATTCCTATTGTGGATGGAATCAAGAGCATCATGTGGGCTTCCGTTTTGAGGTTAAATGGAGCTGAGTAGGCCACTATGATCTCTGTGGACCTCGTTGAGCATCGTGATTCAATCATGTCTCAGGAAGAGGTGGGGGATGAGAATTCTAAGTCCAAGATATCAGATGTCTTCATTATGTTGAGAAATGATTTGGATGTTTCCAACCTTGTTCAAGAGTCTCCAACTCTAGTGAAAAGCATGAGGGTGGACATGTTCTTGGATCCTAGTCCTAACTCTCAGAATTATTTATCCTATAATGGAGCAGTGTGCTCTTTTAGTTCTCAAAATAATGGAAAGGAATTGAACGTGTCCAAGAATAAAGACTCTTCTAACAATGAGGTCAAGGTAAATCAATTACAAAGCTCACAGGGATGGGTGGATGTGGTGGATGGGTCCATACATAGTAGAGTGATGCCAATTTTAAAGCTCAGAAAACAATTTGATTCATTGGGATTTAAGGAAGTGGATCTGGATATTTTTTATCCTGAACAAGTAGAGATACACAAGGAGGATCAGACTTGGGGCAGATTCAAACAATGAAGCATGCAGTCTAGTTTATATTGATAGTGTGAAGGATGATCATTGTAGAAGGATTTATAGCCTAAGAAAAAATTAGGGGGGAAGGGTTCTCATGACTCGGGAGGATGTATTCTATTCAAGGAGAATTTTATTAATGGGAGGAAGGACTATTCCTACCTTCCTAAACCAATGAAAACTAGATCAACCTCAAAGTTGAGAAGTAGGGAGATGACGGGGACCTTTTCTTACACCGAGAAGGGTTCTAAAAGTGATTCATCAAAATAAAATGAGAAGAAATATGAGACAAATGAGAAAACTTATGTGTCTGTTGGTAATGAGAAATTGTAGGATATACCTGGAGTTATAGATTCTATGAATGGAGAGGACAAGGATGACCCCTAAAAGGGTGTCTTGCCTATCCCATAGCAGGAGATATGTGAGGAGGATTCTTTAAATGGGAATAATATAGTTTTTCTTATGAATTTGGTGGAAGAAATGGTAGAAGAATCTTTTGACATCAGTTCCACATAATAGGAGGCATACATGATGATATAAATGATGATTCGTGTTGATACAAATGGTGAGCAGTGTGCTTGGATCAACAAACAAGACCTTATATTGATAATAGGTTTCAATGAAGATAAGATTAACAGAGATAAGTACATCCAAACCTGGGGAGAATTGTCTTATCAATTATAAGACCTTGTAAATGATGATCTAGGAACACAGGAAACAAAGATCTCCTAGAAATTATTTAAGGAGTGTGCTTCTAATAGGCTTAAGATATATTTCAATGATTTTGTGATCTCTTATGGTGTTTGTCAGTCTGGGTGAAAACTTTTGGTATATCGCTTTCTTCCTTAAAAGTTTTTTTGATAATAAAAAGTTAAATTTATAGTAATGTCCCTTGAATATGAGGATACCACTTCTTTACGGGTATCCCAAAGGGTATACTATTTCCAAGTAATACTATTGGGATTGAAGAATGTCAAAACCACATATCAAAACGTTATGCACCACATATCCAAGTCCTTTCTAGGAATAGTCTTGAAGTGATATGTAGATGATATAATGGTTGAATATCAACAATGTTGTGATCATCTTACAAATCTTGAGGTGATATTCTACGAACTGTGGAAACATATCTTGAAGATGAACCCCATGAAAATTTCTTTTGGGGTAACATCAGGGAAATTCTTCAACTTCATGGTACACTATTATGACATCAAAGTCAACCAAAAATTGACCAAGTCGATACTTGATTATCCTCCTCTTATAAACCTCAAGGAATTTATTGGACTTTAAGGATTATTTAATTATGTTAGGTGATTCATATCCAATCTCATTGGAAACTATTTTCCATTTATCTAGTTTATAAATAAAGGGGTCACTTTTAAGTGGTATGGAGACTGTTATAAATCCTTTGGTGATATCAAATAATACCTTATGTGTCCACCGATCTCAATGTATCCCATAGAAGGGAAACATATTATCCTCTATGTGGAAACACTAGAGTGATCACTTGGAACTATCCACACTTAGAATAGAGACACAAATAAGTGTTGGATGTGCACTAAAAAGGGTACCACTATGCCGTAGTGGTGTAAGTGAAGCTATGGCCGACAACCAAACTTGGTTTTAACATTAATGGGATCTACATCCCTCCCATAAAACTTCACCATTTACAAACCAAAGAGTTGGTTTGTTTATGAAATGTGACACTAATTCATTGAAGTGTTCAATTAATGAACACCAATAGGTTGTAACGTTCAGTTTCCATGAGATGGAATTTGATACGTTACATTATGGTTGATGCACTTCATTTAATGAAGATACTTGAGGATGCCTATAAGAGGATTTGATCCTCTCCTGCTTGGGGAGTGTTTTATTACTATAATGATAACATGCCATCCAATACTCTCTTCCATTCTCTAAGCTTGTTCATTGCTCAGTGAAGGTTATATGACCCCTTCAAGTGTTTGGAAGTCCTCATAAAGTATTTGTGGATCCATCGACTGATGTTACCCCCTTATTGGTAGGAGGAATATGTATACTACTCCTTGTGATCATTGTTAAAAAAATTACATCAAAGGCATAGGAAAGACTCTACTGATCGTTAGGCATTCAACGTATTCCATTTTATGTTATGTTTTTTAGATACACTTATGTATTAGATTCCTTGAAGATGGATATGTCTATTTTTTGGGTTTTATTATACTTAAAAGGGTCACATGATGATTCAAAAAACCCATCAATTTTATCAAATCAAGTTTCTTCAAGGATTAAACATCTTTAATCTAGGATTTTGAAAAACATCACTATCACCATGGCAAGACAGTGCCCATAGTGTAGTCATGGTGACTTCAAAATTCCCAAATTACCATCACTATGGTGTAGTGATGCCCATGGTGGTTCTTCTTTGAGATTATTAAATCACCATAGAAGGATCTACATTTTAGCTTCTCGATGGTGTACCATTTTTTACTTCTCATGGACCTCCTATATAAAATGGATAGAGCCTGGGCACCACGATGTAGTACAAGCCATGGTGAAGCATAAAATTTTTAAAAATAGTTGTTTAATATTTGTGATATAAATGGTTTATAAAATGTTTCTAAATCATTATAATAGGTATTTTGGGATATTTTAATTTATAAATGGTTTATAAGTTAATTAATTGTAAATTGTTTATACTTAACTTAATGATTTTTAAACATTTAAAATATTCATAAATATTAAATGTTAATATTAAAAATATATTTTTCAAATTATATAGCATATGTTATGATCATAAATATATTTTTTAGAAATCATAAGAAATATTTCATAAAAGGGTTATAAGTTATAAAATAAGGATTAAATATAAAAGTTTTTATATTTATAATTAAAATTGTTCATAATTAATTAATTTAAAAATGTTCAAATTAAAAGAGAGGACCCTATTTAATGATATTATTAAAACGACTCTAAAAGGTTTTTGTTATTAATTTTTTAAATGGTTTAAATATTAATTTTAAATTACATATAATATTTAATATGAAAGGGTTCATATTGGTTTGAGTGTAAAATATTTTATATTCAAAATTTTGGAATAACCATAATGTCTATAAAATTTATAAAATGTTTTTATTTATCTTAGATTTATGAATATTTCATAAATGTATCATGTTGTGAAAAATATATAAAATATTTATTTATTTGTTAAACTCATTTATTATTAATATTAGTAAATTGTTTATGAAATCTGAATACTGTGTATGAAAATTTTATTTGATAAATTACTTCTAGGATAGAGCCTTGAATGACATTCTAGGTTTTATATCATAAAATTTAGCTTTCCCTTGACCATGATTTCTTAATTATAGAGAATTGTTGTTGGGAATAATTTGTGTATATTAGGTGTTAGAGTTTTCATGAATTGAATTATCTCTTGAGTAAAGTCCCATTGGAGAGAGGGACCTAGGGTCAGACTACCTACCGATCTAGAGGCTTATGCCTTGTATTGAGAGGTGAATGGTATTTGAAATCTTTAACCATGGGGTTACTCATTTAGAGATTATTAATCTTATATTAATTTATGACTTTACAAGAAAATTTCATATACCTTATGAATAATATGAATTCAGATATGTATGAGTATGTTTTATAGTATATTTTTGGGAGAGTAACACATACCATGGGTTGTGTAAATATTTACACATTAATGTGGTGTGAAAACATTAATTTATTATTTAGAATAGCGATTACAAAAATAAAATTTCAGAATAAATCATACACAAAAAATGGAATAAAACATGAGAATATAAAGATTACATATGATCTAATAGTTATAAATTTAATATGAAAATGATTTATTTTAAAATAGTGATACTTTAAAAATAAAACCCCTTAAATTATAAGTGTGAGATTCCTTCTAAAATGGTACTTTTCAAGACCCTGATCATTCAATTAGTTATTTTTGAGCTTAGCATGAGTACCCCTATATTATCTTATGCAAGGAAATCAAAATTTAAGTAACTCTGTATTTTCTTATTGGGTTGGTTGATCTCAGAAAGAATATCCCTTGATTGTACTCTTCTATATTATTCTTGGCATTTTCTTTGGGTTACACTAGTTGGGAAACCTGAATAGTTAGGATAGAAGAGGAATAGAGTTGAGTGAATCTATATTATGGATTTGGATAATGACTTATCCACTAAACTATCATGAGTCATAACTTTTATGGTTGGGATGATTCCCTACCTAAATAATCATGGATTATTTTTTTGAAAAAAATAGATTAAGTAATAATGAAATATGAATCTCAACTCATGAAAATATATAATGTTTAGGATCATCAATTTTAGTGGGAGAACTATCCTTAAAATTATTTAATGAAATGATATAAAACATGATACTCACCAATTGATATGTACTTATTGTTGATTATTCCACACTTAATATTAATAATATCGAGAACTTTTATATGTATGAAATATAAAATAGAAAAATATTTTTATATAGGGCTGAGAAGAGTTCTCAAAGAGAAACATTTAGAGTACACAAATATGAATGTTATAGAGATCAATTCCAACAACTCTAACTCCATTGTATTAGATAAAAGGTGTGTGTCACACATTTTTTATAACAAATTTTGACTTGGAGATATGAGGGAGTTGATAAAGGATGAAGTGAATCTTCATGTTAGTAATAGAGAAACAGATGATGCATTAGAAGTTTGTACTTATGATCTAAGTATACCCATTGGATTGATCCTAGAATTGGAGAAATGTTACTATATTCCTACTATAAACAAAAATTTTATTTTTTTTCTTATTTGTACAAGAATGGATTTTCATTTTATATTAATAAAAAGTTTCTTCATATATATAAAAATGAAATATTTTATGAAATCATGAATATTTTGAATGTTTTATACATTTTAAACATGGATAATCTTGTTTATAACAGTCAAAATAAAAAGTCCATGTAAATTATAATCTTAAATACCTTTGAAAATGTTTCCTCAGACATATAAAAGAGAAACACATTAAAAGAGTTTTAATAGTGGGTGACCTAGACCCAACTATATTGTAATTTTAGATTACCAAATCATATGTATAGTGAGATATACATGATGTACACGTATCATTATATTGTATAAATTTACAAGTCCACTATTTAAATGGTAATGTCTATATATTAATTACCATATCAAAAGGTTATAGCAGATATTAGGCTATAATGAGAACCTCAAGGTACTATGACATTAATTGTAAATATATGTCCTATGGTCTAGATTCATCATACTTACTGGACACAATTTATGTCTGACTATCAACCGTTCGGGCTCATAAGCATTGAGACATATTTTCAGTAAGTTTTCACATGATGATCTCTAGTAGTTGAGATCATGAGGAAAAACACACTAATAGGAACACCACATGTTTCAAGTGTCATTGGTTATTTATATATACATACATGTGTATTGGTCTTCTGATTTGATATCATTTCCATTGTGTTCCATTTGATCATGTAATTTTATGAAATAATGAAATTGTAGAGAGGTAGCTTGTGTTGGGTGTTTCAGTGGTGGTATGACATTGGTTGAATGGTCAATATTGTATTTTTACACTTCAGAGTTGAGAAAGTAATATATCTTGGGCCTGGTTGATCAGGATGGTGGTACCTTAATAAATCCTTATCCAAGGTAGATCAAGGTAAATCCATCCAGTCAGATAAAAAACAATAAATAAATTAGGGAATATGACACAAGTGTGCATCCTAATTTATGAGATATCTAAAGACAAAGAGATTATATTACATAGTACATGTTCGTAGGTTGTTTTTTTGTTTCTATGACTACTACTTATCACTTTAGGGGCCTTGATGGGTTGCTAAACCCTCTCATGGTCAATGAATACTATTCACTACTATCGAGATAAGGGCCTAGAGGGTTACACACAATACCATATTCATGAATCATCCCTATTCTGATGAATATGTATATAGGACTTGGTGGGCCCCACCATGGGGTACGAGTGTTGTCCAAGTCATCGATCACTAAAGAATAAATAAATTCATTATTATTCAAGTAAAGAATAATTGGGTTAAGCTTATTAATTAAAATTATATATGAGGAATAATATTATTCGAATGAATATTATTTTAAAATCCCAGGTTTGTTTAATATTACTTGGAATTATGAGTTTAGTTAAATGAATCAGTTTTATCATATAACATATTTAATATATATTATAGGTATATGATAAAATATAAATAATATTTATTATGTAGTTTAGTTCACCATAATTATTGTCAATTAATTATTTAGTGGACTTTAAATATATTGGGGTTAGGAACCCTATCTAGGTATTTTGAGTCATCCACTATAAAAGAATGAGAGGAGATTCATTCCATGTATTTTTCATGAATTTGGAATAGATATATTCTCTCTTCTCCTAATTCCTAGAGAGATAAATGCTCCAACTAAACTTACAATCCATGATCGCCTTCCCAGATTGAAGTTAAGGGATCATGGTGATCGACGCGACACAAAAGGATTCATCAGAGCTACAATCTAGAACTCTGAATTCAATGAATGGTGAGAATACATATTCTTAAAGCATTTTTCGAAAATATATATGAATTTAGCTTCAGATTATTCGATCAATGATTTCCATAGATGAGCTTTGGTCGTGTAAACTTCGATTCAAAATGATGTACATGTTCTATTTATATTTTGTGAACTGTTTAATTCACATGAGATCCTCAGGACCATACTGGGGCTCATATCGCTAGATATGAAAAGTTATATCATCCCAGTGATGAAAATTTTTAAATCCTTGACCCACCAACTTCTACTATGTTCCCTGGTAACTTCAATTGAGGTTGATGGTTGGATCTGCCACCAGCGGGTGCAGAGTGATGGCAACATAGGATGGATATGGCCATCAAAAAAATTTGAAGGTATCAGGACATGTAGTGGAATCTATTGGGTCGGGGATTTAAAAATTTTCATCACTAGAATGACAAAACTTGTCATCTCTGATGATCTTATCCCTGATAAGGTCCCAATAATTTCACATGAATTAAACATAGCCCGAAAAAAATAAAACATGTACCTCATTTCGAATCAAAGTTTGAATGACTGTAGCTCATCATCAATGATCTTTTCTCAAATTATTTGAAGTATAATCACTCTAGATGATCCACACATGCTTCATGAATCCTCATGATCTTCATTCATTGAATTTTGGGTTCTAGCGCAGAGCTAGGATGAATCCTTTGGCATCACGTCGATCACCATGATCCACTACCTTTGATCCACAAAAGTGATCTTGGATCGTACACTCAGTTGAAGAATTTATCTCTATATAAATCAAGAGGAGAGAGAAGCTATCAATTCTGAATGCATGAATAGTACATGGAATAGAGCTCCTCTTCTACTTCTATAGTGGATTTCTTAAAATACTCAGATAGGGTTCCCGACTCCTATACATTTAATGTTCACTAAATAAGTAATAAATAATAATTATGATGAACTAAACAGTGTCATAAATATTATTTATATTTTATCACATACCTATAATATATATTAACTATATTACAGGATAAGATCAAGTCATTTAACTTGACTCGTAATTCCCGCTAATATTAAATGAACCTGGAATATTAAAATAATATTTGTTTGAATAATATTATTCTTCATATGTACTTTTAATAAATAAATTCAACCCAATTTTATTTACATGAATAATAATGAATTAATTTATTCTTTGGTGATCGATGACTTGGACAACCCTTGGACACTATGGTGAGGTCCACCATTTCCTATTCACTTAGTCACTAGAATAATGTATATTCTTGAATACACTATTATGTGTGACCCTATAGGACCTTATCTTGACAACCGTAAATAGTATTCATAGACCAAGAGCAGAGTCTAGAAACACATCAAGTCCCCTAAATAGATAAGGAGTAGTCATAGTAATGAAAACCAACTTGTGAACACATACTGTATAATATAATCTATTTTTCCTTAGATATATCATAAATCAGGACGCACACGTGTGTCATCATCCTTACTTGATTTATTGTTTTTTGATCTAACTATATGAATTTACCTTCAACTACATTGGACAAGGATTTATAAAGGTACAAGAATCCTGATCAACTAGGCCTAAGATATATCACATCCTCAACTCAGAAGCAATAAATCCTATGTTGACAATTCAACCAATGTCATACCACCAATGATGTACCCAATACAAGCTACCTAACCACGATTTCATTATCAAGGTTATTTTTCTTGCATTAAAGTACACTATTAAATGGAAAACAATTGTAATGATATCAACTCAGGAGACCAATACACAAGTCTATAGATAGAAAAAACTAATGACACCTAAAACATGTGATGATTCTATTGGTGGGTATGTCCTCATGGTTTCAACTACTAGAGATCACCAACTAAGAAATTTATGATAAGAAGTATCAATGATTATGATCCCCCAACACTTGATAATTAGACATAAACTATGTATAGTCAGAATGATGTATCTTGACTATAAGATATATATTTAATATTAATGTCATAGTATCTCGAGGTTCTCAGTATAACCTTTAATCTACTATAACCTTTTAATACGAAACTTAATCTATAGAAATTAGCATTTAAATATTAGATGAAACAATTTATACACTATAATGATAAATGTACATCATATATAACTTAATGTTCACCTGATATGGTAATCTAAATGTACTGTATAGTTGGGTCTAGGGAACCCAATTTTACAACACTCCCAATTGCACTAGAGCCAACTTGATAACCAAACTTGTTAGCTCTCACATGATTAAGATCATGTTTTTTCTAAGTCGAAACTTTAGTTGTTGGGTCTTCTACATTTCTATTGTATGTAAATTCTACTATGTGTGACCTCACCTCCTTGAGTAAAACTTCTCAAGAGATGGATTCCCTGAGTATATCCCTTTTTTCCAATGTCAAAACATTACATCTTGGCTAGTACTAGTAATAGAATTTTCATAATTATAAAACTTTACATACTATGTGAAATTCCAATAACTAGAACATATTTTTTCATTTAATAACTACTTCTTAGCTTCCTTAGAATCTAAAAAATACTCGTTATTTATAGGTATGGATAAAAATGTAGTGTATGAGATTATATCACTTATTCCCTTATGTGATATTAGATTAGGTCGATCTAAGGAATAATTATTTATGTCCCATAAAAACTAGAGTCCCTTCTTATCCACATAAAAAGTATATATCCTTTGTACCGTCTCTAATACAATTTGATAGTTATGACTTCTTCCCTTGCAGTTCTATTGGATATAATTAATATTTTCCTATAATGAAGTATATGTTTTAAATATCATATAGTGTACATATCATGTAATACGTGATTGATCCATCATAGTACATCATAAAATTCAACTAACCACTTTAATCTACTCCTATTAACATTCATGTTTTCTTGGGGATATTTATACCATGTAACACAGGAAATAATTTTAACTCGAATTTTTCCAACATTTATTTTTTAAATACCATGTCAGTATATTTATAATTGGTAAGGTATAATAAACTGTTAGATCTAACCTAATAGATCTTTTTACCTAGAACTTAGGTTGCTACATTAAGTCAATCTATGAATAATTAATCTCATCCTGGTCTTAACTAACTATAAGAACAATAGTTTTTTTCTATATGTTACCAAACATATTCCACATACAAAACCATGGTGATCCCACTAACCTCTTGTAGACACATGGAAATAACCCATTGAAAATGAATAATCTATGATCTTGTTTCTTAATTTTAATATTAAACTGAATTTCAGTATCTTTCCACCCTTATTATCATTTTATTATGTCACCATCCCTTTCTGGTTGCGTAATATAGACACATTACATGATTGGTGGTCATGACATCCAATGCTCAATAAAATGATCATAGAAATTAGTTATAACAAGTAAAATTCTAATGAATTTGGGTGTAATGACTTGGTATAACCAATAAATCCTAAATGGAACCATTATTTTACTATCCATGCATCATTTCACTTGAATACCAACCGTAGTATTGCAAATAATAACCCCTTTACTTTGATACATGGAATCCATTATTTCATTTTAATTGATCTTTTCAATCTTAGATAATATCCATATATTGGTTACTTGTAGGAATTATTATTATTAATTAATAATTTATCACTACGAATGTTGAATGTAAAACCATTATTATGGTTTTAACCTTCTTAAACAATATATGTCTCTAAAATATTCTTCTTCCACACTTCTTGTGGAACTTGTTCCTATGCCAACTATTAGTTCAACTCTTGCATTGAATAAAACCAAGTCAATCTTGTTCACACTATCTCAAGTATATATGTGAACCCTTTTTATAGAAATTTAGTCTATCACTTGACTACCTCTTTTTTTCTTAGGTATTTCTATAATATCCTAAGAAAAATTTAGGATAATTACTATAGATGCAATTTGTGTTTTTCATACTGTAAGTTTGTTTATATCTTGACAAAATATTTGCATCTAAACACATGTTCTTATGAAATAATGGATTTCAATCATACTATAAATTATATTGTATCCATTTTTCATTATAGTTAGTATGTTCTTTTTCTATTTTTTTCATTATTTTTGAAGCATCTCTTGAAACATAATGGAAGTATCTGTAATGCATTTTAAATGTAACATTGATACTCCTTTTAATTTCATCATGAATCTAATGTGTATAAGAAAATGTATATATTGGAATTACTCCAAGATATATTTTTTTTGATCAATCTTAATATTTAATAATCATCATTGATCATACTTATTAGAATCATAGACCTAATGTGGATAACATAATGTGCATTTAGAAATTACTCCATACTACATTAAATTGATCGATGAATGCTTGGTCTATATATTCTTTGGCAGACCAGCCCAAAGCATCTCATATCTTCTGACCATTCATATACCATACTTCACTTTTACAATCCTTAATCACTTAATAGAATATTATGAAGTATATTTACCCCTAGCTTATCCTTGGAATTGTTGACACTCTCTTGCTGAACAAATTCATAAATCTTTGTGGAATACCATTATTTCTAAAGGTTTCTTTGTCCAAAATAAATATATATATATATATGTATTCATATTTATTTTAATTGGACAAAGAATTATCTTTCCACAAATGGGTAAATAAGTTTTACATTTTATATTCATCTCATATTACACATGATTCATGTATTACTAAACTATAACTTGAGTATTTTACACACAAAAAAATCATTATGAAACTATAATAATGTATACTTTTATACAAAGGACATGTGAGATAAATTTTTTGATTATACTCAATAAAATTTCTACTATAATCATTCACTTGGAAATAAGAAGCTTTGTTCTTCTCACCGCTGACTCAGGAACCACCCTTTCTCAACCGCTTGGAGAATACACCTTACTTCTTGTCATGTTTCTATACTTATTGATTACGGTATTTCGATGCACATATGTGATAAACATATTGTATTTAATAACCAAAAATTATGTTATAAACAATACGTATAATTGATGAATATACCAAAAGAAGAGGTCACTTGCTTCTTTAATTCATTTTATTTTATTTAAACTTCCATGGATATATTTCAAGATATAAAAAGCTAAAAAACTTCTATTTAATACCTATTTATTTGACGGATTTTATGAAGGTACCTTTATATTATCTCTTTCCATAAGCCTTATTGCCCTTTATTTTAACTTGTTTTCCATAAGAAGTAATGATTAATATTTCTTTAATGTTCTTATTTCTTGGAAAACCTATTTTTAAAGGATGGGTCTGAAGCCTCATTTTATTATTAAATCAAATTAAAAACCTCTTTTAACTGGGTAGAGGGAGACCCATTACATAGCCTGAAGGCCCAGTGGGCTTGTAGCCCATTACATAGCCCGTAGGACCAATTGTTTGGCCCAATTGCCATTCTGTGAATAGTAACCCGGCTTCTACCGTACCCGCACAGTACCGCCGCTGCTACAGTGCCCTGCCGCCACTACAGTACTCGCCGATCTATAGTACCGCCACTACTACAGTATCGCTACAGTACCTGTGCCCAATGGGTTTTGAACCCCCATTTTTCATGTAGTATTACGGGGTGCTTACCACTAATCCAAACCCCAACTACTCTTGGAAAACCTTACCTAGAATGTAACAAATAATTTTCTCCATACCATTCATTTTATAATATTTAAAAAACTAGAAAATATTGGATACAATGATATTAGAATGCGATGTATTGAAATATTATGATGTGCCTTTCAAATATACACATAACCAGTGTAATCATCACCCATTCAAAATTTGCTTCACTTTCTCCTTGAAACTTTCTTAGAGATAAGACTACATGTGAAACCATCCATGTATTGATGATGTATCCACAAATCACATCATATGTTTATGATAGAACTATGAAAAAACCATCATATGCGTAATACATGATTCTATGGTAAGAATTTTTTTAACCCATGCTTTTTGAGGTGGCCTAAAAGGTATTAGGGACACCATCACCGTGAATTTTTGATATTGTAGTATTATACACAAGCACCTATACTACACTTGAAAATTCATGCTAGTTTAGAAATTTACCTTGTCCATGATTATTATAGTGTATTGTGTGGTATTACCTGTCATTTTTCTATAAAAATAAAGCTATAAGATCAGTACTTTTATCTTGATTAACAATTTAGTCTTTATTGATTAATTAATTAAATCATTAAATGTCTCACACTATTTTATCCAATTCTAGGAACCCTCTATAAAAGAACTGGAATAAATTTTTTCTTGAGTATTCCAGTGAAAATTATCCGTAAACATCTTCTCATAGCCTACAAGATTTGGATATTCCAATACTCAGAGAGTTCAAGGTCGGTGTTTGACTGGCCAACCACATTAACTTGATATTCCTTGATATGATGAGTAAATTACCATCTTCTAAAATCATAAAATTGAATTACTCAACGCTTTCCTCTAAAGTTACAAAAATCTAGATTTGGCTACTTATTTGATTCCAACTTCAGTCAATTCCACCCACCACTCTCATATAACTCCTTGGTAGTAAATGGAACCCTTAAATTTGGCTGACGAGCACCACAAACACCCAGTTCTATTCAAATTCAAATGATGGAAGGTGTTTAATGACTTAATATTTATTTGAGGGTTTTTACCTTTTTTTCAATGAATTTAATACATTTATATTAATATTTTTTCATTATATGTTATCACCCTCACAACTGAGCATTAATAGAAAATAATTCATCACTTCTTTATGCATTTTACTTTTATTATTTTATGTATTTCCCAATGTCACGAAAATTTATAAAATAATAAACAAATGTTTAAAGAAAATAAACTACCCAACTGGTCTTGAGCATCTCAAATTGTTTGATCCATTTAAATTCAATGGATCAGGCATGACTTAGGGGTATCATACATGAGTTGTGTCTTGAATCATGATGAAAGTCAACCTCGTTCAATGTGTCCACTACTCATTTAGATTTCTCCATGAATTGGTAGGGTCCATGTCTTACATCGTCTTTATCAAAATAAAAATGTACTCGCACACAAGTGAGGGGGTCCCGATATTACAATACACAAACAAATAAAATTAGACATGTAGACTCTGATATATATTGACTGAAAAAAATGATGATGCACAAACCATCTTATTTAATTACAATCATCACACACAATTAAATAATTAAATAAATAAATAAAAACAGACATACACACATTAGGTCAATGCTCAATACTGATTTATGGGTAAAATAAATGCGCGATAAAAATTAAATTTCAATAATTTAAGTATGAGGGATATTAAATAAATTAAATGAATTAAAAATTCAAATAATTTATTTAATTCTCATTCTATTTGATTATTAAAATAATTTCAATGCCAAAAATTAAATTAATTCATTAATTTGTTTTAATACCTAAATTGAATAATTTTTTTGAGTATTATAATATTATATTTTAAAATAAAAATTAATATTTTAATAAATTAAATTAATTTTAATTAATCTTGGGTCCTGATAACCCACATAGGCCCAATGAAGATCATTCTGAACCAGTGCAGACCTATTTTAGTCAGCGAAAAGCATGTACAGGGCTGTTCTAGGCCAAGAGGGCCTGCCTAGACCCATTCCGGGTTTGGAAGACCCGCTCAGGAATAATGCGAGGCAGATCTGGTTCAATAGAACCATGGAAGGGTACATCATGGGTAACAGATGATGGAGGTGAGCTGTCAACCGGTGCTGATGGTTCTAGGAGAAGCATCCAGGATAGCTACCTCAAGTTCGAAGGTGGAGAAGGGAGGCATCTGGATCTCAAGGGAGGGAGACAGTGCTGCTCATGGGAGGCTTGACCGGCAACGACCATATCTTGGTGAGGGGAGGAGCTTGCAATGGAGTGAAGACCAGTGGAAGCCTACATCATCAATGAGTGAGATCCATGATGAGGGAGAGATAGTGGCCAACTTCATGCTGGATCTCGCTGGTGAGGGGTGGCAGGCTCGAAAGGAGGTGGTCGCACCTGGTCTATGGTGGTAGGGGGGCCACAAATGGTGTTGGTCAGAGGAGGGGACCCAAGGCATTGATCCAACATGAGTTTCTTCGGATGAATGGGAAGCAGAGATGATGATCATGGTTTTCTCCTGTTTGGGAGGCTCTTCTTCTGTTTCCCCCCAATACCTTCACAAAGACTCCATAGATATGGATTGGCAGACCCATTCAATTATGAATCATTTGATACATGTGAATATTTTTTATTGGGAAAGATGACTCAGACAACTTTTGGAAGAAAAGGCGAGACAGATGGTGGACCGTTGAATATCATACATAGTGATCTATGTGGACCAATGAGTACGTAAGAAAATAGTGGTTTTAATTACTTTGTTACATTTACCAATGAATTAAGTTAGTATGTTTATGATTTTATGATAAAACACAAGTATGAAACTTTTAAAAAGTTCAATGAATTTCAGAACGAAGTACAAAATCAAATAGTTAGGAGTATTAATATTTTCTAATCAAATTGGAGTGGTTAATACTTAATCCATAAATTCATAAATCATTTAAGAGAGTGTGGAATTGTTTCACAAATCACTCTTCTTGGAACACCTCAATGGAATTGTGTGTTAGAAAGGAGGGACCAAACCTTGTTGGTCATGGTTCAATCAATGATGAAATTATGCGACCTTCCTATTTCATTTTGGGGTTATTATCTTGAAACTGGTGCATTCTTACTAAACTGTGCACTTTTTAATGTAGTCATAAAGACACCATATAAGATATAGACTAGGAAATATACCAATACTTCATTTATACAAATTTGGGATTTTGAAGAATTTGTATGATTATTGGATTCTGATAATCTTGACTCTAAATATTATAGATACTTATTTATTGGTTATCCTAAAGAAACTACACGGTATTACTTTTATATCCTACTAAATACAAAGTGTTTTTGGATGCACATTGTATTTTCCTTTAGAAGGATAAAGGTGTTAGTAGGAGGAAATTTTAACTTTAAGAAGTTTAATACCAATAAATTGGAAGTGTTCTTGAGATAGAGGTTGAGTCATTTATTCAAAGGGTTGTGGAAGAAGAACTGACCCCATATAAACAAGAACATTGAACATTTTTAAAGATTAATTAAGAAATAGTGGGATATAGATTTGATGTAGCCAATGATTATGAGGTATTATTTATAGGTGATGAACCTACCACTCACTAGGAATCCATTGAGTGTTTTGATTTGGATAAATGGTTAAAATCCATTAAATCTGATGTGGACTCCATGTACATTAACCAAGTTTGGAACTTGGTGGATTCACCTAATGGGGTAAGGCCCATGGGGTTTTAGTAGGTTTTATATAATAAGATGACATGGATGGTAAAGTGTCTATCTATAAATAAAATTTGGTGGAAAAATATTATTGTAAAATTCCTCATATTAACTATAAATAAACCTTTCACTTGGTTTGATGATAAATTCCATTCAGATTAGGCTTTCCATAACAACTTATTATGATCAAAATATATATCTTATGGATGTCAAAATTGATTTCCTTAATGATAATTAAGTATAGGTAGAGTATATGATATATTACAAAGGTTTTTAAGTACCAAATGAGTATGCTAAGGTTTTCAAGTTACAATGGTCCACTTGTGGACTGAAGCAAGATTCTCAAAGTTGGAATACCCAATTTGATAATATAATCAAAGAGTTTGGTTCCATAAAGAATATGGATGATTCCTATATATATAAGTGTGTTAGTGGGAGTGCATCTGTGCTTTTGGTATTGTATGTAGATGAAATAATTCTTATCAAAAATGATTTACTAACTCTTCACTTAATGAAGATGTGGTTGGGGGAATGTTTCTCAATGAAAGACATGGTTGAATCTTCCAACATACTCGATTTTAATATCTATAAATATATATATAAGGTTTATTGGAATGAGTTAAAACACATATATCTATAAATAGATAAAACAATTTAGCATAAAGAACTCCAAGAAATGGGTATTTACTAGTGCTACATGGCTCATATAGTAGGAAGAATCAGGTTATTTCTAAAGAGTTAGAAACAATGGATATAATTCCTTATGTGTTTTCCATAGGATCTATCATGTATTCCATGTTGTGTACTTGACCTGATGGATCTTATACACTGAGAATAACTTGTACATACAAATCTAATCATGGTGAGAGTCTTTATATTTCTATGAATAACATTCTAAAGTACTTGAGAAGGACTAAGGCAATGTTCATGGTCTTTAGAGGAGAGAAAGAAATATGTGTAATGGGTTACATAGATACTACTTTCCAATCCAAAAAAGAAGATATGAAATCTCAATCTAAATTTATGTTTTGCTTAAACAGTGGATCTATTAGTTGGATGAGTTACAAACAGGCCACCATAGTAGACTAGAAAATATAGGTAGATTACATTGCTATATTAGATGTTGTGAAGGAGGTTTTTTCGATCAATAAGTTCATTACTAAATTGGGAATGGTTCCTAACATTGAGGGAGTATTTGAGCTATATTGTGAGAACAATGGGGATTTTTCTTATGCTATAGAACCATAGTCTCACAAAATGACAAAAAATGTTCTTTAAAAATACCATATCATATAATAGATCACATATAGGGGAAATATAAGGATTGGTTGGGTGGCTACAGAGGATAATGTAGTGAATATGTTAATTAAACCATTGCTGAAATAACAACACGAGGTTCATGTAGAATCTATGGGTGTAAGACATGTGAGAGATTGATTGTAATGTTTTAAATGTATCACTCTATTATAATAAATTAAATCTTTAATTATTATTCATTTATGTATGCTGAAATTTATTTAACCTAAACTGTTATATGAAAATATCCCCACAAAGTATGACTTTGAGTTATCCCTAAATGATGATAACCATGGAGTATTATGGGTTCTAATGATATGATAAGGTTAGCTCAAATAGATTCTTGTATTCATTAAAAAGATTTATATTTTGAGATATGTAGAATAAAATCATGAGGTAATATGTAGAGACTTATTAATTGGATTGATCTACTAATGTATGTCTCATAGAATTTCATATGGTCATCGATATACTTAGGGTTGTTTTCTTATTATCAATCCTTGTTACTTGAGGTTTGAGAGATACCTAGCATGATATTATTCATACTATTATACCCTAATTATAAAATTAATAAATTAACTTAGATAATATGGGGGTGGTTGGGTATGTTTTTGATCTTGTAATTAGTTGGAGCATAAGCAAGGTGGGAGTAGTCCACTTGTATGACAAGTAATGACATATTTCCCTTAATTGAATTATAATAAGGAAATTAATAGTCATGATTATTTGTGTCACATATGATCTAATAAATTACTTGAATGAGTGACATATGATGTACTCATCTGGTCAGAATTTTTCAAAGAATATAGAAAATATGAGTTGACCTATAATGGATTGACATGTTCCATTTATAGAGGTCACTCTATGTCATAGAAAAAAATTATTTTGTATTTATACATGTGATGTATATGTTAAATCTTGTGGGTGACATGTTCATATTGAGATATGAGTATATTTTATGGAGATCACACCTGGCCCCTTAGTAGGTTGAGTAGAACTGATGCATTGCTAGAGGCCACTATTTTCTTACATATATACAATAGTGATTTCATATTTTTTCATTGATACTGAGGCCCACATGATCATATAGTTATGCCCTTAAATAAGGATTAATTTTTAGAAAAATTATTTGTTTCAAAATGAAGAGTGTTTGATGAAACAATATCCAAAGGATTTTGGATAGATTTATAAAGAGTTGTGAAGTTTTACATAAAGTTCTTTTCAAATTTTAATTCAAGTGGAATATTGTTGTATGTGAATTAAAATGGGAACCAATACACCATATTTGTTTAATTGAATTATTTATCCAAGACAACACTTGGTTTTGATGTACATGTGATTCATGTGTGGTGTTGCATCCACCCCCGTATGATTTGATTAGTTTTCAACCAAAGATTTGGTTCATTTATGGCATGTGACACTCATTCATTTAAGTGTTTAATGAACTAACACTAATGAGATATAACATCTAGGTTCCATGATATAGAAACTGATATGTTATATTATGGATGGATCTCTTCATTTAATGAGGAGTGTCAAGGATTACTATAAGAGGATTTGATCCTCTCATGTTTGGTGAGTGTGTTGTCCTTATGATTATTTCATTCTAGTTGAGACTCTATTCCATTCCTAAATCTAATTCATCACTCAGTGAAGGTTCTAACACCATTTCAAGTGTTTTTGGGTCCTCATGAAGCCTTCATCAATCCATAAACTGATGTTCCCTCCTTAGAGGTAGGAGACATACATTTGATTCTCCTTATGATAAACATAAGAATATTCCATCAAAATAAGAGGATAGACACTTCTAATATTAAAGAATTTAAGGTAAACCATTTTATGATATATTTTTTGGATACAATTATGAGTTTTATTCCTTAAAGATATATTCATTTCTGTATGTATTATCTTCCTCTATCAAGGGTTATATCGTGATCCAATGAAACCCATCAGTAATAAGAATAGTCTCTATTTTATCAATAGTAAAATGTTGGATAATGAGACATGATATTTAGATATTAAGAAGAACTTCTTTATATTTATTTTAAAGTATAGAATATTAGACACTATCTATAGTACCATGAGGTCCAACTCATCTCTCATGTTGATCCAATCAAATATATCCTTAGTTACACTATGTTAAGTGATCATCAAGCATGGTGGGTGGTCATTTTATAATAATTTGATATTCAGTTTTTGTATTTAAATGAAATCAAAGGAAAATCATTAGGTGATTTTCTTATAGCTCCCCTATCCTAGAAAAGTCAATATTTAACACAAAATTCACTTAGGAATAAATCTTCTTTTTCCATGAAACCTCCCCATTATGGGAGATTTACATTGATGGTGCTTCCAAGATCACGATATGGAGAAAAAATGAAAACCCAAAGATTTATAGGGTTATCATATTTATTTTTACCATCTCTCTATATAGAGTAGTCCTTCCATAGTACTTCTTAATATCAAAGGGATGTACCAAAAATAAGGTAGAATACCAAGTTCTTATTTTAGGCTTGGAACTGGCCATACAAGTACAAGTGGCCCACTTTTACATTAAGGGTGATTCAAACTTAGTGATCAGTCTAGTCAATGGTGACAATGACATCGAGAAGGAATTGTTGATTCCATTGTCTGATTATATATTAGGTTTTATAGTTGAATTACCATTGGAGGTAAAATTGTCTCACATTCCACATTCATATAATTCCAAAGAAGATGAACTAGAAAATAAAGCTATAACCTTAGTAGATCCAGACCAAGATGAGATGGTCATTCACAATAAACATCATAGGGTCATATCTCCTTTTATCAATAATTATATGGAAGAGATAAGTGAAATCAACACCACAGTCCAAAGATATCCTTTGAACTTGATGATTTATGTTACAATTGGATGTATTTCTCCCATAATAGACTACCTATAAATAGGAACACTTACACAAAATCGATCCAAGACGGAATTGATCTAGTAATGGATAGAAAATTTCATCCTTTAGGTTGACCCAAATTCCATTATGTTCCTTTATAAATAAGGATTTAAGTGGGACCTACTCATGTTAATTGAATGATAAGATTCCCTCACTAATATTCAAGAAATCGACCCTAACACCTATGACACCCACCAGTCAAGAACCAAACTCTTCCATCTAATTATGAGACTTTGATATTTCTAGCCATAAATGATGCATGATTTCATGGATTTCATAATGAAATTTTATATATTCTAGATAAATTCCAAATTCATCCATTAACCCCAAAAATTTATGTATACCACTAAATAATTTTGGGTGTTTTTTATATAGGGGATAGATTACATGGGTCAATGCACTCCAACCCAAACCAGAATATTTAAGTTCATACTTACTTCCACTGACTTCTTATCAAAACGGGTTAACGTAGTTCCCCTTAAGGAAATTTTAATGAAATTTGTCATAAATTTCATAAATTACAATATCATTACTAGATTTTGTATCCCTCACACAATAACAAAGGACAATAGAACCAATTTATGAGCATTTGAAGTAAAGAGGTTATATCAGTAACACAATATCTAATCTAACCATTAATCCTATTATCATGTGGAAAAATAGATAGATAAATGCCTCTATAAATAAACTATCTAATATCCTTTAGAAAATGGTGGAAAAAGACAACAAACTTGGTTGTATAAGCTCATATATTCTTTCTGGGATTATCGCACACAACCCATACCACTAGACATGTGACCTTATAATTTCTTGTATATGGGACATAGTCCATTTATCTAATTGAATTTAAATTACCTTCACTTTTCATCACCATATTCGATAAACTTTCTAAAGATGAATAGCCTCATATACACATTTATGAAGTATATCAACTCAATGAAAAGAGGTTACACACACTACACAACCTTGAGATCTATCAAAATCAAGTCATGTGATCATTCAATAAAAAGGTTATCCTCCTCTCATTAATTCAATTGGAATTAGTTTTGACCATGATAACTCTTATGATACCTAGTAATAATCCTTTAAATCTTGATCTAAAGTGGTAAGGACCTTACTCCATACAAACGGTCTACTTCAATGGATCTTACTCCTTGATTATAATGGATGGAGAGTATATCACACCCATTACTAATTCTAGGTTCCCAAAGAAATAATTTTCATAACATCATGTTTGGTTAATAAATTCCTACCTATAAAATTTTAAAAAAAATAGCCTAAAATCCATTCTATATGACTTCAAAACTTCTTGGAAATGGTCTAAGCCATATGACCTTAAACTACAAGCTGTGACAGTCCTTGTCACATGATGTTAAATTGTGTGACATTTAGTACATCCTGAAAGACATTAAACTGATTAAAGTGGTCTATCCTATATGACTATATTTACATACATATGAGTTAGATATATATATATATATATATATATTATTGGTGTATGGTTTTACCAATATGCATCGGGTTATCTCTAATAACCCTACACTAGGATGAAACCATTTTATTTTTCCTACACATGAGCCCAATCTATGTGGAGACACTTTACTAAGAACTATAAATAGATAGATTATTATTATTTTAGGATTCATAGTGACTTCCAAATTAGCTATCTCAAACCCAAACACAAGTTTCATCCTAATTAAACCCCCATTTCATATTGGTGCCTAAGACTTCATCAATTCATGTAGGGTTTTCTTTATAAAGTTGGAACTAAGATGAAACTATGCATTTTTTATATGATCCAAATCTATACAAAACCCTCTATATAAATATCCTCGTCATAAAACCTTAAACTGCTTTGAATTAGGGTCTTTTTCACCTGATATTAAACAACATGAAATATGGCCCAACCCCCACAAACCTTAAACTTCCTTGAGTTATTCATTTTATATGACTTAATTTTCTTAAATGAGAGAACAATCCATATAAAATAAATTGTTATATGATTATTTATTAATAAAACATTTATATGATAAAAGTACCCCATTCTCAAGAACTATTCCTAATAGTTTAGATCTCCAAATTTCATATCTGGATTTCCCTTCCTTGACTTGATAATAGGAGCCAATAATTATTTTATTCCTCTACATATTAGTTGAATCTGTATAAGATAGTATTTAATAAGAACCATGTGTGTCTTGATTCCTATTATTATAGGATATATAGTGACATCCAGATTACTTATCTTGGACCTAGTCACATATTTTATCAATTTCAAACCACCTCTCCTAGTGTATGGTCTCCTATTTTAAAATGGAGTTTTTTATTAGACTCTACATTGGGATGAAATGTCTTTAAAAATAGCTACGTTTAGCTTGATTTATATTATTTTAGGATACATAGTGACATCTGAGTCATGTATCGTAGACCCATACATATATCATTATCCATTTCCACTCCCTTTTAATGTTCCATAGAAGCCTGATATTGGTTGATTTTGGACTGGAGTATTCCAATAACCTTTTGGATATATTCTTAACATATTATATACTTAAAAACATATGGGTTTTTATCAATACAAACCTTTCATTTACACTAGTAATGAGTATATATGATTCAAATAAGGAATCTTATGCTTAGTAATGATACTCATGCCCCAATATCCATCCTATTAACCAAAGAAATATTTTTTTTTCAAAAGAGAAAGTTCTATAAACCCATGTTCCCTTAAAAATATTATTTAGAGACCCATCATTCAAATTTAGTTAATGGTCATCCTCAACATGATTGTTCCATTTCAACACTTACTAACTCAAATAATTCAAGTTATGATTTATATCATTTTTACTCCATGTTCAAAGGTTTTAAAGCACTCCTATATCTTGAAAATTATCTAGGTTGTCACACCACACCCTTCATATTAGTTCAATAACTATGACTATAAATAATGTGCATCCATATATGGTGTGTTCTATACTAGCATTGAGATCTAAATTCAAATTGGGTCTAACATTACCTTATTGTTACAAAGACTATCTCACCCTTTAGTCGAAGTTGTATAAACTTGAACCCCATAAACTCTTGGTCCAAACACTATGACCCTAAATTATGTTCATCTGTCTTTGAGGTTGTCTATATTAGTACTGGGATCTAAATTCACATCAGTTTTACCTCACCTCCGTTATAATGTTAACTACCTCATATTTTGGTCAATGTTGTTTGACCTTAAATTCCAGCTTGATTGATCTATCTTGAATGACTTTAAACTACCAAAGTAAAGGGATATAGTGCTCATTAGGTTGAAAACCTATAAGGAGAAACCTAGAAAAATTTTGATTCTGTTCTTGCATGTCCTGCACCTTTCATATCCTTTTCAAAATAATGATCATTTGAAAAAATGGAAAAGGCAGAAAAATTATCAATTTTAAAACCCACAAATGAAATATTGAGTAAAATCCAAGTTCCTACCCATTGGACCTATTCCCCGTTACACATTAGAAAAAAATTAGGGTGAAAATAAAAATAAATAAATCTTAAAAGGATTATATTTTAGCCCTAGAAAAAGTCAAGTTGTGCTCACTAAGTCCATCAATCTAAGAAAAAGGTATATCACCCTTCTGCTCAATACATATATCGGTTCTGGTGATTCATGTTAAATGAATGATGGTTTAATTTCTAGGCTCTTGATTTATTATAGAGAATTGAAACCCTCACTTAAAATACCCCTTTAGGTTTTTATTATTCTAATACATTCAACACTCTCTCGTGTACAAATAGATTAACCTTACCCAATGGTGATAATATTTGTGTTGCATATACATCCCATCAATATCTGTCTAAGAGCACACATTAAGGAGAAATTCAACTGAATAGATTAACCTTAGCTTATGGTGTTGGTATATGTACTAAATATCTGGACCACATATATCCATTAAAAAGTACACATTCAAGAGTAAATAAAATATTTCAATCCTTTCCCTCATATAATGGATTTGGATTATGGTGATAGTATATGCACAACATATTTGGCCCACTTATATACATCTAAGGGTATATGTTTAAAAGATAATGGACTGATTCATACATATCACCATTGAATCAATTTTTTGGAAATTTTTATTTACCATATCTATACCCATACAATGTTGAAACATATTTAGTTATTATTATATTACTTGTTGTTAGTTTTTCACACTATCATAGACTAATTGTGGAAGATATAAGGGAATTGATAATTTGAAAATAATTGGGGATTGAACATTTTGTTATTTATTGATCTAACAAGAGATAAACTTATAATGTTTATATTATTTATCTCTCTCTCATCATAAAAAAGGATGCATTAATTGGAATACTTCTAAAAGGTGTGCTCGAAGGACTCTTAAATTTTGGTCATTTCTTGATCTAAGTCACCGATGGCTTGGATAATCTATGATAACATTGAAAATCACGATTCTTCATCAATCCAAAACATATCTAACCTTGAAAAAAATCTATCTTTGTCTTATCAATATATTTGACCATATTTTACTAATCATATGTTACTTTATTAGTAATTTCTAGCTCTTTTAGAAGTCACCATAGAGGCCCTTTCTTCCATGAATCCATGTTACCAGTTCACTACCACTATAAGATGTTGAGGAGCTTCATAAAGTGTTATAATCTAGAGGTTTTCAAAGTGGTCCATGGATTATATAGTTCAGAACATGAAGTTAAGTTCCCTAACTTGTAATGACATGAACTTTTATAAATTAAATTCCCTTTTGGGTGAATAAATACCTTATTAAGTAACATAGTTACAGAAAATACATGCACTACTTTGGTTATTTCAGACCAATATAGCCTTTTAGATTTAAATTAATGTTAATAATTATAATAATTGATGATGTATCTATTTTATAATGAAAATTAAGATTAATATATTAAGGTTTATGATAAATCCCAATTGATACAGATGGAATAAGTTATGACCTCCACCAGTAGGATTATACCTTATAAATCCCATTTTTTCAGAGCTTATGAGGGAGATAACATCACTAGGATTTTACCTTGACCATTCCCAAGATGAAATTAAGCAACTAAAACATGAATAAACCCATATATAGTATAATTATAATCTTACTGAGATCACATCCCAAACCATGTTTGTCAAACCACCTCAAGAAAGTTCAATCATTGCAGACCTTACCCTTAGGGCGTACACTGGTGTAATTTGGGCTTATGTATCTAGAACTAAGTAGTATGATTTTTATGTCATATTTTTATATAATAATTATTAGTTTTATCACATTTCATTATTAATTTATATATACAATTATATATGAATTGATGAAAATTATATTATGATATGAAGAAACCAAAATTTGTATTTTTGGGAAAATATATGGTTTTAATTAAAACAAACTTTTTGATAATTTTGATAATTTTGAAATAAATTTTATTTTTATATAATATTATTATTAAATAATATTTATTTATATATAAATGATAATATAGTTTAATTAATTCCAATACAATCTTTATAAGAGTAAGAAAACATTTATTTTCATAAAAACCAGTATTTTTCAATAAATAAGGATTTTTATTATAATGTGTAAATTATTATATTTATATAATTATTTTATTAAAATAAGTACTATTTTTTAAATCAATGCATTAAAATTATCCATTGGTTAATTTCTCATAATTTACTGAGACAATTGAATTTTTGGGTAAAAATTAAATATAGTATATATTATGACATCATAATAGCCCAAAACTATGGTAATATATACTATAAATGGAAAACAAATACAAATATATATTTAAATTTTAAAATGATATTTTTTAAAGTTATTTTATTAATTTTATAAACCTTTAATGAATCCTCTAAAACCAGTATTGTATTTTATTGTTTTAAAATCAATTTTTTATGAAAGTGACTCACTTATACATCACCAATGGTATTATTTTAAGGATTTTGGTTATTATACATAAAAAAATACTGAAACCACTCCAATTTTTTAAACTATATGAAAAAACATTAGAAGTTTTTTGGTTTTGATTATTTTATCATAGAGTCCAAAACATAAATTTGAAAATTAATGAAAAATTCCCCTCTTTAGATATAAATACCCACCCAACCTCCCACTACTCTTCACTAAAAACCCATTTATCATTAATTTTATCTCCCTTTACCTCTATAAACCCCTCCCAATTTGTTCCCAATCTCTTAAGACTATCCTATCAAGCTTCTAGAAGTGCCATCTCAAGGTAAGGGATCCTCTTATCTTTCTTTTTATTTCATTTACTTTCTTTATACTAAGCCTTTATATTTTCAATTTTTTATGTTTTAATGTTTTTTACATATAAATTTATTGTATTTTTTATTACCAAGTAATTATATACAACATTTAACTCTCATTAAAACCTTACATGAATATTTATGTACACCTGTTTTGCTGCTGAAATTATCCCATTATTTTCATGAAAAACATTTGTGTTGTGAATACTCATACCCATTTCTTCTCAAGGGTATTCAACTAGATTTAATTATACTGAATTTATTGGGGATTAAATTTATTTAAACCACACTCCGTGATCATGTGATTAATAGTTATTCAATAATTTTTTATGTTGTATGATCTATGTGGAACACAAATGCAAGTACGTGATATGAATGTGATGGGTGGGCCCAAAATTATATAGACCTCCAATGATTTGGTAATATTTTTATCTCATTATATACCATGTATAGTGCATGGGAGGTTATACTAAGTACACTATGTTATGATTTTTTGGTGGTTATCCTTGACTTATTCATATGATTTCATGTTTTATAGTGTTTCCACATTCCTATGTTTCCTTGTAGTTATCATCTTATATACTGATTTTATTTTCATTTTTATGGATTCTCACTCATTTTATTTCCCCTAGATATTCCTATTAACTGGAATGTATTAATTTCATCTTGTTATGATTTTATTATTCCATTACTAGGCTTCATATCTCACCCGTTTCTTATATATAACCCAAGGTTGTCCCATGCAGTTTTAGAATATCAAAGGAATTTATGGGCATGTTGTGGTATTTTTAAATAATATTGTTGCAACCCTATTCCAAGTTATGGTGTTATATATCTAATCACCAAAATTCACTAGGCCTTTCAATATTTTTGGAATGCATCAAGTGTATCTTTATATGATAAATCATGAATTTATGTGTATTAAAGATATGGGTTGTCATAGTTGGTATCAGAGAAAGCTAAAGTTATTTTTAGAGATTAGGATTAGAAAAATTTAGAAAAAACTATAAGTATAAGAATAAACATGGGAAAACATACCTATATTATAATAAAGTATAGAGTATTTAGTTTCAATGACAAAAATCCCTATCTAGATACTAAAACTAGATGTGGATCTATCATTTTTTTACCTATGGGTAATAACCTTAAAAAGGGTTCATTGGGTATTAACTTGATCATCACCTGGTGCACAAAAAAGTGGGTTTAATGCATGCCTAGTTTGACACTCTCAAGGGATATTATTTATTCAATTCACAAGTTCTTTACAAACCATCATGAAGGAAACAAATTCCCATAAAATTTTATGTTAGGAAATAGACCATGGATAACTAAAATTGAAACCTATAAATTCATAGGTTAAGAAATGTATTTAATTTATGAGTTATATCTTAAATGTTTATAGTTCCCATTTTATATGTTTAATAGTTTGAGAATTATGATCCATACGACTTTGTTGGATCAAGTAAATGATTAGAACAATAATATAATAGTGAATGGTAGGATTATCATCCATTCATGAAAATCAAATTACCTATGTGCCTATGGATTTATGCATTATTTAATATCACAAAAGTTTATTAGAACGATTCAATCACCACATCAAAACATTGAATTTTATCTATTGATGAAAACAAAAAGTGGGGAAATCACTAAATCCAAAGTATATAACTTCTCCCCAATACATATTTGTGGGTTGAACTTACAAATGAACCTTGTGATACCCCCTTGTGTATAATTTAATGTTATTATAGATATGGATTGGTTTTACTTTTACAGAACCAACATAAATTGCTGTGAAAAAAAATCACCCTTTGTTTCGCAAATCACCCTCTAATTCTATAAAACTGCAAGGAGAAGGATGAATCACCTTTGAAATAATCATCCTAATAATAGATATTGTTGCCTTATAAGTATTCATATCAAGATCCAATGATTGATATGAAGGAGAAGATCAGTCTTGATGACATGACCATTGTACATGAATATGAAGATGTTTTTCCAAAAGAATTTCCTAGTCTTCCTCTTAGCCGAGTGGTTTAGTTCTTAATAGAAATTATACGTAGATATTTTTAAATATCCAAGAGTATATATAGAATACCTAGTATTTAAATTAAGGAACTAAATAAGATACTATGGGAGAATCTGGATAAAGGGTTTATACACCCAAACAATTCACCATGGGGTGCACTGGTCCTTTTCATCAAGAATAAGGGTGGTTCAATGTGTATCTACATTGATTATCATGAGCTTAATAATATTATGATAAAGAATAAGTATCTTCTTCCATGGATTGATGAATTTTTCATTCATCTACATACATCCCAGTACTTCTCTAAGGTGGATCTTCAGTTGGGAAATTATTAAGTAAAGGTGGGGGAGGAGGATATCCTCAAGACTATTTTTTACACAGGGTACAAGAATTATGATTTCATGGTGATTTCATTTGGAATAATTAATTATCAATATATAATTATGGAATTAATGAATAGATTCTTTAGGGATTACCTTAATAAAATTTTGGTTGTCATTATAGATGATATTGTTATCTACTCCAAAAGTAAGGAGGAGCATTTGAATCTTGTACTGAAGAACCTGTGAAAGGAAAAGTTATATTTGAATTACAATAAATTAAAATTTTAGATAGATAAATTAAAATTAATAGGGACTATTATCACTATCAAAGGGATATCTATGTATACTTAAAAAATAGTTCTAAATAAAGAATGGACTAAACCAACAACTATGATGGAGATCCATATTTTTCTTAGATAATCTGGGTATTATCGTCAATTTTTGAGAAACCTATCATGATTTTCAAGCCTACTAACCAAGATAACTTGGAATGGAGTGAATTTTTATATATTGATAAATGAAAAGAGAGATTTAAGGATTTAATTAAGAGGATGATCACTACACCAGTACTCACATTACCCACCAGTGGGGAAGTAATTATGATCTACAATGATGTGTATAAAAAGGGATTGGGTTCTTTACTCATGAAAGATATAAAAGAGATATACTATACCTCCCACTAATTAAAGATCCATGTTTAGAACTACCTAATGCATGATCTAGGATTGGTTGTAGTGATATTCGAATTGAAGATTTAGTGGCATTTTCTATATAGGGAGATGTATGGAATATATAAAATCCATAAAATAATCAGGAATATATTCACGTTAAAATAGATCAACATGCAACAAAAAAGTGGTTAGAGCTAATCAAGGATAATGATTATTCAATATATTACCACCCTGGGAAAGAAAACAAAGTGGAATATGCTCTGAGTAAAAAGGAACTTGAAACCCTATCCATGATATGGATTTAAAGGGATATAATATTCATGCACATGAAAAGGATGGAAATGGGAATAATAAAATTATATTCATCCTACCTTTCTCAAATAACAACTCAAACATCTGTTCTTGAGAGGATCAAGGAGGCCAAAAAATATGATGAGGAGATATAGAGAATGGTAGTGAATATTCTAAAGTTTTACTTTTATAAATATGTAGTTATAAGTTTTGGAACATACATATGTATCCCATTAAAACTATGATTGAAAAAGGAGAACTTTTAGATGATTCATATAGATCATCCTTCTCTATTCATCCAGGAATCACTAAGATGTATAGATATTTGAAGAAAAATTTATGGTGGGACAACATGAAGAGGGATATTGCATAATTTGTATCATGATACTTTATATTCTAACAATTCAAGGATTAATGGTAGAAGTATAAGAGTATGATACAACCATTTCCCAAGCCAATATGAAAATGGTAAAATGAATAACATTTGTGAAGTTTTTTTTGAAAACTCACCTTTTTGTAAAAGAATGTTTTTGTAATTCTGGATCAGACCCAGACCATCATAATGATTTTTTATAAGAAAGATAAAAGTTTCTGAATTCAAACACAAAGGGAAAGAAAAGTTTTATCTTTAAGAAAATTGTTTTCCATACACGGGTTTATGAATATTGGTTTTTGTATTGAGAAGCACTAGAAGCATAAGGTGTAAGGAATAATGAATATGTAAGTTCTGCAGAGTGGTTGATTGCATGCACCATTGAATTTAGATCCATCAGCCTGAAGTTAAAGATCCATAAGACTCATTTTTTTAGAAATTTATAAGTTCCTAAGAATTAAAACCAAAATATTTTTTAAAAGTTTTAATTAATATTAGTAATGTTAGGAGTTAAAAAGTTCTCATACTTTCTATCCTCAAACCAAATGATGCTTTGATGGTGATAAAGTTCTCACAAATCAAGAAAACTATCATTATAAAATCTTTTGAAGAAATAAAGGATTCACAAAGATTTTATTGGTTCTAAAAACCCAAACATAGAAGATCATATCCATAAGTATTAGACACATAGATTTTCTGAAGTCAAAATGTGTGAAGCTAATGAATTTTGAAGAATTTCAAAGTTGTTGAGTGGAGTTATAATCGAATGTAGAACATATTAATAAAAATAATATTGTAATGATAATTACATAATTATGAGGATTACATCGGAATGATTATGAGAAAAAAATATGATCAAAATTAATATGAAAAGGAAAGTAAATCGAACTAAATCTGAAGAGGATAGTTAGATCTTAATAAGCAATGAAATATAGTTATCTCTTAATGAGAAAATTAAAGATAGTCAGATCATAATGAGTTGTAAGTTTCATCATAAAAAAGATGAGGAATTCACATCAGACTGAAGCTGAGGAAGTTACATTAGATTGAATAAAATCCAGTATACTTGATAAGACAGGTCTCAGAGTATTATTGAGAAGGTTTAATGAATTCAAAGTTAATGTTTAAATGCGAGTGATTTTCAAAGTTTTGAAATTTGAGTAAGTGGGAAAAGTTTTTTAGTTTCTATTTTTATTTTCTAAGTCACCTATAAATAGAAGCATAATTAATTTTCATTTTTAAAATTTTTACATGTGCAAAAAAGGTAGTGTTGTATATTTCTTTCCAAGTATTTTATTTCTGGACTGATATCTCAGATGAAGGTCAGAATACTAAATTTTTTTACTAGACTGAGGAAGCTCATATTGATAATTTGAGAAGAGTTTTAGTTTTGTAGTTTGATATTGATTGAGAGTTCCTAAGAATCGCAAGTTTTTTTATCTATACAGAAAAAAAAAAGTTTCTTAAGGATCATATTTATAAATGGAGAATCATATCGAGTCAATCAGATCGATTTAATCAGACTAGGTTCATCAGATTAAAGGCCATCAGACTTAGGGTCATTAAACCTAGTAAATTTTGTTGATAAAATTAAACAAAGTATTTATTATTTTATTTGGGATCAATTTTCTTGTAATAAAACTATGTAAACTAATGGGAGTCAATATAATCATTCCTATCAAGATATAGAATGTGTCTAATGGTAGTTTTCACAATTTGTATTCACTTCTTCTTAATAGATAATTTCCACAAACCCATGGGAGTGACTATGGAAAGGATTTAGATTCTCACAATGAGTATAAACCTCGTAAATCTTTTGTACTTTACCTAATTTCCTATTTTTGTATGTATAATTATTTACTAAAAATCATAAGAAAATTAAACATAATAGGTTTTCAGGGTTAAGTTTCTAAAATTCTTGAAACTCATAAAAAATGAAGAACTGATTCAATCCCCCAACCCTTTCATTTGTTTTTTGATACTTTAGAATTCCATTTTGTATCAGAACCAGGGTTCCCTTATTGAATCATTATCATGTATAATATCAATTCTGTCAATAGTAGTGTAATTTCTGCATTTTATGGAAAAATTTATCATGGATGGAAAAATTAGATGATTCTTTATCTCCTATATATTGTCCTAGAAATTGTTCATGCTACTACAATAGGGTTCCCACCTATTGAGAAAGATTCCACGATGTCTTTTTCTAATAATAGAAATATCAAAGTTGAGGGAAAAACTATAAATTTTATTCTTATACACTTATCAGAATATTTTTATATTAATTTTATGGGTCTAAAAACATCAAAGAGTATATGGGACAAGATGAAAAGTATTTTCAAAGAGAATACAAATGTGAATGAAGAAAATCTACAAATCTGGCATAGTAAGTATGAATAAATTAGGATGAGAGATAAAGAAACTACTAATGAATACTTCACCAAAATAAATGAAGTTGTTTGCAATATCAGAGGATTTGTTGATGTGATGGAAGATTCTACAATTATGGAGAGACTTATGAGAAATTTTCTGAACATGTTTGATTCTAAAATTTCCTCTTTATAAGATAAGGATGATTTATCATGTATTGGATTGGACCTCTCTGGTCCATTACTTTTGTGAGAATCTGTTGTTTGAGGTGTTCTGGGAGGTCAAGGTATCTCTATTCAACACTTTTCAAATTTCGTAGTTTTCAAGTTTTCTAATGGTGGCTCACCCTGGTGGGCACTCGATGGTGGTGGATCATTTGTGGTGGCTCGCTGGTGATGGCTCTTTGGCAGTGGCTTGCTGGCGGTGACTCACTGGTGGTCACTCGACCTGTGGTTCCTTTTCTTGCAGTGTCTCACCAAACAGTGACTCACAAACAATGGAATACATTTTATCTGATATTAGTTCATGAATAATGCCTCACCGAATTATGACTCGCCGAATGGTGACTCATCGAGTAGTGACTCTCTGAGCAGTGCCTCGTCTAACGGTGGGTCATGAACTATGTTTCCAACTTCCTATAGTTTCACCCTTTTGATGTTCTCTTTGATGTAAAATGATTTCCAAGACTTTAATGGAGTGTTTTGAGACTATTTAAAAGACCATAAATCTTGTCATTATTTTCCTAAGGGTCTCAAGACTTTTACTTGGTCAAAATGCATTATCGTAGCCAGATTTTCCTTTAATGGAAAATCAAAAACACAACTAAACCACTACTCTATTTAGATCATTCAAAGGTCGAGATACCTTTTCCCATTGTTCTTCCTAATTTATTTCCATTAGTATGAGATTTCATGAACCCTTCCTCCCACTGGAGTCATGCGATCGTGTTGTGGATTTTAGTTCGAATTTTCCCTAAAGTTTTATTGTGACATACGCACCCTTATCTCAGTGCAATAAAGAAGTTTCATTTTATTTTCTTCCAATTAGGTTTCCCTTCATCTTTCTTATTTGTGCATCATGAAGGATGGGTGTATGAATGTTTATTTTTAGAAGGTAGTTGAAGCTAAATTAAATAAATATAATTAAACTGGTTTAAGATCAATCTACAAGGGTTGGGGAAAAGTGATGTATGATCTTCTTATTATTTGTTTTTGGTTGTTATGGTGAATTGTATGGGATAACTACCCACTAAAAATCATGGTTGGTTGGGGGTCCTTGTTTTTGCATAGAATGGTTTATGGGATGAATGATGTTTGTTTTTAAATTTAACAATTATATATGAAATTTTTTAGCCACAAATATTCGTATAATAAATGGATTCCCCAAGATCATGGTGTTTATGTGATAAACCCTAAATTAACAAGTGAAATTAAATAAGTAATTCCTTGTTAAATATTAATATTTTTTCCTTGGTTCATGTGGTGATGTGGTTGTGGGTACTGTTGTGCATAGGGGGTTTGTTCTGTGAGTGTGGTAATTTGGGTGTGGTATGTTTGTATAGTGAGGCTACAGATCTGGTTGTAGTTTAGTGTGTGGTTGATGTGGTTATGATTTGGGTATTATTGTGTTTAATATGATAGATTAGGAGGGATGACTTTGAATAATTATGGTAGTGGTTGGTATTGGTGATTCTCCATTGATAACATGTAGGAAGCCTCACCTCGTAGCTGGAGGTCATGGTATGATGCGCCTTTAATGTGTAGTGGGTTAATTTACCAGAGATATGATTGTGTTGTGCTTGGTAGTTTTCTGGGAAGTGATGGAATGGATAAATGAACTATTTAATCAAGAATAGAAATGGTTAATTAATTTTTTTTGGGAATATCAATTGGGGTTGTATCTTGATGTGTGATGTTGTGAATTTAGAGTTAGCAACAAAGTTTTTAGATTTGTGAACTAGTTTCTTATTTAAGAACCTGTAGGTTGGGAATAAGTGTTTCGTATCATATATATATATATATATATATATATATATATATATATATATATATTATTTTTTTCCTAGTGATTTTTATCTGCACCCCACCCAAGTTGAGCACAATGTTTTGAACACCCCCATTTTCACAGGGTAGGGTGTCTTTCCGAAAAATCCTAGCAGGAGGATGGATGGATGGCCACCCACTCTTCTCTGCTACTTTTTCCAGGCTATGACAACCCAAGATTCATCAGGCAGGTTGTGTTTTGTGAGGCCTAGGTGTTTTCTATGCTTTCCCAAGTGCATTCAGGATGATATGTATTTTTCTTTCCCATGTGTCTTCAGGATGAGGTGTGGTTTGTGAACTAGGTTTTTGTGGATGGGATGTGATGTGGTTGTGACTTAGGTGTTTGTGGGTATGGGAGATGTGGTTGAGAGTCCCATTTGTGTGTGGGAGGGTTGTGATGTGGTATATTCAGAATAGATGGGAGCACCATGACATTTTCTGTTAGGGTGTGAGAGTGGCTAATTAGTGGGAAAGTGGTATAGGGTACCCTATAATTGATGTGATCTATATTACATTTCTTGACTTGTGTTAATAGGTTAGTGTGACTTAGTGAGGTTAGGATGGTTAGTATACCTTCTTAGGTGTTGTTTGGTTCTGTAATTTTCGTACAGAAGCATTAGTATTCTTCCCCACATGTGCAAGAGAGACTTTGGTCTTCCTACTGAGTATACCTGTATAGCACCCTACATATATAAAACTACTTTCATGTTTCCAAGAGTATTATGTGGACTATTCTGGGTGTCACTAGTTTGAGCTTTTGGATAGTTATTGAGTTTCTCCTTTATCTTTTCTTTTGGGTACTTTACTTTGGATACTTTTTTATTTATATTAGTTCTATTTTATGCATGCTTGTGAAATAGTTTTTGAATTTATTTTATATATGTCTTGGAGTTATTTCATGGATGATTCATCCTATCTCTCGATATTGATTCCTATAAATGTTAATGACTCCCCATTTTTGTGAGATTTGCATACCCTTGGTTCTAGTCACCAACCCTGGGCCTATTGGGGGTAGGACTCAAGGGTCATTATCTCCCTTTCTTCATTACCACCCCAGGAGAGGAATCTATGGAGGGAGGGGGTCATGAAAGAATGGTATCAAAGGCTAATAGTTGAGAGATATGATGGATTTTGGAGATACTCACGGTGATAATTGCATGGGATAGTCTGGAAAGAGTTATAGTTGACCTTGGTGCTTGACATAGGCCAAGGAAACTGTCAAGGACATGGGATTTTAGGGACCCCCATGATCCAGTGCACTGACTCTAAGCCTATTGAAAGACCAAGTAAGACAGACCTGGTTACAGGGTAGAGACCTAGGAAAACTACATAGATCATAATGAATTGTGTTAATGTTTTAATTAGGTTGTTTTAGGAATGTTAAAATGAATAAAATGATAAAAATAAAAAATAAACTTTAATAAAATTCCACACTACTCGGGCTTAGGTAATATTTTTTTACATTCTAGATATGGATCCTAGACGTCATCCACATGTGTCTTAGAAAGTAGAGGTTTAGAAGGATGATTTGGTTGATCACCGTAGGGTTGATCCGGTTGAGAAGGAGGATCAGTGGAAGAGGATGTTGTGTGCTTTCCAGTGGAAGACTTTGAGAATGTATAAAGGTAGCATTTCAAAAGTGGAGACAAAAAATGGGCTCAAGGATCTTTATATCACCTTCAGCTTGATTCAGGCCCCGATGGGATACTGGTCCCTTTGGCGGTAAGTTAGATGCATGGAGCTAATTTTTAGTGGTGGACACTGTTTCTATGAGAGAATAATGAGGTATATGTATTATGGGTTTAATTACAGAAGGAATTATAGATTGAGTTCCTTTTTTGACTATGAAGGTAGAGAAGAGGTAGGATCTAGTCTCCCTTCAATAGAGGAGTATCTCAGTGCGGGAGCTTCGGATCAAGTTCAAGTATCTTCTTCACTTTTCCCTAGACCTTTTTCTAGATGAGGAGTCTTGTGCTAGACATCTTGAGGAGGAAGTACACTCTTCTATCCAGTTTGTTGTTACTCCTTTTACATTGCCAACATATTTGGAGATTTAGAAGAAGGTATAGGTGATTGAGTGGATGTACTTCTGAGGAGGTCTACCACGAGAGTGGATCCAACAGAGTTCCTTAAGATTAAGGGTTGTCAGTGGAAGATCTATAGAGCCAGGATCTTTGAGGTTTTCTCTGGTGGGGAGATGACCTCATAAGCTTCCTTACCGGCCTTCTAGTGCCAGTAGTATTTGTACCTTTCCTGTGGCTCTCGGGCCAATGTTTTTCTTTTCTGCATGACCATCTTCAGAACTAGTTCCTAGTGGCTACCTAATATTAGTTTGGTGGAGGTGGGTAGGCTCAGCGTTAGCCTCAGCAGTATTTGTCGATGAGATTGTTTTGGTATAAGTGAAAGAAGTATTTTTCTCCATCAAGGCGGGATGGAGAAGGTAGAGGCTTACCTCAAGATGATCCTTGTGTTTAGGGACCGTGAACCTAGCATGGTCATGGAGGTTGTTTTCAGTAGAATGGAATAGAAGCTGTGCATGGTCAATTGCACGCAATAGAGGTAGCAGTTCCATCAGGACCAGAGATCATCAGAGGTATGATCATCTTGTTTAGTACCATTTATTGTGCTTTGTTTGATTCAGAAGCTTCACACTCCTTTGTTTCACCCTATCTATCCCACTATCTTGGACTACACATAGAGAGGCTTCCCATTCCAATGGTGTTTATTATGCCAATCGGAGGCCAGAACAATTTTTTTGATGTGTTCTAGGGGTGTAGACTGATAATGGGACCACATCGGTCCCATGAGGATCTCTTCTTGATACAGATGTAGTCATATGATGTCATCCTCATCATTTACTAGTTCTATTCTGTGTGTGCTATTATCTACTAATTTTAGAGGACAATCATGTTTTCATATGTGGATGGCCAACATGCAGCTTTCCTTGGCAAGCGGGGTTATCAGATGGGCAGTCAGCATGTGGATCCCCTTCTTTCTTTATTTTCTAAACTTATAGTGGAATTAGTAGATTCTGAAATATTTTATGTTCCCTGGGTCATCAGGGAGTTTCTGGATGTTTTACCCATGGAGGTGTTGACTCTACCCCCTCTATGTGATATTTAGTTCAGGATAGACTTTCAGCGTAGCGCTTCTTCGATTTTGATGGCTCCTTATCATAAGGAACCTTATGAGTTGTGGGAGTTGGGGATTTAGATTGATGATATGATGAAGAAGGTCTTTATCTATCCCAGTGTGTCCTTGTGGGTTTCTCTAGTATTGTTTACAAAGAAGGTGGAAGTTTGTCTGAGGTTGTGAATAGACTATCATAGGTTGAATTAGGTGATGATCAAGAACTTCTACCCTCTCCTGAGAAAAGATGATCTTTTCGACCAACTAAGATGGGAAAGTTGGTTTTCCAAGACTGATCTGTGGTTTGGATATCACCAATTGTGGGTGAAGGAGGGAGATATCCCAAAGACTGCCTTTAGATGTTGGTATGGGCACTTTGAGTATGTATTCATGTCATTTAGTGTTACAAATGCACTATCAGTATTCATGGGGCTTATGAACTACATCTTCCATAAGTTCTTAGACCAGTTTTTCATTGTGTTCATCGATGAAATTTTTATTTACTCGAAGTCATAGGAGGAACATGTCGATCATCTTGGAACTATCTTGTAGGTTATTTTCTGCCACCATATCTATGGAATGTTGTCCAAGTGAAAGTTATAGACACTAGATGAGAATTTCCTTAGGAACATGGTGTCTCAGAAGGGTGTGGAAGTTAACCCATCAAAGGTTGAAGCCGTTTTTTATTGGTAAGCACCCAAGAACATCACAGAAGTTTGTAGTTTCTTTGGTCTTACAAGATACTATCAGAGGTTTGTACCCAATATTTCTCAAGTTTTAGTGCCATTTATAGCCTTGACTAGAAAAGACCAAGCTTTTGCATGGAGTGAGTAGTTCTAGACAACATTTGGTTACTTGAAGGGGAAGTTGGTTAGTGCTTCGGTGCTCCATTTTCTAGAGGAATGTGTGATGTTTGAGGTGTTTTGTGATGCTTCCCATCTGAGTTTGGGATGCGTGCTAGTGCAGTAGGGAGAAGTGATCTCTTATGGGTCTAGGAATTTGAAACCTCATTAATGTAATTATTCCACCCTTGATTTGGATTTAGAATAAATTGTTTTCACACTAAAGGTTTGGTATAATTACCTCATTGGGGAGTGATTTGGGGTCTTTATAGATCACAAGATCTTGAGGTATATCTTTTCCCAGCATGATCTAAGTATGCGACAATGGGGGTGGATGGAGTTTCTTCAAAACTATGATTTCTAGATATCCTACACCTCAGGAAAGGTAAATGTTGTTGTCAATGCTTTTAGTAGAATGTTATTGAAGGAGGTCATTCAAGAATATGTGGATTCTTGGAGAGAGATAGAGGAGTTGGAATCCTTTCACATAGATGCAAGAGTGGAGGGTGGAAAACTCTTTTTGTTTTAGTTGATGGTTTAGTATTTTGTAATGCATCAGGTGGAGGTGTATTAGTAAGGGGACTTAGAGGAAGAGGTGATGCACGATTGTGTTGTCTATGGTGATGCTCTGAAGGGATGATCAGAGGATGGTTGGAACCAGATGTTGTTTCAAGGGAAATTTTTTGTTCCGGTGGTGATGTGTAGTTAAATCCTTCATGAGTTACATAGATCACCCCTAGTAGTAAATCCAGAAGTTTCTAAGATATATCATGGCTTGAGGATGAAGTTTTGATGGCCTGGGGTGAAGTGGGTGGTGGCCGATTTTGTGGTGATATTCTTGGTTTTACAGTAATTGAAAGTTGAACACTGTGTTCATAACAGTTTTTTGCAGCCCTTGGATGTTCTCGAGTGGAAATGGGATGACATATCAGTGGATTTTGTCATGGGGTTACCCAAATATCAAGTAAGTTGTGATGCTATATGGTTGATTATAGACCAGTTGATGAAATCATCTCAATTCTTTATAATCAAGGAGTCGGGCATAGTGAATTCCTTGATCAATATGTATGAGGATGAAGTTGTGTAGTTGCATAGAGTTACAAGGTTCACCACCTCAGATCGAAATTTATTGTTTACCTCCCGAGTCCGAAGGGTATTGCAGTACGATTTTGGCACCATGTTACGCCTTAGAACTACTTTCCACCATCAGATAGATGGGTAGATATAATGAACTAATAAGACGCCAGAGGATATGTTACGAGCATGCATCTTAGACTTTGGAGGATCTTGGGTATGACACCTGCCTTTGGTGGAATTCACTTACAATAATAGTTATCACTCTTCCATTGGAATATATCCATTTGAAGATTTGTACGAAGACCATGTCATTATCTATTGTGTTGGATGAAGTTTGGGGAGATAGGTATTCTTGGTTCTGATGTGGTGCATAGCACAATAGAGAAAGTTCATCTTGTTCATGAGAGGATGAAAACAACATAATACTGGGATAAGTCATATTCTGATTGCAGGAGGAGGCCCTTGGAGTTCAAGGATAGGTAACACGTGTTCTTGAAGGTCTCCCCTCGATGTGGGTATCAGAGGTCTAGTAGGGGGAGTAAGCTTTCTCCCCATTTCGGGCCTTTTGAGCTTTTGGGATGATTTGGTGATGTGGAGTACCGGTTGGAATTGCCACCATGGTTGTATATGATCCATGACATCTTCTGCATCTTCCATATTTTTCAGTATCTTCATGATTACTCCCATGTTATTGAATGGGGAGAATTGGATATTAAGGACAATGTGACAATTGTGGAATGACTAGTGGAGATCTAGGATCATCGGGAGAAGGTTCTGAAAGGATGGACCATTCCTTTGGTTTGTGTTTTGTGGAGGCATGGTGGTTAGGAGGAGATTACTAGGGAGCGAGAGATGCATATGTGTTTCTAGTACTCGAAGTTGTTTTGATTTCTTCTTTTCTTTATTTTTCATTGTAATGAGATGTTTTTACCTTGTCATTTTATGATATGAGTTGTTTTCCCTTGATTTGTGATGTGTGTTGTGTGATGTGTGATAAAGTATTGATATGAAAAAAGTGTAGGACCTGATTCCTAATTGAGACACATTAACTATGATTCAATTAAACCTGTGTAGGAAAGTCAATGCCACCCATAGAAAATAGTATCTTTACATGGAAGACGGGATTCCCGGATTCTTATGTTCAGACGGTGTGGTTTGTTATGATTGTGTGGAATGTTTTGTGTGCATTTGGGTTGATGTGATGAGTCTTGTGTTATAGATGTCGAAGTAGGTGTTCTTTGATGTAGGGGTTTCAAATCTCTCTTTCAAACAACACAGGGTGTTTTTTTGTTGAATGTTGGTGTGTTTAGTGTTGTTTCAAGTGTAACAAGATCTTTGATAGGTATCTTGAGGAAAGGTAGTTTGTACCCTTCCTCTCTTTTCCTTCTGGGATGGTTTTAAATTCTTGAGGGTGAGAATAGTTTGAGACATATCTTATGTAATGTATTGGACTTATTTGGTCTATTAACTTTTGAGAATTTTGTGTTTGAGGTGTTCTAGGATGTCAAGGTGGCTCTTTTCAATGATTTTTAAAATTTTTAGTTTTTCAAGTTTTCCAATGGTTGCTCGCCCTGGAATTAACTCACTAGTGGTGACTCACTGGAGGTGACTCTTTGGTATTGAATCACTGGTGGTAATTCACTGGGGGTGGCTCACTAGTAGTGACTCACTAGCGGTCGCTCAACCAGCGGTGCCTTATCCCACAGTGTCTCACCGAGGGTGTCTCGTTGGCGGTTGATTGACAAGCGGTACCTTATCCCATGGTGTCTTGTTGAATGGTGACTCATTGATGGTGGTAGACATTTTATTTGATTGTACCTTGTGCATGGTTCCTCATAGAATAGTGACTCTCTGAGTGGTGACTCGTCAAGCGGTGCCTTATCTTACAGTGGGTCATGAACAATGTTTCCATATTCCTATAGTTTAACCCTTTTGAAATTCTATTTGAAAAAAAATTCTTTCTAAACCCTTATTGGAGAGTTTTGAGATTTTTTCAAATCCCATAAATCCTATCTTTATTTCCCTAAGGGTCCTGGGGCTTTTACTTGGTCAAAATGCATTATCACGAAAAAATCAACCTTTATTAGAAAATCAAAACCATAACTAAATTTTTGCTCCATTTACATCTTCCAAAGGCTGAGATGCCTTCCCCCCTTGTTCTTAATTCTTTATTTACCTTAGTATGATATTCCCCAAAACCTTCCTCCCATATGAGTCATGCGATCATATTGTGGCTTTTCTTTTGTGTTTTCCATAGAATTTTTCTACTACATATGCACCCCTATCTCGGTGCAATCAGGAAGTGCCATTTTATTTTCTTCCAAGTAGGTTTCCCTTCATCTTTCTTGTTATTGTATCATTCAGGGTTGGTGTATGAATTTTTTTTGTGTGAAGATAGTTGAATCCAAATTAAATAAAGATACTTGAACTAGTTTAAGATCAATATACTGGGGCTAGGGAAAAGTGATGTATGATATTCTTGTTATTTTTATTTATTTGTTATGGTGAATTGTATGGGATAACTTCCCAATGAAAACAATGGTTGTTTGGGGTCTTTGTTTGTGCACAGAATGGGTTATGGGATGCATGATGTTTATTTTTAGATTGAAAAATTATATATGAAAATTTTTAACCATGTATATTCGACTAATAAATAGATTCCCTGGGATCATGTTGTTTATGTGATAACCCTTGAATTAACAAGTTAAATTAAAGAAACAATCCCCTTTTAAATATGAATATATTTTCCTTGGTTTGTGTCGTGATGTGGTTGTGGGTACTGTTGTGCACAGTGGGTTGGTTATGTAAGTGTGGTAATCTAGGTGTGGTATGTTTGTGCATTGGGGTTGTATATCTGGTTGTGGTTTATTGTTTTGTTGAATTTGGTTGTGAGTTGGGGATTGTTTTGGTTGAGATGATGGATTAGGATGGATGACTTTGAATAATGATGGTAGTGGTTGGTATGGGTGCTTCTCCATTGATAACATGTAGGAAGTTTCACTCTGTAGCTGGAGGTCATGGTATGATGTTCCTTTAATGTGAATTGGTTTAATTTACCATGAATGTGATTGTGTTATGCTTAGTAGTTTCTCATGTAGTGGTGGAATGGATAAATTAACTGTTTAATAAAGAATATAAATGGTTAATTAAATTGGTTGGGGATATGAATTGGGTTTGTAGCTTGATGTGTGGGGTTGTGAATTTAGAGGTAGCAGCAAAGGTGGTAGTATTGAAAACTAGTTTCTTGTTTAATCCATAGGTTGGGATTGAGTGTTTGGTATCATATATGTATATATTTTTATTTTTTCCTTGTGATTTCTATTATCAACCCACCGGAGTTGAGAACTATGTGCCGAACACCCCCATTATCATGGGGGAGGGTGTCTTTCTCAAAAATCTCAATGGGAGAATGGTTGGTTGGACACCCACTCATCCCTAATCCTTATTCTAGGTGGTGATAGCCCAAGATTCTTCGGACAAGTTGTGGTTCGTGAGGCACATGTGTGTGGGGGGAGTTGTGCTTTCCTAGATGCCTTCAGGATGAGATGTTTTGTGCTTTCCAGGGTGTCTTTAGGATGAGGTGTGGTTTGTGGCCCATGTGTCTATGGGTAGGATGTGATGTGGTTATGGACTAGTTGTTTTGGGGTAGGGAGGATGTGGTTGAGAGGCCCGGATGTGAGTGGGCGGGTTGTGACATGGTATATTTGGAAGAGGTGGGAGTGCTAGGATGTTTGGAGTTAGGGTGTGAGAGTGGATAATCTATGGGAAAGTGGTGTAGGGTACCCTATCATCGATGTTCTCTATATTACATTACTTGACTTTCATTATTTTTTGATTTTTCTTTGTTGAGGTTTGGATGGTTAGTATACCCATTTAGATGTTTTTTGGTTTTTCTATTTTATCATGGGAGTATTAGTATTCTTCCCTCACAGGTGCATCAGAGACTTTGGTTTTCTTACTGAGTATACCTGTATGCTCACCCTACATATATAAAACTACTTTTAGGTTTCTATGAGGATTATGTGACCATTTTGGGCTTCACTAACTCGATCTTTGGGATAGATCCTTAGCTGCTTCTTTATCTTTTATTTTGGATACTTTATTGTGGAGACTTTTTTTATTTGTATCATTTCTATTTAATGAATTCATGTGGGATGGTTTTTTATTTTATTTTATATATTTCTTGGAGTTATTTCATGGATGATTCATCTTATCCCTGATCTTGTTTCCTATAAAGGGTAATGCCTCTCATTTTTGTGATATTTTTATACCCTTGGTCCTAATCTCCAACCCGAGGCCTATTAGGGGAAAGACTCAGGGGTTATTATCTCCCTTTCTTTATTTCCAACCCTGTAGGGGTATCTCTAGAGGGAGTGGGTCATGAAATATCTCTTGATTAATTTCATAACTTTCTTTTTTATTACAAAATGAGGAAATCTCCAATGTTCAAAAATCATATGAAATATGAAATGGATTTTGAATCCATGATGAAAAAACAATATGTTAAAGATGTTGATCCTTGTGACTCTAAAAATAAAGAGGATGAAAAGTTTAATGAAAAAAAATCATGTCTCTTATATCCAAGAACTATCTAAGAGGAAGAGGAAATCATGGGGGTAAAATTCCTCCCAAATGTCTTGAGTGTGGTGGAATAAGACACTTTGGTGTAAATTTTCCCAAGAAGAATGTTAGAGAATATCAAGATGATTATAATAAAAAACCTTGATAGAATAAGTTAAAAAAAATTCCAAAGAATAAAACTCATCCAAAAAATTTAAGAATACGTTCACTGGAGATAAAACAAATATTCTAAGTAAGAAAACTGAATCAGACTCAACTAAAAAAATATCTTCAAAAGATGAAAGTTCATAAAAATTCAGAACCTTCATTAAAAAATTTGAGGGAACAAAATATTCTATAGATAGTGAATATGATGGTTAAGGATCATATAGATAGTATCAACTCAAAACAGAACTTGTTTTAGGTCTTTATAAAAAATAACCCACAAGAAATAAATCAGAGTAATGAAGAATGATTATGAAGAAATTTCCGAAGTAAGAAAATATGTCATCAAGTAGGAGGAAGAATACATTCAGAAGATCTTAAGTTACAAACTAAGAATTGTTGAATAGGAAAAGGTTATTTAAGATATCATTAAGAAGATGAAAGCTAATGAAAATGAAGTTAACAAGTTTTAATCAAAAATTCTTGAGTGTAAAATTACCTTGAGGATGATAAATGAAAATTTCAACAAGGATTCAAAAGTAAAATATGATACTTCTAAAGTTGCTAAGAAAGATTAAATCATGAATAAAGTGAAATTATCACCCACCAAAAATAATGTTTCATATGAATTTTCTAACATCTCAGCTTCTGTAAAAAGTATTGGGAAAGATTGGGTGGAAATGGTGTAAGAAACCTATTTAATCTACAAAAGATGAAAACCCACTTAGGGGGAAAGATAGTTCATGTCCAGATATTTTTAAAGTAGGAAGAATTTATCAACCTTGATAAATTTTCTATAGAGAAAGATTTTACTTCAATATAAAATCAATATTTGATAGATATTTATGGTTTTTTGGAATCTATGGGAATAGAGCTTATAATTTTATTCATAACTTATCACTTCTCAGAAGAAGGTTTGAATAAATTGAAATCAATGGTGGAGGAAGGATGAGTAACTTTCCTAACCCATGGGAAGTTATAAAATAAAAATAAAAATATGTTAGAAAACTTCCAAAAAATCAATTTGAATGTCTAGAATAATTTTTTGGAAGAAGTGATGAGGTTGTTCATCATGCCTAAAGATGTGTGATACTTCTTCAGGAAAAAGTTTCTTATGGTATAAAAGAAAATGAATCTAGAAAGAAGAAAGGTTAACAAAGATATTTTTTGTCGAGACAACTTCGAAAGAAAGTAAAAGAAAAAAACCAGGGATACTTGATAGAAATTTTTCTTCACATGTGAAATATGACTTAAAAATATTGAAACTTGTTGAAAGTCATGATACAAGAGAATTTACCTTTGGTAATGAAAGTTCCTTAAAAACCAGAGGAATCAGAACAACTGAGATTGAAGTGGAAAAGTTGAAATATAAGGAAGTTTTATTTTTTATGGGATAAAACATAACTTAATTAGCATAATTCAACATTGTGATGATACAAAATAAGTTGTTTTTAGAAAATATTCTAGTATCATCAAAAGTTTCAAATATTGAAATGTTATCACAAAAGGATAAATAACTAGTGGTAATATTTTTCAAATTGGAGAGTTTAATGACTCCTTTTAATTGAGTGTTTAATATGAAAACAAATTGTGGCACTAAAGACTTAGGAACCTTGGTTTAAAAAACATTAAAAATATTTATAAAGTTTATGTTTTCTATTATCTTCTAGAATTTAAAAGAATAGATGAATATGTTTGTGTTACTTTTTAGAAAGAGAAGATGACTAACAAAAGTCATAAGAGAGTTGAGATTAAATCTACCAGACCTCTTGAACATATTTATTCTGATTTATGTGGTCCAATGATACATCAATCAAGAAAATAAGATTTATACTTTATCACTTTTATTGATGATTTCACTCAGATGAAAAACATAATGTTTATGAAATACAAGTCATAGGCTTTGGAAATGATCATATTTTTTAGAAAAGAAGTTAATAAGAAGTGGGGGTTTATATAAATAAGTTAATAATAGATAATGGTACTAAATTAATAAGAAATATTTTTAAACTCATCTGAGAAAGCATGGTATCAAACATCAGTGTATTCTTCTCTGCACTCCACAAAAAAATGGAGTAGAAAAAATAAATAATAAAAGTTTATCAGAAATGGGAAGAATAATGTTCGCATAATACAAACTTCCAAAGTTCTACTGGAGAGAAGCTATTAGTACTGTTGTATATATTTAGAATAGATGTTTCTTAAGACCATGATCCAATATGAATTTTTATGAAATGGGGTATATAAAAACATTCATTTAAGTAGATTAATTTTTTTGGAAGTCCATGTTTAATTAAAATAAAAAATCCAAATCTGGGAAAGATTGATTAGAAATATGAGGATGGAAATTTTATGGGTTATTCACCCAATGGAAGAAGCTGCAAATGATGGAAAAAATTCTAACAAATATTGGTGTACTCATATGATATAAAATTAATTTAAAATAAAAAATCCTCAAAAAAAAGTTTAGAATACTGAGGAGGATAAACTGGTGATTTCCAATGATTGTAAGTGAAAATATCCTTACCAATATTTAGAATAATCGTGTGTTTAGTAAAGGTATACTAGAAGAGACACTTTGAAATTTTGTACTTTAAAAAAACATGTTGAGTCAGAAAACAATATTGGAAATCAAAAGGGTCCTATTCAAACCAAAATAAAGTTGATATAAGAAAATCAAACTTCACTTATCTCAAAAGTTAAACTGGAATTTGTTTCAAAATCTATTCAACACAAATAATGAGTGGATTCTATGAATGAAGAGTTGAATTAGATTTAAAAAATGAAACATGGTAACTTATTCCAAGGCCATTGAATAAAAAATTTATTGGAATAAATTGGGTTTATATAAAAAAATTGAATGGGCATGGATAAGATTCAAGAAAAAAATACAAGACTTGTCTGTAAAGGCTATGCATAGGTGTGAGGTGTGGATTTTGGAGAAACGTTTCTCCAGTTGCAAGATTAAAAACTATTATAATGTTTCTCTCAGGGGCTTCACGTCAAAATTAAAAAATTTATCAAATGGATGTAAAGTCGGCTTTCTTAAATTTTGAGATCGAGGAAAAAGTTTAAATTAAACAACCATGTGGTTTTCAACTTGATGAGGATGCAAACAAAATTTGTAAATTGAAGAAATCTTGGTATGGGATAAAAAAGGACCACATGATTGGTATTAAAAACTTATCAATTGTTTGACAATGTTGAATTTTTATAAATAAAAAGTTGATGGAAGCTTATATGTGAAATATTTTGACCCTCTAACTCTAATAACCATTGTTTATGGGGATGATATAATATTTTCTGAGGATAAAGAAAAAGTTTGTAACGAATTTTATGAGAAAATGAAGAATAATTTTGAAATGTTAATGTTGGAAGAATTAACTTCATTACTTGGATTAAAGTTTAAAAAATATATATTTTTTCTTATATAAAGAAATATATTCTAGGGAATTTTTAATGTTTGGGATGGAAAAATCTAAAGAAGTATCCACTCTTATATCTTTGAGAACAAATTTGAGTAAAGATGAGTCCAAAAAAAGTTTTAATTAGAAAGACGATCAGAAACTGATAGGAAGTCTACTTTACATTACAACCTCAAGGCCTGATATTGTTCATGATGTGACTTTGTGTTCCAGGTATCAAATTAATCCAAAATAATCACATATTTTGGAAGTAAAGAGTATTCTGAGATATTTAAAAAGAACAACATCACATGGATTTTTATAAAAAAAATTGAGATAAAGTTTCATGGTTATACTAATGTCAATTATGCTATAGATTGTAATGATAGAGAATCAACCTCAGGAAGAACATTTTTCTTGGGTGAATGTTTTGTGAGTTTTCATAGTAAGAAACAAAGTTCAGTAACTTTGAGAATATCAGAATCAGAATATGTTGCGGCTACCCAGGCTAGTACTCATATATTGTGGATGAAATTTTAGCTGTAAGATTTGAAAGTAAAAGTTTCTAAACCATTAAATATGCTTTTTAATAATAAGATTGCAATTGGTTGTTCTAAAAATCTTTTCCAGTGTTAAATATCAATTCACAATGATATAAAGTTTTACTTTATAAAATATAGAATTGATTTTGGAGATGTTTTGTTGGAATATATCTCAATGAAGTATCAAATTGATGATATCTTTACAAAGGCAATTCTGAAAAAAAGTTTTATTGAGTTGGGGTTGTAAATTCATGTTCAGACTCCTACAATGACTTCCTAAATCTCATAAGTATCCCCCCCCCCACTTTTATTTGGATTATGTTAACAAAGATTAAGAGAAAAATAAAATTGAGAGGAAAAGATAAAAGTGAGGGGGGGTTTATCTTTACATGAAAAAAAAAAATTTATCTCCATGGAGGGATAAAATTCCGTTAAAAAATTACTTTATCCAGTAGTGTGGTTTCATGACACTCTCTTTTAATAAGGGCTATGTTTTGATAAAATTAAAAAAAACTTGAGTTTTTTACAAAATCTGAGTTTTGTGGAAAAAAATTGGAGAGTTTAAAATTTGTTAACGAGTTTTTTCAACAAATACAAAGGGGAATATTGAATAACCTCTGTGTTGTTTTTGTTTTTAATACATTTTTGTATTTTTTTAATACAAACCATTTTATAAAAGATTTTTTTGCTATTTAGGATTAGACATAGTCCATCGTAATGAGTTTTTATAAGAAATAAGCAAGTTTCTAAATTCAAACACAAAAGGAAAGAAATGTTTAATCTTAAAGAATTATTTTTCCAGACATTGGTTTCTAAAAACAAGTTTTTGAACTGAGTAGAACCAAACACAGAATTTGTAAGGAATATGGAAGGTGGAAGTTCTATATAGTTTTTAATTGGATGCACCATTGAATTTAGATCCATCAGAATAAAGATAGAGAAGAATCAGACACAATGTTGGTTAGAAAGTCAGAAGTTCCCAAGAATGAATGTCAGAATGTTGCTAAAAATATTGAATGAAGATTAATAATGTCAAATGTTATAAAGTTTTCATAATTTTTAACCTTAAATAAAAATATTCTTTTCTATTTAGGAAGTACTCACAAATCAAGAAAACTATCATGATATAAGATTTTGAATAAATGGTGGAATCATAAATATTGTATCAGTTCTAGAAACCTTGACACATAAGATAGGATTAAGAAGTACTAGAAATAGAAGTTGTTAGAAGTCATGATGTGTGAAGTTAATAAATCTTAATGAATTTCAAATTTGCTGAGTGGATTTATCATCGGATGCAGAACATCATAATGAAAATTTCATCGCTATGAGGATTCCATTAGACTAAATTTTAGAATAAAATATTATTAGACTGACTCTAAGAAGTAAATTCAATCGGACTAACTCTAAATAGGATAGTCAGTTCATAATAAACAATGAAAGAAAGTCATATCATAATGATAAAATTCCAGATAGAAAAATTGTAATGAGTTGTAAGTTTCATAATAATAATGTTGAAGAAGGTACATACGACTAAAGCAGAAGAAGTTACATCAGATTGAAGAAAAGTCATTATGTTCAAGAAGACTGATCTCAGATAATTCTTGAGAAGGTTTGAAGAAAAAAAAATTCAAGTTTAAATGTGAATTTTTTTCAAAATTTTTAAATTTGATTAAGTGGGAAATGTTTTTCAATTTCCCTATTTTTATTTTCAGAGTCACATATAAATAGAAGAACACTTCATTCACATTTTTCAACTTTTCATGAGTAAATAAAAGGAATAGCACTAAATATTTCTTTCCAAGTTTTTTATTTATGGACTGAGATCTCAAAAGAAGGTCTGACAACTAAAAGATTGGTTTACCAGGCTGAGGAAGATCATATTAAACATTTGAGAAGATTTTGAGCTTTTCATATTGAGAGTGAGTGCATCTTACTAAGTCCATCAGACTAAATTCATCGAATTGAGAACGTTTTGATTGAGTTTTGGGAGTTTATGAGAAGCAAAAGTTTTGTTATATAGAAGAAACATTAAGTTTCTTAATGCACAGATTAATAAAGGGTGCATCTTATTGAGTCAATCAGATTGGGTCAATCGGACTGGGTTCACGGGATTGAAGGCCATCAGACCTAGGAACTTTTGTGGAGTAAATTCAAAAAAGTCATTATTTTTTTTTGCTCAATTATTTTGTAAGAAAAATTTGCAAACTGATGGGAGTCAGTATAAAAAATATTGTTGGGAGATAAAAAGTTTCTAATGGGATTTGGCACAAGTTATAATAACTTCTTTTTAATAAAGAGTTTACATAGACCCATGTGAGTGGATATGGTAAGGATATAAGTTCTCAAACTGAGGCCTAACCCTATAAATCATGCATTCTTTACTTGATTTCCTACTTTTTCTTGCATAATTATTTACTAAAAGATGATATCACTATGCCAAAAACTCTCAAGGGAAGCACTACCCCTTTATCAGTGCTTGTTTTAGTAGCGCTGATAAAGGGGGGCTTTATCAGCGCTGAAAAATTTTATATTTCAAAAAAAATCTGGAAAAATAAATTATTGTTATATAAGTATATTTATATTGATATAAATACAATATATATTTTTTTAAATATGTTCTAGATACGCATAAATAGACTATTAAATTTAATATATAATAAATTTAGTGAAAATGGCTTCAAAATATTTTAAAAAAATATTATTAATTAATAATTTTCTAATTATTATTGATTAAAAATCATTTAATAACAATTTGAGGACACAAAAAAATCAAAACAATTACTCAAAGATCTAAAATATGTTAAAAATGTAACTCAAACTTCAAATGGCCATAACTTTTGATCCGGGTGTCCGTTTGAGCTCTACAGCATATCAAATCGAAGCCTGTGATGAGATCTACGTGCTAGTGATTGAGGTGAAGTCTCTGTCACATTTTTCAAGGACAAAAAAGGCCCAGAAGACCTCCAAAACTGAGTTTTTAGTCAGCATACCCTGATTTTTTAACATTCAAACAAGTATTTACAAGGTTCACTATTCAAAAAGAATATCTATGTCCTTGGTATGATATGGAAATGATTTAATACCACACGATCTAATAGAAAACAATCCTTTTGTGTAGAATACAATGTGTGAGATATTTCTTTTTACTCGTGTAGCACTAGGTAAAGAATCTAATTGTGTGTGTGCTCTTTCTAGCACAAATTATGCAATACAAAGTTTTGTAATAAAATATGTTACATCGCTTCATTTTAAAATTCCACAAATGCATTATTTAGAAAAAATTCTTCACTTTCGTACCTAGAAGCTAGTATGAACTTCTTAGAATTTGTTATAAAACTCAGTCTGATTCCTATTACAATTTTTCCCATATGATTCTCCCAGTTTGATTTCTAAATATGATAATATATCTCTATAGAATACAATTGAGACAATTATTAACACTTTGTCCTTCAGTTTGATAATTCTAACATGACAATATTGTCCATTACAATCATCGAGTGAATACAATAATTAGTTGAATATGATGATCAACTCAATACATTGAAATATTGTCTCTTATCCTTTCTCTTTTGTCCGGCACAATTTTTTCAAGAAAAACAATCTAGAAACCACTTCTTATATCTAGAATTTCTTCATTGATCCACCTACTCTCTACCTCTTATGAACAGTAATTCAGTTAGAAAAGTACAATGTACTTTCTCCTTTTATACTTGCCCCAATTTTGGTTTGGATGGTGTTTCTAAAAACTTTTCCACTCAACCAATTTCTCTTAATTTTCATGTTTTCTTGAATTTTGGGTGAATCTTTACTTCCTAAATGCTTCTCAAATATTCTTATTTTTTATTAATTCTTCTTGAATCTTCTAACCATTTCATCTTTCTTCTAAATTTCTTAACAAAAACCAGTCTGATACAAATTTCCCCAATGCGATTCCTTTAATACGATTCTCTGTACCAATTTCATTTAAGAAGAAATAGACACCATTTTGATTTCTTAATATGATTTCTTGATTATGATGTTCTACACCAACCGATGAAAACAAACATCTTCTTCAAACTTCCAGATCCTCCTTTGACAACACATCCAAAAATTTCAAAGTTATATTTTTCTTATTCATTACATTCATCAGACCCAAAAAAATCTTTATCCAATGATTATGATGGAATACCAAATCCAATACATTAGTATCAACAAATTATTTGTCTTTTAAATATGATACCAATGACTTTTCATGCACAAAAAATTCTTCTTCTGATTAATATGATGAAATACTAAATACGATGTATCATCATAAACAACCTTGACTTTAGTAAATTATTTATTTTCTTCGTAATGATCATCATTCTCAACCTTTAAACAAATATGCATCTGGAAAACTCGTTATGAGGATCTTGGGACTAGAAAACTTTGACTTAACCAACATTCTTCTTTCACAAAATTCATCTTGTATCATGACTTCCTTCATGACTTTGATTTCATTGAAAATTGGATTCATTATTTTATGATTTATAATAGAAAGTATTGTGACTTCCCAATCAACATATTTCTTTCCTTCTCATCCTGAATACAATTGACATGATTATGATCAGGCTGAATAGAATTGGAAGCATATCTTTCACCAATCATTCTTTCATCAATCTTTCATGACAAGTTTTATAGAATACTTATGATTTATGAGATATCCAATATAAGTAAAGTTCGTCACATTTAAATTATAGCCATGAAGACTCTGATTCTCCCCCATTTTGATCTCTTCTTCTAGTTCGGAACTAAGGTGAGTCTGATGATCCTTTTTATCCAGAAAACTACTTTTCTATATGATGGACTTTCTCAAGCATTGTGAGTCTAAATTTCTGAAAACGTTTTTGAGTCAAAATTTCTAAATACGATGAATTCGGGAATACGATGAATTCTTGAATAAAATTTTTGAGTCACGGTCACCATATTTTATAAAGTGAAGTGATTTTATTTTCCTATTTGGCATAAAAACCAATAATTAACAAACTTATTTCATATTATGATAGTGAATTTGATTTCCACCATCTTCTAACTTTTTATCAACATCCCAATCTGATGGATCGTATTGACTAATCTAGATGTTCTAGATCCACTGATTGAAAACTTTCTTCAATCTGTATTTCAATCCATCATCTCCATAATATAATTTCTTTCTTCAACATAATCAACATACTTATCGATTGACAAAAAATACAACCAGAATACAAATTGGGCTTAAAAATCTCCCCATTTGTGTTTTTTTCAATAATCACTTAAACCACTTCAAAACAATAAGTGGTATTGTTTTCTTTTCTTAGTTCTTATTCTCTCAATTCATTTCTTGATCCCCCTATTTATTCTCTCTCCCCCTTTTGTTTATATCTCCCCCTTATTGAAAATCAAATTCAAAGGGGCCATCATGACAAGTTTCTCCATTATTGAAAAATGATCTCCATTTCTAGGGGGTCGTAAAATTTCTTATCAAAATCTTGAACCTTTTCTTAAAAATAGGTATCACTTTAGTTTCTTAAAAAAAAAATTAACTAAAAAACTCTATGCCTACATGGGAGAACCTGATGTAGAAAACAAGAGTGAATAATCAAGGTTTTAAATGTTTTTCATTGCAAAAATTTCATGTAATACCCTTTCAATGTTTCTTTCAACATTCTCATGATTGGGGAAATCATTAAAATAATTTTTTTAAGATAAAAGCAACCTTCACCCATATTAACAAACATATCAGAAAGTTCAGGTGTATAAAAACACAACTTTTCAAAAACTCATATTTTTCATGACCTCATTACTTTCTTTTGCAAGAATAATAAGAGACCCAACAACCTATGATTCATTATTTAAACTACTTAAATTTCATGAAAGTTAGTACAAGTGTAAAAGAATTTCTTGGGAATAAGGAGGAACCTCTATTTTTTATTAGAAACAACAATTGGATGAAGAGACCTCTCTCGGTATTGAATTATTATTCTTCTTCTTTGATTTTTCATTGGAGGTATTTTCTTCTTTTTGGTCATCCTTCTTAGATTTTGCAACATATTTCTTCCTATCTATAGAATATCTTAATTAGGATGTCAGATTTTTCTTAATATTTAGTAACATATTTATTACAATCTTTTTGTAACATTTTTCCATTCCAATATTTTATTTGGTAAGATAGTTGAACTAATTTTGATATCATGACCATATTACTCATATGCACAATTTGATGATACTTTTTTTCAACATTTAGTATATCCTTATAATTTTGATTCTTCCCCTATTCTTTTTCTAATTTTTTTATTCTTATAAATTCCTAGCCAAGTCAATGTGTTTTATCGAGATAACTAAGCACTCTTTATTTTCAGATTCAATAGATCTATTTTTCTTAACTTCCAAAACATTCAACTTCTGATAATTGTTCAAAAACATTTGTTGTGCTAGTAACAAAAAAAGGCATTATTTAGTAAGAATCCCAAGTTGCTCACATCTTCCACACACAATTTCTAGAGGTTGGAACCTATTTTAAATTATCACACCAACTTTTTCATCATTCTTCCAAATATCCTACACAGACTTTTTCCCTTGAGGGGATTGACTCCCTCATAAACTTTACATTCAGTAATTTTTACAATAGTAATAATATTTTTGGTTGAACCAACACATGCAAGTTGTGTTCCCAAATACACCACAATACCAGTAGTATCCATATAAATAATATTTTATTCTGTAACTTCCATACTGATAAGAGTTGTGAATATCTTTCTTAGAAGCCTTCTTAATAGAACTTTCTTGATCACAAACGTTTTTATTTTAACTCAAAACCTTCTTATTCAACTTGGTTTTCTTTTCAACCTTTTCAGAACCAAAAGTAATATAAAATTTTCCAGACTCAGAATGTTTAGTAACTTATGATTTCCCAACTTTGTTGGTCTTGGATACATACAAAACATTCCCAGGTTTCTTCTTTTCATAAATAATTATATCTTTCTTCTCAAACTTTAAAGGAAAAAATTTGATAATACTTATCAGGTTTCTCCTTATGAGAAATTTCACCAACTTTAGAGATAGAGTTTTTGAAACAAGTAAGTTTCTGTTTAACTTTATAAAGTTTTTTTTGGACAAGTTCAAACTCTTGTTCTTTTTTCCTTAAACTTCACTTCAAGTTGCTCAATACAATTCTTTTCTTCCTCAAGAGATTTATTCAAATTATCAATCTCTTCCACTAGATTAAAATTATCATCAGGAATATACTCTTGATTATTTTTTTGAATAGTTTTTACTTTTCAACCCCCTAATCTCCTTTTCAAGTCTCACAATCTTCCTTATTCATTCTTTTAATTATTATTTCAGATGATATTCTAATTGAGTTTCTTCTTCTTCAGAATTACTTCTTCCGAATTATTTATTGTTAATTATTGTAATGAAATTATTCTCCCCATCATGATCAATAGATTTTTTTGATTGAGCTTCACTTTCTTCTTCTTTATAACAACTACTTTCACTACTAGAAAAAATGTCTTCATTAACTATTGTAATAAATATATTCTCTTCAGCACCCTTTGTAACCTCCTCACTATCATTACCCTTAGACAAAAATCTTCTCCTTTTGGATTTGGAGAAATTATTATATTTCCTTTTGGAATAGGATTTTTCTTTATCACCCTTTTAATTCAAAGATATTCTTTCCCTTATTTCTTCTTATTGAATTTATTCTTCATTACTTCTTAAAGGATAATTAGAAATAAAATTCTCAATGGATTCACATCCAAAACATTTTAAGGAAAGTTTACCTTTATACCTTCATATAACTCTCTTCTCATTTTCAAAAAATAGGGATAAAATTTAATCGATATTTTTTCATACCTCATTTTCGGAGTCAAAGTCAGAAATATCATCTTCCTTAGGAACCTTTTTAACCTTTTATTTCTTGGTGTCTTTGAAAGAAATTTCTCTATCAGATTTTTTTCATCATAAATTTTTTTCTTCATATCTCATATGTGTTGATAGTACTATGAAAATCATCCAAAGATAATGTATTAGGATCTCTATCTTCTAAGAAACTTTGGCATCAAAATTTTTGGGAAGAATCCTCAAGATCTTTTAAGAAATAGTATAATATGTTAACTTTTCACCAAGACCAATGATAATATCATTCACCCTAGTAAAAAAGTCCCCAAACAGATTCATACTCACCCATATTTAGATATTCATACTTAAATATTTATATTTGTAAATTATCCTTTTTCAATTTTTTATTTTCCTCATAAATGTTATTTAGCTTATCCCAAATACCTTGGGTAGTGGTAACTCCTTTTACTCTCAAAAACTCACTTTTAGAAAGTGTTGAGAGTAAATAATTCTTATATCTTCCATCATTCTCAATGTTTTATTTATCATCAACTATTAGAGGATCATTCTCAATACAAGGAGAGAAACTATCTATAATAGCTTTTGAAATATCATACCCAAGAGACATAATATATGGAAGCACTCTGTATTTCCAGATATAATAATTCCAATAATTTAATATCATAATCCAATTAATATTCACACAACCTAGATTATCCATGATATCTTCTTAAAAAGTTCAACAAAAAAATAAATAAAGGGAACCTTCTCTCTGATACCAATTGTAATTTCCCAGTCAGGATAGTTGTATCACTGAGAAGGGGGTGAATCATTGAAAACTTTTTTTTAAGTTTTTTTCTTAAGAAAAAACCTTCTCCTCCTGTTAAATATTTATTTTCATGATGAAAAAAAAATAAAACACACATCCACAGGAACATAAGTATTTACAAGCTTTACTATTAAATAAGAATAGTTACGTCCTTGGTGTGGTATAGAATTGATCCAATACCACACAATCCACTAGAAAAAAAAATTTGTCTAATAAAATGAGTAGGATATTCCTTTTCACTCATGTAGAATTATGTAAAAAATCCAATAGTGAATGTTCTCATTCGAGCAGAAATGGTGTAATACAAATTTTTTATAACAAAACATGTTATGATGCTTCTTTTTCAACTTCCATAAATGAATTATTTCTAACAAAATCTTCACTTTATTAAATAGAAGCTGGTACGAACTGTATAGACTTTTTTATAAAACTCAATCTGATTTTTTCAGTTTGATTCTCCCAGTCCAATTTCTCAATAAGATAATATATCTCTACATAATACAATTGATACAATTATGAACGCTTTCTACTTTAGTTTGGAAATTCCAATACAATAATCCTTCCCAATAGGATCACCGGAAAGATATAATAATTAGATGAATATGATGATCATATGAATACATTTCAATTTGTCTCTTCTCTTTTCTCTTCATTTTGGCAGCGTTTCTTCAAGAAAAATGGTCACGACCCGTCCTCGGGGCCCGTGCCATGACTACCCCAAGCCCGCCTTCCATAGGCCAGGGGTTGGCGACTAACACCAAAGGCGTAAATCCCAATAAAAAGGGAAGGCATTGCCTTTGTAAAGTAAACAAACACCACAGAGCAAGCAAGCAGTAGAAGTAAACACTGAGTAAAAACTGAGTACAACAGTAAGTGCGGAAAAAGTAAGTGGGCCAGTATACAAACCCAAACTGAAAGTAAAGTAAAACTGGAAGGGAAAAACAGTAACTGAAAAGTAAAGCCGAAACGTCGAGCTGTCCAATGGAAATCCCACCTGAAGGGTGGGCACAGATAGTCTCCACTGCTCCTCGGGTCTAGCCGACCGCTCCGAGTACGTCCCGCCTAGTGGTCCACCTCCAGGTATCGTCCTACTCTGCAAGCCTCAACCTCGATCAGCGTTGTCCATCGTCTGCAACCAACACAACGTAGTGCGGGCATAGCCCGTGCAGGGGTGAGTATAAGCTACTCAGTAGGGACCCCGAGACCCTCGAAGGTCTCCCTGAATCCACAAGGATAAATCACAAAGGAAAGATACAATCATGAAGTAACATCTGACACTGCTTAGGTATATGCCCATACATATACCTAAGTCATCAATCCCAGTTCGCTCCAATATCCGAGCTCAAGTACAACCCAGTCCACACAGGAAAGCAAAACGTAAATCCACATAGGATAGCACAACACAATCCACAAATGAAAGCAAAACAGGATTCAACTCAAACAGGAATACTTCTTTGTAAGACGATAGAGATGATCAGATATTGCCACTGATTCATCTAAGCCATCGGACCCACAATGGTTCGAAAGGTACTAACCCCCGCAATGACTCACACAGGATCGATCATGAAGTTGAAACCATAGCTATTGGGAAACTCCTTCTCCATCAAGTACAGTGGTTATGCCGCTACAACCAAGCACTTCCCTCTAACCTTGGACTATTGTAGTACTCCACCTATCGAGTACTATGGGCCTACTACTACAACCAAGCGCTTCCCACCATGGGTCTGCTGCTACAACCAATCGCTCCCCCTCATAGCCTCTAGAGGTACACCTTCTATTAAGTACCACGGGTCTACCGCTACAACCAAGCGCTCATATACCGTGGGTCTGCTGTTACAACCAAGCGCTCCCCCATGCTGCTACCACCAAGAGCTCCTTCGTCGTAGGTCTGCTGCTACAACCAAGCGCTCCTCCGTCGTGGGTATGCCGCTACAAACAAGCACTCCCCCTCATAGCCTCCAGAGGTACTCCTTCTGTTGAGTACCGTGGGTCTGCCGCTACAACCAAGCGCTCCTCCGCCGTGGGTCTTCTGCTACAACCAAGCGCTTCCCACTGGGCTATCCGTAACACACTGAGTCGTTCGATCAGCAGTCGTCAAGACTCAACCGGTTCTAGGGTTTCCGCACACAGCATGCTCGTTCTGGGAGGGTCCACTCCATGATCCAAGAGGTTGATGCATCAACTGACATGTAGTCCGGAGTTGATGTATCCCAAAAAGTACCGTAGTGGTCACTACCGAACCCACGGAGGATTCCCGTACTGTCTTCATTGTCGTCGCAGACGCAGCTAGCTCTAGGGTTCCCGCACACAGCAAGCTCGTTCGGGAGGGTCCGCTCCACGAGATGAGGGTATGATACATCAAATGACACATAGTCTAGAGTTGATGTATCCAAAAGTTCCATATCGTTAATAGGAACTCAACGTCGCAAACGGCGCGTCAATCGGACGCCCGGTCTGAGAGTTATTGGCTTTTTCGTTCCAGGGTCCCGGTTGGTTTTTAAGGAAAAACCAACCCGACCGTACTCCAACTGTGTCCTAACCTTGGGCGGAGTAATCCAAAATGTCTATCTCACTTAGAGGAATCCAAAAAAGTCGACGGCATGTCAATCGGACGTCCAGAGTTTAAGATATAAGTGTTTCCGCTCTGAGGGCCCGGTTGGTTTCGTGTACGAACCAACCCGTCCAAATCCAAAGTACTCTGAAACCTTGAGTGCGGTATACTGAAACGACTGTATCGATCCAAGGATCACATCGCCATTAAAGTTGTGTCAATCGGAGGCCTGTAGCTTAAGTTATGATCAAAATACAGAAAGGGGTCCGAAAACGGGGGGTCTGGGCCCGGACCGACCCGCCCCCCCCCCCCCCCCCCGGGTCGACCCAACCCTGGTCTGGGTCCGACCCGGCCGGCGCGGCGCGGCCCGGCCTGGGAGGCCCAGCCCGGCCTGGGCGCGACCTGGCCCGGCCGGCGCGGGCGCGGCCCAGTCGCCATGCGGTTCGGCTCGGCCGGTTACGGTTGAGCGGAGCGGGGGGCGTGCTGCCCCCGCATGGGGGAACCGCGGCCCCGCGTGGGGCCGCCCATGCCAGCGGACGCGGCCGGGCTGCCGCTTCCCGTTACCCTCCGGTCCCGCGCGGTCGCGGGACCGCATGCTGCCGTTGCGGCTTCAGCCGCGGCGGTTCCTTCTGGCGGCGCGCCGGGCGCCGCCACCTCCTGCCGCCCACGCCGGTGGGCTGCTCTGCGGACCACCGAACGAGTTCCGGTGGTCGGAATTTTACGTCGTCTTCGCCAAAGGCCCTCCCGGGGCCCGTCCTTCACTGCGAGGTCCTCTCATCTCCCGTGCGGCTTGTTTTGTCGACGTCCGCAGTTTCTCACACTAAGAACGAAAGGGGCGGTGGGTTCGGACTTGTTCGTTAGTCCGCACCCACCTCGTTAGCGGTTTTAAAAGTCTCACAACAAATATTTAATCGTACGCCGCAGGTATAAATCACAACGATTTAAATGAATCAAACCCTTACTTTGAGCGTAGCTTGAACGGAGGTTCGTCGAACGAGGATTCGTCGCGGAATATCTGTCGTGGGTAGAGGCATCGCGGAAGGAGACGTTGCGGAAGGAGACGTCGCGGAAGGAGACATCGACCTCCGAGGAATCCAGTGTTCTTCGCGTTCTTCGTGTTTTTCGTGTTCTTCGATGAAGAGGATGAAGAAACTCAAGACTCCCTTATCTTTTTCTCTCGAAGCTCTCAAGGCAACAAGACTCCAACCAAAATAAAATAAGACACTTACTTATTTTATTAACACAACATAAGGATTGAAATTCAAAAGTTTGAATTAAACCACAAAATTAAATTACACAAGTTGTCATAATTTATGAAGGGTTATGGAAGGTTAGGGAAGGTGAAGGGGTAGGGTTCGTGTGGGCCCCACCACCTTCATAACCTACAAATGGAAGTTGGGTGGTTTTCCCCAACTTCCACCCAAAGCTTAATCCACATAAGTAAAAATAAAAATTGTTGCATAATTTTTATTTTACCTTCCACATAAATTAACAACTTCTCTTGTGTAAACGCAACTCCGGAAATGGCGTTCCGAAGCAATTACCGGAACTGTGAATGCATCGGTGCCCTCAGAATTCGATTCCGAGCACCGGTTCAAAAGTTAGAAATTCCTGCTCATTCGTTCACTGAACGTACCCAAGCTAAACTTCGGATAGAAATTCCAAGCACACCGGGCCTTGGAATCAAGTGCCGTTAGAAACTGCATTCTTGTAAAATCCCAAAGAAAATTAAGAAAAAAATTCCCTTGAATTTTACAGGTCTTTACAAAAACAATCTGGAAACCGCTTCTTCTCTCTATAATTTATTCAACGATTTTCCTTCTTTTTACCTCTCATAAATAACACTTTAGTCAGAAAAGTATAATGTAATTTTCTCCTTTTATATTCTCCATAATTTTGGTTTGGGTGGGATTTCTAAAAACTTTCCCGATCAATAAAATTCCCTAAATTTTCATGTTTCCTTGAATTCCGGGGGTATCTTGACTTCTTCAATGCTTCTAAACTCTTTTCATTTATTCTTCATCCTTATAGAATCTTCTAACACCTTAATCTCTCTTCTAACTTTCTTCATAAATGTCAATCCAATACCAATTTTTCCCAATACGATTCCTTCAATATGATTCCTTCAATACGATTATCAATATCAATTGCATGTAAGAAGAAATGGACACCATTATGATTGACTTATATGATTTCTTCCATACGATGTTCTATACCAACTGATGAAAAAAACATCTTCTTCTAACTTCAAGCTCCTCCCTTGACAACACATCCAAAAACCTCTAAGTCAGACTTTTCTTCTCCGTTTGATTCATTAGTCCCAAAAAAATATTCCTTTGATGATTACGATGGAATACAAAATCTGAAGGATATGTATCAATAACTTCTTTCTCTTATGAATATGATAAAAATGAATTTTCATGCACTAACAATTATTCCTCTAATGAATATGATGAAGTATTGAAAATGATGGATTATCATCAACAACTTCTTTCTTTTATTCATAATCATCATCCTTCTCAGTCTTTAAGTAAATCTACATATAGAAAACCCATTATGATGATCTTGAGACATGAAACATTTATCTTGACCAACTTTCTTCTTTCAAAAACGTCATATTTTATCTTGGATTCCTTCATAACTTTGATTTCATTGAATATTTTCTTCATCATTGTCTGATTTATAATAGAAATTATTGTGACTTCCCAATCAACATATTTCTTTCCTTCTCATCTTGAATATTTTTAACATGATTACGATTAGGTTGAATATGATTGGTAACATCTATTTCAACCCCCATTTATTTCATCAAGATTGAATAAAGGGTTTTAAAAAATACATATTATTTATCGGATCTCCAGGATCAAATAATAATTATTTCATTTAAACCATAACCATGAAGACTTTGATTCTCCACCATTTCGATCTCTTCTTCCAGTCTGGACCCAAGGTGAGTCTGGTGATCTATTTTATCTAGAAAAAAACTTCTCAATATGATGGACTTTCTCAAGAACTATGATTCTGATTTTCTAAATAAATTTTTGATTCAAAATGCTTGAATATGATTAATTCCTAAATATGATGATTTATTTATTATGGTTTGTGATTCCTAATCACCATCTTTTACAAAGTGAATTGAGTTACTTTTCCTCTTTGGCAACAAAAATGATCATTAACAAAAATTTTCCTGATTATGATGGTGAATATGATTCCCACCATCTTCTAAATTTTTTTTCAGCATCCCAATCCAATGGATAATATTTACTAATCGAGATGTTCTGGATACTTTGATTGAAAAATTTCTTCAAACTGGATTTCAATCCATCATCTTCACAATATAATTTCTTTCTTCAACATAATCGACATATTTATCTATTTACAAAAAGTAAAACCAAAACAAAACTTGGTCCTAACACTAAAAGTATTTAAACTCATAAAAATTGAACAACAGATTCACCCACCCACCCCCATCACCCTTATCAGTTGTTTTTTTATCCTTTGGAGCTTCAGAAAACATAAGGATGGATTTTATCATAGGACTCCTCAAGACATCTAAAGGAAATAATTCCATCTAAGTGGTAGTAAATATACTTAAGAATTCAAAACATTTCATTTATATCAAGAAATATTTCTCTATTTACTAACTCATCAAGATATACCTAAGAGAAGTGGTAATAAGACATAGAGTTCTACTCTCCATTGTATCTGATTTAGATACGAGGTTTACCTTGAGGTTAGATGATATTTAGTACTAATTATCACCCTTAGAAGTATGGTATATCTAATAGAACCATTCAACCCACATAGAATATGATAAAATCATGTTTAACAAATTTCCAAGGATTTTTGGACTATCTCTTTCCCTTAGTAGAGTTCTCATATAATAACTATATCCATTATAGTATTCAAATGGTGCCTTATGAGCATCTATATGGGAATAGGTGTTGGAATCCAACATGTTGGGTTGAATATGGTGATCATAAGATTATGGGACCTGATCTTATCCTAGTGCTGATAGAGAAGGCTAAAACCATTCAACATCATATGAAATATGCACAAATTTAATAGAAAATATTTACAGACAATCATCAACGAGACCTAGAGTTTGAGGTTAATGACAATGTGTTCCTTTTTATATCATCGTGGATGAAAATCATAAGGTTTGGGAAGAAGGTAAAGATGATTTTTAGATACATCATCCACTTTGAGATCCTTGATCATATCGGAGAGGTGGAATATCAACTAGGAATCCCACCTAACATGTGCCAAGTACATGATGTGTTCTATATATCCCTCTTGGGAAATTACATACCATAACCCTAACATGTATTGAATCTAAATTTGGTACACTTGGATAACTATATTTCATATGAGGAGCATTCAATGATGGTCATAGATCATATAGACAAAGTTCTATGAAACAATTAAACTCATATGGTTAAAGTATTATGGAATAAACATAAGTTTGAGGAAGAAACTTGGGAACCAAAATAAGTGATGAAAAAGAAGCACACTTATCTATTTTAGTGTACAAAATGAAATTTTGAGGGTGAAATTTCTGAAGGGTGGAAGAATAAAACAACCCAAAATTCTATAAATTAAATTTTCTTTTAAGTGAATAAACCTCTTTATATAGTAATACAGTTATAAAAAATACATGCACTACTTTTTTTTATTTTGGACTAATATCACCTATAGTATTTAAATGACCATTAAGAATAATAACTATTGATGATATAATCATTGTACAATCAACATTAATATTAGTATATTAAGGGTTATGATAAATTCCAATTGATATAGATGAAAAACATGTTGTACTCGACCAGTATGATCATATTCTATGAGGCCCATTTTTCAAATCTTCTAAGGGAGATGGGATCACTGGGGTTTCCCTTGACCAATACCAAGTTGAAATTCAATAACTAAAACATAAAAAACCATTTATGGTAGAATTTCAGTCTTATCAAGATCATGTCCCAAACCATGTTTTCCAAACCACCCCAAGAAAGTTCCACCATTTCATACTTTACCCTAATTGCGTACGCTAGTGTAATAAGGTGTTTTATATCTAGGACCTAGTAGTATGAATTTATCTCTTATTTGAAAAAATGATTATTTTTATCACTTTTCATTATTACTTAATATATAAAATTATATATGAATTGATGAAAATTATATTTTGATACGAAGAAACAAAAATTTGTATTATTGGAAAATATATGGTTTTAATTAAAAAATATTCTTGATAAATCCATGAATTTTGAAATAAATATTATTTACATATAATATTCTTATTAAATAATATTTATTTATATAAAAATTATAATATAATTTAATTAATTCCAATATAATCATTATAAGGGTCAAAAAAATATTATTATCCTAAACCCATTATTTTTCAATAAAAGTGAATTTTGGTTTAATAGTGAAAATTCTCATATTTAGAGAATTATTTTGATAAAATAAATATTATTTTAGAAATAGTCATGTATAAATTATTCAATGGTGAATATTTCATAATTTTTTGAGACAGATGAATTTTTATGTAAAAATTAAATATGATATATATATAAAGTATGTATTATAACATCATAATAGTACAAAAGTGATATAATAAATATTATAAATTTGATCCATGAAAAAATATATATTTTACATTTAAAATAATATGTTTTTGACATTATTTGATAAATTTTATACACCTTTAATGAATCCTCCAAAACTAGTATTATATTTTGAGGTTTTAAAAATCAATTCCTTATGTACATGACTCACTTCCACATAACCAATGGTATTATTTTAAGGATTTAGGTTCTTATCCTTATAAAATATTTAAAATAACTCAAATTTTGTATAAAATATGGTCAAAATAATGGGAAGGTTTTTGTTTTTGGTTATTTTATCATATTGATTCTAAAACCAAAATTTGAAAATTAATAAATAATTCCATTATATTTTTCTATAAATTTCCACCCAACCTCCCACTACTCTTAAATAAAAACCCATTTATCATGATTTTCCTCTACCTATCCCTCTCTAAACCTATACCAAGGTGTAACAAAGCTCTTATGAATCTCCTTCTAAGCTTTTAGAAGTCCCTCCTCAGGGTAAGGGATCCTCTTCTCTTCCTTTTTATTTCAAGTACTTTATTTGTACCAAGCCTTTTTATTTCCAATTTTTTATTTTGTAATGTGTTTTTACACATACACTTACTATAATTATGATAATTAGTTAATTAATTACCACATTTAACTCTCATTAAACCCATCCATGAACCTTTATGTACAACAATTATGGTGCTTAAATTATCCCATGATTTTCCATACTAAACTTTTGTGTTGTGAATACCAATCCCCATTTCCACTCAAGGGTATTCACCTAAATGAAATTATCCTTAATTTATTAGGGAATTAAATATATATAACTCACACTCCTTAATCATGGGATTAAAATTTATGAAATACATTCTTATGTTGTATGGTCTATGTGGAACACAAATGCATGTACTTGATATGAATGTAATAGGTGGGCCCATAATTATATAGCCCTCCAATGCATCAGGTAATGTTTTTATCTCATGAGATAACATGTATAGTTCATGTGATATTATCGTAATCATAGTATTTTATGATTTCTTTGTGGTTATCGTTGACTTATTCTTATGATGTCAAGTTTTATGTCATTTCTACATTCCTATGTTTCCATGATGTTGTAATCTTATATCATGCTTCGATGTTCATATTTATGATTATCATAGATTTTATGTCAACTTAATATTCCTATCAACTTACATTTATTAATTTTATCATATTATGATTTGATCATTTCATTACTGGGCTTTATGTCTCACCTATTTCTTATCTACATTCCCATGTTATCTCATGAAGTTTTTGAAGATCAAGGGAATTTAAGGGCATGTTATGGGATTTTAAATAATGAATTAAGCTGTATTAAAGAAAAAAGTTTTCATATAACTCACTCTATATTGAAAATCAAATCCTTAATACAAACATATATTATGAAGTAATCAAAACCACCATATATTAGACTGTATAGCTTCTAAAGAGGTGGTCTAAATGACCACTAAGATTTCTAAGTGGGCTCTCATGAATCAGCCTCAAAATGTTCCTCTAAACCTACTACTACATCCTCTAAGTTGGTGTCAATCATAGGAATCATCACATATTTTGGAACAAAATCACTCAGAGAAGACACGGTCTCAAATTCCACAAAGCATGTATGCACTAAACTAGTCTAAACCCTTATGAATTCCATTTACTCAGACACAGAATTAGCAATTGACCTAGTTTCCATGGTCTAAGTCAGGGCTATAGAGGTTAACATCAAAAATATGTTATCTAGTAAATAAGAAAAGAAGGCTAAGTATTAAGGATCATGTATACACACCTTCACTCACTAGGTAATTTTTATTCTCAACCATTATCACCCCATAAAATGGCACAATAAAAAGGAATTCCTATGGGGGTCATTGCACAAGAATTTGGGACATTAGGTCTATCTCTATAAGCATTACACCCTCTGGGGTAGATAGAGGAACAAAAGCCATCCATAACCCATTTTTCCCTAGAAAACACTATTTATATACACTTGGGAATAAATATTCATTTCAAAAAGTGATAAAGGAACTTAAAATATCTGGATAATACACCCTCATATAGAGATTCAATAAATGTATCAACCTATGATTCAAGATGATTGACTAAGTATTCAACATCCATGAGGTCATACACTAAGGCTGAATGAGACGATGTGTTAGATGATGCATTCAAGTCAATATATGGTTCTATCCCCTCTAGTGATTCTAAAATTATTGTCTCATTGGGGCCCCTTATGAGTGTTAAAAGACTATATTCTCTTGAAAATCTAACATACCTGAGTCTAAAAACCTAAATTTTACATCTAATCAAGATGATATACAAATATGAAATCATAAAGGAATCTTAAAGAGATAATTATGTAGATATATATAACATTTACCAACCTATCACAAGTAGATATAGAGATCCAGAAACTTTTCCTACTCCCATAAGAAGATTACCTTAAAGGAAAAATTCATGGGATGGACTACTGGTTGGGGAACTAGGAAAAATCATAGAGATTTGGAGATCCCTACTCGAGGTTATGACTTCTAGGCAGGGGAAGCTTCTTCTTTAACCCTATTTCCCAAGTAAAAACTCTGTCTGATCAATGTCCCTCCAACCAAATAGTTTATAGATATAATGAGAAATTGAATTTCTCTTAACTCCTAAAAAATATAGAGAATGAATTAATGATGTAATTTGTGATAAAAAATTTAGTTAAATTGGAAATACATTTTACTAATTATTAGGGAGAGCATCAATCAACCCATTCTTCATTAGTAGTGCCCTTAATTTTTGAAGGTCCCTCATCATCACCTCATTATTTATCATCATCCTCACTATTTCTTAATTTGGGTCCCATTATTTTAATTACCTAGTTCCATTAAATGGTTCTACCCTTGATTGAGTGAATCGTGAATTCAATTTCCCTGATGTAGCCTCTACTTATTCACGTTGAATCTCATAAGAGATGTTGATGGGTGCATTCACCTACCCAGATTCTGTCAGAACAATATCTTCCTCTTAAAGCATGTCCCAAATTGAATTTATAGAGGGAGTGATACTTCAAGAATACTACCCCTCTTGGACTTTAATAACCAGGAATCGACATGGATGAGTGGTAGAAGGACCACCCTACCCATCAAGGGTGACACGTTGAGGTTCCTCAGCCACTTACCAAGAATAAAAGTTACTAGAGGCTTTCTTAGAGTGAGTCTCATATGAGGCCTTCCAACCTCCATTGATTACTCATTTGATTCAATACCTTCAGTAATTAGTGAACCTTTTAATTGAGTTACCAAATTATAAAAATGTTTTTATTGTATGTTTAAATATAATTTTCATCATATTCAACCATTAGACCAATGATGACACAAATTAGTGGGAGGGTGACTTTTATACCATATACTCCTCTGTCAGTATTAAATATAATTGATATATAACCACAGGATAATGTTCAACTTATGAACTTTGATATGGGGTAGGATATTTATTCTAAACATAATTAAATTGTCACCTAAATCTAGAAGTTCGATTTCCCTCTTTGATAGTTTCCCAATCAATACTAGCTACCAAAACACCCTCCCTAAATGACATTAGTTATGCACATTGTGGATGGTAACCCATCATATTATCAATTATTACGCAAATTAGATCTGGGTATGGGGAGAACACGAACCTATTATGGAATTTTGTAGAATAACCATATCTCAATCACTAAGTGAGGGTAAATTAACACCTCCTATGCCCTAAATAAATTCCTTGACTCGATCAACCGATATCTCTTAGTTGTTAATGAATTTATAACCTCCCATATGGGTTTTGTTCCAACCCCAAATCCCTTAAAAGGGCTCAAAAATACTGAACAAGGACTTTCCCCTATAGATGCGGATAAAATTACCATATAAGTTGGATGACATTGGTATAACTAAGTTGATTTTCCTACTTCTTTTGAAACCATAAACCATCACAAATGTCTCATTACTTTTGTTGTTATATGTCTCACTCACTAGGAAGAGGTACTAATTGATAAACATGGACAAGAAGACTTCTAATAGAACTATCCAGTTGACCCTTGGGGTAACCTCCAAAACCCATTCCATATACTATCCTTCCTACAGTACTGTCCAATATGCACTCAAAATCCTATGAGTCTTGAATGTAGGGAAACATCAGGGCCTCCTTAACTGTGGCTCTCAACCATTTGGTATAATGAAGAGCTCGACCTAGATGCTGAAAGAAATATTAATTTGGGGGAGAAGGTTATGATCCATAACATCCATTATCTATAACACTACAATATTTTATGATGTAATTCTCTTTATAAGAATTATTTATTTGAGAGATTTCATTACACTCAACACTGAGTTTAAATGAACTGTGATATACTATTTAAATATTATTATTTAATGTGATAGTTATTACCTAGTCGTTGGATTGGAATGTATGGATAAGACTAACTAAATTATAAAAAATTAATTTTCTACACATATATAAAATGAATTCATTTTTTAAAAATTGATTATATATTAAAATAAAAATCATTTGAAAGTAAAAAATATGTTTTTCTATAAAAAAAGTATGCATGGAATGTGTTTTTATCATAATAGATTAAATTAATCACTATTATTGAATGATTTTAATGAAATTTATATATATTTTTTTTAATAAAAAATTTTAACATTCATATATTGTTTTTTCTAAGCATGTGACAAGAATAAATCAAATTTAATTTTTAAAATGTATTTTTCTAAAAAAAATGGTTTTCAACGTGTTTTGCGCACTTATTTTAGAATATTTTTTTTCCACTTATAGAAATTGGTATGTGAAAAAATAAATTCCTTATTTTAAATTAGGAGCATGATTTTTTAAAAATATTTCCTTTTTATTTTGGTTCATTATGAATAGTTACCTTGGTAAATTTTTTTCGCCTTAGCAGGGGTAAAACATATAAAAAAATGATACAACTTTGGGATAAGGCTTTACTTTTTTTTCTAAAACATGCCTTTATCCTATTGCATGAGTTCCATTTGACCATTTTTAATCAAGTCTCAAAAATATTTCCAATTTATGTTATTTTTCTTTTATTATGACCTTTATATTATTTTAAGAAAATATTAAATAAAAAATTTCACTCTCTTGACTTTAATATCTCTAAAAGTTTTACATAAAGATTAAAATAGGTTATGTTTTGTTCTAAATGTTTGTTTTCAATATGTATTAATTTTATGTAACATAAAAATTTATTATAAATTTTTAGTTATTTAATAATTAACTTAAATTCTTATGTAATGCTGACACAATATTTATTCAATTAACACAAAATAAAATAATTTTTAAAAAATATAATTAAAGTAATACAATTTGGGTGAATTATTGAATTCCAAGAATTTTATAGATAAATATATAATATTAGGGATGTTTGAAAGTTTTATATTCAAAATATTTTTTTGTCGTGTTTATTTTAGAGTCAAAGTAAATGAATTTCTCTAAGCATTTCATTAATGATATTTTACAACAAAAAATATTTTATTAAATGATTTAAAATTCATAAAATTACTATATTTAGCCAAATTAAGGAAAAATGGTTTAAAATTTCAACCACCACCCACTTATGGGTCACTTTTCCTTTTATGTTAACATTCTTGACCCTTAAAATTTAAAAAACATTGTTATCATAGTAATTGTCAAAAAGGGTAAATTGGGGTAAAAACTAAGAGATAAGGATGAAAACATAACAAGAAATTTTCCAAATTTTATTATATGAATTAATTTCAACTCATCATCATATTATATTCTAATTATATCAATTTTAATCCATTTTTTTATGAAAATTAATTTATATTAATTTAAAACATTAAGTAATTCTAAGAGTTCCCCTCCCTTCACTTATAATAGGGTACCTTCTATCCTTAATTATTCATAATTTTGAGTATTTTATATTAGAAAATACCTTCTATAATACCTTCCTAGATTCCTTTCCCACATCCTTGTGTTTTTTTTCTTTCCAAAAGACCATCCTTTCAAGCCTTAATGTGTAAACCAAAAGAGGTTTCTCAGAGAAGATGTATAACTCTTAACTGAGTGTCTTAAATTTAATTTCTTCTTATAAATCCTATTAATATATGGTATCCATTATAAAATAATGAATTCATTATATTAAATATAATTAATTTTTATTATGATGATGGATCAACCATTATCCACCTTCTTCTATTCCACTGGAAAACGATAATGTCACTCGTACATATGTGTGGACTACCACCTCCACTAAAAGATGTGATTCATTTTTTGTTTACCTTTTAAATTAATGATAATAAGGATAAATTTCATAAACATATATTATATATATGATATAATAATTATTATTTATAGATTAATTATTATTTACCTTTATTTTGTTCCATTCAAGTAAAAATGAAAACAGTGTTCCTCAGTACATACGGCCTACTGTCTCCATGAATGGTGTAATTACTTTTTCTATATCTACCTTTCATGGATATATATATATATAATTAATATATATGATATTTATATCATGTTTAAAATTATATATATTATGGAACCATGACCAATGTACAAGGACCAAAACTACAGAACCAAAACTTCCATGATAAACAGAACAGTTAACACCTAGAAATAATGATTTTAATAAAGAGTTATTAATAAATTGGTGTTGAAATGTTATAAGTGGATAATATATGGTATTATAAGTATGTATATGATTAATATATATAATTATAATAAATTTAAATGTATTATACAGGAGGTTAGATAATTTTTGAAGAAAGTGGGACTTGAGGTAAGGGTTTTATGTTACAATCTCATTGTTTATCAGGATTATTTATGATTAACTTTATAAGTATGAAATTTCTTGACCTAGATATAAATAATATAAATAATTATATTATAATAAGTTTATTTATCAATATTACATTTTTTTCATTTCATTTTTCTCTCTTTGAGTACTCAAGATACTGAAATAATACTTTTAAGGAAATATGAATTTATTTTTGTCATTTATTAAAAATAATTTTATTTTATGCCCATGTTTTATAAAAATATTTTCAAGAATTTTTTAACTATTATCATATGATTTGTTTAAGAAGGGATCTATTTATTAATAATTTAGTGGGAGATGACATAAATCACTTATGAACCAGTTTTTTTATAGATGCAAGTTTCCAAAGAAACTAAAACCGATATGCTTCTAGAATGGATCATTATATTATGTATTAAATATTCATCTAATAGGATATAATATTGATGTATGAAGTCTATGTGTCACTATAGTTGGTATCAAAGTACCTTTGAAAACTATGATGAGAAAAGTTTATTAAAAACCCTTAGGATAAGTCTAAGTGTTTAATTACATTATAATGTTTTGGTAATGACCATGGATAACCTTGGTTAAACCAAAGGTATCATAGATTAAAAATAAGGTGCCAAGATTTAGACATCCTAATGATTTTTCTTGGTCAATCACTCTAATTAATGATGTATTATACTCATGCTAACCATTTTGGTTTTATCAAGGGATTGAATATTGAAAAATAAAATTGAGGTGGTGAAAGGTACACTCAAATATTAAAGTATCTTATTTAAGCTTAGTTATATGAATTTTCTTATGTCATAAAAATTATCTAGGAATGTTAATTTCTATCCTAAAAGATTATATGTTGAGTTAGTATTAAAAAAATTTAATGGTGCAGTGATCACTTCTAAATTTTATAGCTCCACTCTAATAGAATTTTATGTGCATTTTCTTCCAAAAAATCTCACTATTATCCCTCTCATTGAATCTAATGTTATCTTAAGCATGGATTGTATTTCTTCATAAATAGCACATCAATTACTGAAGATGGGAAGTCAAATTTGATATTCTGATCCAACCTATGATCTATTATCATAGAGATGATAAATATTAACTTCCAATGGAAATGGGACCCATTATATGGGTCTTGATTCCTATTCAAAATGGGTATTTATCTTAGATAGTTGGGGAGAAACTCAACATCTAAGATATGTCTATTATAAGAGAGTTTTCATGCATTTTTATAGAAGTTTCTCTATTTTCCCCACAAATCATGAATATAAGTTTTTAATAAAAATCATACCTAGTTTTAAACCTATTCAAAAGACTCCATATATAATGGACCCAATTTAGTTATGGGAATTAAAGAAGAAACTCTAAGATAATCTTGATAGGGGGTTCATTCGTCCAAATGCATTAACATGGGGTGCACTTGTTCTTTTTGTTAAGAATAAATATGGGTTGATTTGACTCTACATTGATTATAAAGAACTAAATAAGATCAATGTCAACAACAAGTATCATCTACCCTATATTAATTAATTGTTTGATCTACTACATGAATCTCAGTACTTTTACAAGATTGACCTTCATTCTAGATATCATCAATTGAGGGTCAATAAGGAGGATATTTCCAATAAAACATTTTTAATGAGGTATAGAAACTATGAATTTATATTTATGCCATTTAGTTTTAATAATTATTCCACTATATTTATGGATTTAATTAATAGAGTATTCAGAGATTACCTTGATTAGTTTTTGGTATTCTTTATAGACAATATTCTTCATTATTTAAAGAGAAATTAAGAGAAATAATATCACTTTGTGGATTTTAATAAATAATTTAAGGAAGAATAATATGTATGAAAATTTACCAAGTGTGAATTTTATATGAAAAAAGTTTCATTTTTTTGTCATATAATTTCAAGTGAGGGTATATCTATTGATCCATAGAAATCGAAAGTTATTAAATGTTATCCCAGACCAACCAATGTAATTGAGATACATAGTTTTATTGGTTATTATAGATATTATAAGTTATTATTAGATAATTTATCAAGGATTTAAAATCTACTCATCAAGTGTACTCGTAAGGGAGCCAAGTTCCTTTAGACAGATGAATGTGAAGAAAATTTCAAGGAACTAAAGAGATGGTTAGTTAGTGCCCCTATGCTCAAACTACTCTATAGTGGAGAAGGTTTTGTGATCTATATTGATTCATTGAATAAGGGACTATGAGGTGTCCTAATGTAAAATGATATAGTGATAGCTTATTCCTCACAATAATTGATGGTTCATGAGAAAAAAATTTCCCAACTCATGATTTAGAGTTAGCTATAGTGATTTTTTTATTAAAGATGTGTAGGATTTATCATTATAGGGAAAGGTGAAATATAAATATGGATCATTTAAGTTTAAAGTATATATTCACATATAAAAAACTGAATATGAACTATAAAATATGGTTGGAGATGATAAAATATTATGACTACACAATATATTACCACCCTAAGAAGGAAAACAAGGTGGATAATTATCTGATTTGAAAGGATAATTATTTCATATCTATGATAAGGATCACAAAAGATATGATATTTATAGATTTTAAAAATATATAACTAAAAATATTGAATGAATGGGAGAAATATCTTTCTTGTTCAAATGAATGTCCAACCATCTATCTAGGTAAATATTAAAGAGGCCTAAAAGGAAGGTGTAGATATTCCTATAGAGGTGATAAATGTTCATGAGTTCAACCTTGATTATGATGGAATGATAAGGTTTAGGAACCATATCTGTTCCCCTTCAATAATAGATTTTTTGAAATATCTATTGGATGAATCTCCTAGTTTATCATTCTTTATTCATCCAGTAAGTACAAATATTTATATATATTTGGAAGAGTATTTATGGTGGGAAAACATGAAGAGAGATATTTTAGAGTATGTATCTTGGTGCTTAGTATGTCATCAAGTTAAATCTGAGAGACCAAAGTCTAATGTGATGTTGCAATCATTAGTTATACTCGAATATAAATGGGAAAAGCAACACCATGGATTTTTTTCATAAGACTCTTAAAAATATTCTAAAGGTTATAATACTATTTATGTTGTAGTAAACTACCTTATGAAGTCATCACAATTCATTACTATCAAATAAGTTTTATATATTGATCATATTTCTAGAATATACATAAGTAAGTGGTAAGGTTTAATGGTTTACCACATTCAATTATATCTAATCGAGATCAAAGGTTTACCTTGAAGTTATGGTAAAGTCGTTGGAAAGCTCTAGATTCATAGTTTTGTTTCAGTACAACTTACCATCCTCAAATATATGTTTAGTCTAATAGAACCTTTCAAACCTAATAGGAAATGTTTAGATCTTGTTCTATGGATTTCAAAGGTGGTTGGGATGAACACCTTAATTTAGTTGAGTTTTCTTACAATAATAACTTTCACCTGATCATTTAGATGGATCCTTATGAAGAACTATATAGAAATAAGTGTAGAAATCTAACATTTTGGGATGATGTTGGTGAAAGAAAACTATTGGGATCTATTCTAGCTAAGGAAATAACATAGAAAGTCATAACCATTCAGCATCACATCAAGTCAGCTCAAAGTAGATAGAAAAGTTACGCTAATAGTCTTCGGTGAAATATAGAATTTGAAGTTAGTGAGAAGGTATTTCTATGAATTTCTCTATAGAGGAAGGTTATCATATTTAGAGAGAAAATAAATTTAATACCTATTTATATTTTCCCTATAGAGTTTTTTGAACTAGTAGGGATGGTTGCTTATCACTTGGTATTTCAACCGAACCTCTCCCAAGATCACGATGTGTCATATATATCTCTTCTAAGTAAGTACATATGTGATCCTTTACATGTACATAACTCAGAGGTTGTACCAATGGAACATGATATTTACTATGAATAATAACTAGTAGAAATATTGGATTATAGAGATAAATTGATGTGGAACAAGACTAATCACCTCGTTAAAGTTTTTCGGAGGAATCAAAAAATCAAAGAAGCAACTTGGGAACCCGAGGATGTGATAAAATAAAGATATCATTATTTTATTATATCTGAGTGAAGGTATTTCAAGGGTGAAATTAATTTTAATGGGGGGTAGAATATAACACACTAAGATTTTATGATATATTTTTCTATAAATAAATCTTATTTCATTGTTAGCTTTCTTTACATGCAACACTGAATTTAACAAAACTATGATATACTATAAAAATGTTATTATTTAATGTTATAGTTATCGTCTAGATATTAGATTGGCAGGTATGAATAGGACTAACTAAATTATTAAAAAATTATGGGTTAAACATTTATAAAATTATTTTATTCATTATCAATTGATTATAAATTAAAATAAAAAACATTTGAAAGTAGAAGATATATTTTTCTAAAAACCCATTTTTATGTGCATAATGTATTTTTATCTAAATAAATTAAATTAATCACTATTAGTGAATATATTTAATGAATTTTATATAATATATACTCAATAAAATTTTTTAATATTCATCTAATGTTTTTTCTAGGCTTGGTTTAAGAATAAATCATGTTTTTTTCTTGAAAATGTATTTTTCTAAAAACTTGTTTTCATCACATTTTTCACTCTTATTTTAAAATAAATTTTGAGAACTTATAAAAATTGAATATTGAAAATGCATTCCATATTTTTAATCTGAAGCATAATTTTTTTAAAATAAGTCACTTTTATTTTTGGGCATTATGAATAATAACCTTGGTAACTTTTTGTCGCCTCGGTAAGGGTAAAACGAGTAAAACATGGTTAAAACTTTGGGATAAGAGTTTAATTTTTTTTCTAAAACTTTGCTTTTTACTATTTTATGGGTATAATTATAAAATTATCATATAATCCTCTAATATATGGTCACATGGTGCCACATTTATTTGATTATGACCTTTATATTATTTTAAGAAAAGAATAAATACAAAATGTCACTCTCTCGACTTTAATATCTCTAAATTTTTTACATATGGCTAAAAAGAGTTTATGTTCAGTTATAAAATTTCATTCAAAATATAAATTAATTATTTTATAATATTAATTTGTTTTTAATTTTTATTGATTGAATAAGTACCTTAAACTCTTACGTAACTTAGACAAAATATCTATTCAATTAATGGAAAAATAAAATAATTGATTTTAAATATATTAGAAGTAATACAATTTGGGTGATTTATTGTGTTAAATGAATTTTATAGATAAATATAAAATATTAGGTTTGTGTGAAAGGTTTATATTTAAAGTCATTTTCTATCATTTTCTTTCAAATTCAAAGTAAATGAACCATTCCAAAAATGACATTATTGGTATTTTATAATAAAAAATATTTTATTAAAAGATTAAAAATTCATAAAAACATGTATTTGGAAAAATTAATGGGATATGGTTTAAAATATCAATCATATTCTAGTTCTAGTTCACTTTTCCATTTATGGTAACATTCTGAACCCTTAAAGAGTAGAAAACTTTCTTATCGCAGTAATTACTGAAAAGGGTTAACAGGGGTTAAAACTAAGAGATAAGGGTGAAAACATAAATAAAACTTTTAAAAATTTAGTTAATTAGAGTATATATAATCATAATCACATTTTATTCTAATTATATCAATTTTATCCACTTTTCATGAAATTTAATTTACATTAATTTAAACTTTAAGTATTTCCAATAGTGCCCCATCCTAACTTATAAAAGAGAACCTCATATACTTAATTATACACAATGATTGAGCCTTATAGATCATAAAATCTCTTCCATAATACCTTACTAGATTCATTTACCACATACTATAGCTTTCTTTCTTTCTGAATGACCATCCTTTCAAGGCTTAAGTTGTAATCCAAAAGAGGTGTCTCAATGAAGAGGAAAAACTCTTAACTGAGCATTTTAAATTTTATTTATTATAAAACCCCCACAAAATCTATGGTATCCTTTATAAAATAATGAATTTAGTATATTTAATATACTATATTTTATTATGATAATGGAATAACCATTATCCTCCTCCTAATTTGTTGGTAAATGATAACGACGCTTGTGTGTATGTGTGGAAAACAACCTCCACATAGGGATGTGATTAATTTTTCATTTTCTATTTACATTAATGGTGATATGGATAACTTTAATAAATATAAATGAAATATATGATATAATAATGATTCTAAAAAGGTGAATTATTATTTACCTTTTTTCATCTGTCAAAAAATCAAACACCATCCATACATACATAAAACATATTGTCTCCATAGGATGTGAAATTCATTTTTCTATCTCTACCATTTATGGATAACTCTAAATATATATCATGAAATGATCCACTATGACCCCACCTAGGCTAGTAGTAGTCCAAGTTTGACACCCCAAGACCATTTACAATAGTCTATAGCCTTGAGAAAAGTGTCGAGTAGTCATGTCACTGAAATGGGAGGCCTTAACCTAAAGTATCTATATGAACGCACACAACCAACTCCATGAAATAGTGAAAAATATATATCAAAATATAGAAACCTACATGGTGTAATCAATAAATGAAAAACCCTCTAGGAAACACATATCAAAGTGAAACAAGGTATAAAAGGTATAAGGGACAAAATACACACCCAACCAGAAATATTGGGGAATGACTGTAACAACCCAAGATTTTATGAGATATATTATTTAAATGTCTTTAATGACTTGTTTTTTATGCTACTCCAAGATTATATTGTGCTATACACAACACCGTATTATCTTGTAGTAAATGCAACGCTATTCTTGGCTTGTATTGCAAACAATTTCAAGTTCCTTTGATAGAATTCATTTCATGCAACACTAAGTACAGATTTTGTTCAATGTATAAATGAACTAAGTTTGGATTATGTTATATGCAATAATAATGGAAGATTTCACTATATGAAACACTGACTTGGCTTGCGTTACATGCAAGAGCGACCTTCCTCGATAGCTTACATTGTACCCAATACCGTGTTTCACTAAGCAATGATATATTACTAAAATATTATATAACTAGCTATTATGAATAGTATTAACCACATTTTGAATTTTATATAACATTATCATTCATCTTAAACATTTTATAGAACATGATATGAGAACAAAATCAATTTATCAGATAAAAGAAGTATTTTTCAAAAAATGCAATTTTACCACCTTTTGATGGCGCACCCATTTTAAATATAGTTTTTGACACTTTTATAAGTTAAATTTGACAAAATAAACTTCTTATTTGGAATAGGGATGTAAAAATTTACTTTTTTTGAATTTTTTTTATTTTTCTAATAAAATTAAAATTTTAATAAATAGTGAAAAATACTACATTTTGACTCAAAACCACCTTTTTATCTAATTTATTTATATAGTTAGATTATCTTTTTAATTGGTTTTAAAGATTAATTGGATTATATTTTTTTCATTTAATAAAATTTTGGTCAATGTAAGTAATTTCACTTTTAAATTGGACATAAACACATGTCAATATTTTGTTAGTTATTACTTCTTAAAAACCTGATTTTTTGTTTTGACAACAAGAATTAATTTTAAATTAATTACTAAAACTTCTGTGTTTTGAATTTGTAAAAATGGATTCCATATTTTGAATCATAAGTTTAAATTTTTTTAAATAGGTACCCTTTATTTTTAGACATTTTGAATAGTAACTTTAGTAATTATTTTATTTACCCTGGTTAAAAGGGTAAATCTGGTAAATAAGGGTGAAAAAATAATATTATAATAATGTTAAACTACCGTAAGACATGTCCTAATCCTATTGGATGAGATATTTCTAATGATGGTCATCCTTGGGTCGATTTCAGTGCCTCATGGATTCACTTGGATATGAAAATGACATTTTACAAGAATTAATTTAAAGTAAAGATAATTATAACCTAAACATATATCTTTTAATAAATAGATTTTAATATAGGATTATATAACTGATATCTATGTCTATAAATATTTATTATAAATATAAAAATATTTCCTACATCATGGTATTTTATTTATAATTTTAGACACCAAATAAATAAATTTATTTATGACACAATGATGATGTAGTGATTACCTTATTAATTAATGATTTAAATAAATGAGATTATAAATATTAAAATAAATTTATTTTGAACCTTTTTATGCCATAAACTAATTTTATGGATGATTATGACTTGTTATAGTATAATTAATGAAGTTTTTTTGAAATAATCAATTTGTTATGGATTTTTAAAAAGTCATGATATGAATAGTATAAAAATTGACATAAATGAGTTTTTAAAACAAATACTATTTTATTAAATGATATAATAGTCTTAAAAAACTAATATTCTTCAAAATTACTTAGATAATGTTGAAAATTTAATTAATTAATCTCTTGAGGTTCTATTTTTATTTTATAGTAACTATATTAACCATATAGTGTGAATATACAAGAAGACATGGTAAGAGTTAAATTAGTTAACTAAGGTTTTTAGCTAAAATATAAGGTTATATTTGAGACATAAACTTGTATAAAACCTATTGGTTGAGAGGATTTATAATAATACTCATGTTAAATTCTAATTAAATTAGTTTTTAACCTTTTGAAACCGAAATTAATTTTGTAATAAATTAATATTTTAAGAGTGTCCTAAAGTGCATATCTCCTCTCTTATAAAAATGAACCTCCTCCCTCTCCTCTTAACTCAATTTTGAGCCTTCAATATCGGAAAAAACCTACTAATTTCTCTTATCAACTTCCATAGTTAAATTCTAGAGTTTCTGGTTTTCTAAAAAGACCAACTCTAGTGCCCTAAGAGGAAATTTAAATGAGGCACGTCGAGGAAGAGGTAATCTCTTCTACCAATTATTTCAAATTTATTTCTTCTTATACTTCATCTTCATTAGTGGTTTCATTATAAAGTAATAAAATCAGTATCACTAATATAATTATATGTTATTATAAATATTAAACAACACTATTTCACCTTATATCAATCCTACGAAAAACAAAATCACCACGTGTGCGTACGTACAACTTACCGTCTCCACGCTGTGGTGTAATCTGTTTTTCACCACCACCATACTTGGATGGGTATAATGGTGGAAATAGTAACTATATATTATTATTATAACATGATACTAATTATGTGATATTATACACCACCCAACTAAATACCATTCAACAATTGTGGGAATGATATCATCGCTTGTGCGTACGTACGACTTGTCGTCTCCATGACGCGATGAGATTCATTCTCTACGTTAACCATTCAAGAATGATTATAAAGTATATATAATAAATAATTATGAAATATATGGAATAATAACACTACTATATTTATGAATATATATATATATATCATTTACTTACTTCCATTCAATTCAATAAGGAAACGAAAACAGCGTTCATGCGTACGTACGACCTACCGTCTCCATGAACGATGTATTCCATTTCATTTATCTATATATCATATATATATTTATATACTGAATATATATGAAATATAATCATGTTTTACATTATCTAAGTATGTAAATCATGATATAAGTAATAATATCAAGAATAAAAATTCAAAACATGTACGATAAATAAAATGATTATTACCCAAAACGTTCCTTTAACATGGAATTGACAAATGAACGGGTAATATAAAGTCATAAGTGAATCATATATGATATAATCAATATTATTATGGTTATATTACAAGTTAATAATATTTTTAAACCCTATATACAGGAGTTTCTAACACATACAGAAGAATTCGGACCTAAGGTAATGGATAATTTTGCAATCACATTTTTATCCGAGATTGTTTATATGTAAGTATTTACTGGGCATATATTTATCATCCATCTACATGTATTCTAAAAAATTTATCATAAAATGTTTAATATTATTCTATGTATGTTTAAAGTTATTTTTAACTATTTTTTAATTTTACTGCATGGTATGGAAGGAATATTTCTTTTGTTTACGATACAAGGTACTTTTTGACTTTTTTGGAAAGATTACAAGGAAAATGTTTTTTGAACTTATACGACATGAATGGATTTTTACAGTTTCATGATGCCTTATTTCAATGAACCTTCCTCTACACTATTTCAAGTTTATTTTAAATAAAAATTCTTTTCTTTTAAATTGCATGACATTTTGAGAAAATAAAATGTTTTTAAAGAAGAAAGGATATTTTCCTCAGGAATTAAGTTCAAGTGTTTTATCAAAATTATTTTCTATATAATATGAAACTCTTAAATAAGTTTATGTTTATATACCTATTATTAATATGATTTGATCATTTTAATGATATAATGATATTTTATATGGATTATGCTATGATGGAATGATGTTTAAGAAACCCATTTTACTTCTTGGGTTATGTTATGGTGAATGTTTTTTTATATTTTGGGGAACATGTAAGAATGATTTCATTTTGAGATGGGTGGGACCTATATCTCCCTCCAATGAATTGGGTAAAGATTTTTATCTCATGTGATAGACATGACTGGAATGACATGTAAATCTAGTTCAGTAATGTTGGGCTAGAACGACAAGTAAATCTAGTTTAGTAATACATTACTGGAACAACAATAAACCCAGTTCGGTAATGTAATATGTCAACTATAATGGCCTTTGAAGAAATTCCTTGGATACTATGGAAATCATATTATTTTATTATTAGTTTTACACAATTACATGTTTTATTCCAATTCTATTCTATCATGGTAAATGTTCCTTTATGATACATGCCTTACGTACTGCCAATATTTATTTCATAACACAAGATTTTGATGTTTAAAATTTATTTTCATGTTTTTACATTCAAATGTTTATGGTTTGTTTTATGTTCTCAATTTTTAACATTACTTATCATTTTAGCTCACCCTTTCTATGTTTACTATTCCCTAGGATATAAATAAAGGTTTTTGGTAGGAAAACAAAATTGGAAGATCTTTATGGGAGATGTTAAAGATATTTCACCATGTTAAAAGATGATGTTACAAGTTTCCAAAGATACTAAAATAATACGGTCTTTGGGTGTCTATTTGTGTCATGTATTAAGTATTCTGAAAAATAAATTTAATGTACATGTATGTCAATATTGGGTCTCTACAGTTGGTATCAGAGAAAAGGTTTAGTCAACCTTTGGAAGCTTGGATGGGAAAACTTTAGTGATATTCCTAGAGATATTTCTAAGTTATGTATAGGGATCTCCCTAAGGGTATTTATAACTATAGATTATAGTCCTAGAATTATGGTAACAATCATGAATAACCAAGTATTAAACTTAAGATATTAGATATTGAAAGTACTTCCCCATGATAATGTTGTTTTCCTAGTATGATTTTTATTTCTCACACTATTATTTTTGGGTTTTAGACAATGGTTGGAACCTGAAGGAACCGTGTTAATGACCAATGCACTGGGAAATGTAATGATTTTACTCCTAAACAACCAAATGTTATGGTAGATGGAATGAAAAATCATATGTCTATACTTACTCAAGCTATGAATCATTTTGGACTTCCAAATGGGAAGATAAGGTAACAACATTTTATTGAGTCCTTCATGAGGCAACACCCACCTTCTTTCAATGGTTATTCTGATCCACTTTTTTTTTAATAATGGATCGGTACCATTAAAAATATATTTTCCATCCTTCGCTATTCGGAACATGAAAATGTCATTTTGTCTATCTATCGTTTAGAAGGTGAAGCATACCAATGGTGGACTCTAATTAAGAATACAAGGCAACAAGATGAAATTTAATCCATGGAATGGGATGAGTTCAAGAACTTGTTTTTCAATAATTAAATCCCTCGTATTCTTCGAAAAAATATGGAAAAGTATTTCCTTGAGCTTAAGAAAAAGGATGATGAATTTTTTGCTACATAAGAGGAAAATTTTACAAGACTTGCAAGGTATGATTCTGGATTTGTCATCAAACCTAAATGTAAAGTTGATCGATTCTTCAGTGGCTTAAATCCAAGTCTTCAAAGGGAACTAAATATGAGAGAATTCAGTAGCTATGAAGATATTGTGTGTTGTACTATCAAGGTAGAACTATAATTTGGTGTTACATATTCATATAATGGTTTTAACAAGAAATGAAAGATAGAGTTCAAGGAAAAATCTCAAAACAATGGTGAAAAGAAGATGAATGTTTCCTTATGCTCAAAGTATGGAAAGAAGCATAGTGGATATTGTCTTAAAGGGACTAGAAAATTTTTCAAGTGTTGAAAAGAAGTCCATCGAGCAGTTGAGTGTCGAAGTAATGGGAAAAAGGTTTCTAATGAAAATAATGTAGAGAATGCACTACCAACACTTCAATGTTACAAGTACTAGGAAATAGGGAATTATGCTAACCAATTCCCTAATATAGAGGTTAATGATGATATAAGTAGTCAACCTATTAAGGGAAAAGACAAAGGGAATTTATATTTGATCACTATTAGTGATGTTGAGTATGAAAACGAAGTGGTGGAATGATTAAGTGTTTATGTAATGGGATTCCAAAATAGCATTTCAGAATCTCATTTATAGTATTATGAAATATTGGAATATATATATATATGTAATGGTTTATTATGGTTTTCAATAATTATATGGTACTGGTAACCCTGAAAAGTGATTCAAATATTTTTGTAAACTACATGATACGCACATAATGAAGGGATAAGAAGATAATGAGATGTTTGATAGTATTAATGAGCTCATGACTGATAAAAGGAAAAAGTGATATCATGGTTTGAGTATATAGAATTTTTTGTATAATTAGTATGTATAAAGAGTTAATTTTTATAGAATTTATGTTGTCACTATGGTTCTATGGTAGTTCATGTTATTATCATGTTTCAAGAGAATAAATGATTAAGGTATTCAAATGTTTGGAATGTGACAACCAAGAACTACCAAATGAGTTTGGTAAGACAAATGTTAAGTCGATTTAGTTCACCTATTTCTAATGTTTTATATTTTTAGTTTTTGTAAGGATTGTAATGTTATCCATTTATGGATAGTATAAGTTATTTTCTATTTCAAGTTTTTAGATTAATGTATTGTCTCCCTATAGGTGGACTTGTGCATATTTGATTACCTGTGTTAACATTTTTGTTGAGACAGATGGAATGAAATATCATTCTATCGTATAATCTTCTAACACTTAAAGAATGAAAAATTCAACTTCATTTATTTAAATAAGAGATGAAGTGGAAATTTTTCAAGGCACAAACTATGGTGAGATTGTACCATAATCAAGTAAGTATTTATTCTCATGAAAAAATATTCAACTTTAGGAAATGGATATTGAAAACCAAAAATGTTATCCTGGTACTTTCTTATATGATGAATCATATGATCCCTTAAATTATCACACATTTATGGCTTTCTTGGAGTTAACTTTTTCCAAATCTTATTCTCTACCACTATCCATCAGAACTTGATGGTTAGATTTCTCTTCCATATCCTTATTTTCACTTACCACCTATGTTCTCCTATGTGGAAACCCGGCGATGTGTTAATTTTGTAACCATTATGTTTCTAACTTTCCTTTTAAAATGATGTTTTAGTATCCATTTTTACGATGTGGGTTTCCCTAAAAGAAACTTTTAAGTAGAAAACCATTTATAACCCTGAAAAATTTCGAGGGAGAAATTTATTTTAAGTGGGGTAGAATGTAACACCATGAGATTTTATGTGATAGATTGTTTTAATGTCTTTTATGAATTGTGTTGTACTCTACACCAGGATTATCTTTCACTATATGTAACACTATATTATCTTACAGTATACTCAACACAATTCTTGGCTTGTGTTGCACACAATTTCAAGTTTCTTTGATAGAATTCATTTCACGCAACACTGAGTATAAATTTTGTTCAATGTATAAATGAACTAAGTTTGGATTATGTTATATTTAGTAACAATGGAATATTTCACTACATCCAACACTGACTTGCCTTGCGTTACACTCAAGAGCAACCTTCCTCGATAGCTTGTGTTGTACGCAATACCGAGTTACACTAAACAATGATATATTATTAAAATATTATATAAATAGTTGTTAAGAATAGTATTAACCACATTATGAAATTTATATAATATTATAATTTATCTTACACATTTTCTAGAACATGATATGAGAACAAAATCATTTTTTTGAATAAAAGAAGTATTTTTAAAAAAATGTAGTTTTACAGCCATTTAATGGAGGATCCATTTAAATATACCTTTTGACACTTTTTTAAGTTAAATTTGAAAAAATAAACTTCTTATTTGGAATAGGGACATAAAATTTTACTTTTTCTTGAATTTTTTGTATTAATATAATAAAATTAAAATTTTAATGAACAGTGAAAAATACTGTATTTTAACTCGAAACTACCTTTTTATCTAATGTATTTATATAGTTAGATTATATTTTTAATTGGTTTTAAAGTGTAATTGGATTATATTTTCATCATTTAATACAATTTTGGTCATTTTAAGTAATTTCAATTTAAAATTGTACATAAACACATGTTAATCTTTTGATAGTTATTACTTCTTAAAAACTCGCTTTTTGGTTTTGACACCAGAAATTAATTTTAAATTAATTATTGAAACTTATGTGTTTTGAATTTGGAAAAATGGATTCCATATTTGGAATTATAATGTTCAAATTTTTTAAATAGTTACCTTTTATTTTTAGACATTATGAATAGTAACTTTAGTAATTATTTTATTTACCATGGTTAAAAGGGTAAATATGGTAAATAAGGGTAAAAAATAATATTATAATAATATTAAACTACCCTAACACATATCATAATCCTATTGGATGAGATATTTCCGACCATGGGCATCCTTGGGTCAATTTTCGGACCCCATGGATTCACTTGGGTTTGAAAATGACATTTTATAAGAATTAATTTAAAGTAAAGATAATTATAACCTAAACATATATCTTTTACTAAATTAAATTTAATATAGGGTTATATAACCGTTATATATGTATATAAATATTAATTATAAATCTAAAAAAAATTCTACATCATTGTGTTTTATATATAATTTTTAGACACCAAATAAATAAATTTATTTATGACACAATGATGGTGTAGTGATTACCTTAGTAATGAATGATTTAAATAAATGAGATTATAAATATTAAAATAAATTTATTTTGATCCTTTTTATTCCATACAAAAATTTATGGATGGTTATGACTTGTTATATTTGAATTAATGAAGTTTTTTTAAATAAGCAAGTTTTTATGGATTTTTAAAAAAGTCATTATATGAATAGTAAAAAAATTGACATAAATGAATTTTTAAAACAAATACTATTTTATTAAATGATATAATAGTCCTAAAAATATAATATTCATCCAAATGGATTATATAATTTTTAACATGTCATTAGTGAACCACTTTATGGTTTATTTACATTTTATAGTAATTATATTAACCATATAGTATGAATATAAAATAAGACATGGTAAGAGTTAAATTAGTTAACTAAGGGTTAAAGCTAAAATATAAGGTCATATTTGAGACCTAAACTTGTCTAAAACCTATTGTTTGAGATGATTTAAAACAATAATAATCTTAACTTTTAATTAAATGAGTTTTGGACCTTTTAAAACTGAAAACCATTTTTTAATAAATTAATATTTTGAGAGTTTCCGAAAGTGATCCTCCCCTATCTTATGAAAGGGAACCTCCTCTCTCTCTCCTGTTCACTGTATTTTGATTCTTAAATCTCAGAAAAATCCTATTAATTTCTATTCTAAACTTCCCTATTTACATTCTAGAGGTTTTGGTTTTCTAAAAATACCAACTCTATTTCCTTAAGAGGAAATTTAAAGGAGGCACGTTGAGGAAGAGGTAATCTCTTCTACTGATTCTTTCAAATTTCTTTCTTCTTCAACTTCCTCTTCATTATTTGTTTCATTATATATTAATAACATCTATATCAATCATATACTGATATGTTATTATAAATATTAAATAACACTATTTCAACTTCTATCCATCCTACTAAAGACGAAATCATTGCGCGTGCGTACATACGACATACCATCTCCACATCGGGGTGTAATCTATTTTTCACCACCACCATACTTGGATGGTTATAATGGTGTAAATAGTAATTATATATGATTAATATAAAATTATACTAATTCTGAGATATTATACACCATCCACTTCAATACCATTCAATAATTATGGGAATGATATCGTCACTCGTGCGTACGTACGGCCTACCGTCTCCACAACGTGAGGAGATTCATTCTCAAAGTTAACCATTAAATAATGATTATAAAGTATATATAATAAATAATAATAAAATATGGAATAATAATGATATTGTATTTATGTGTGTGTGTGTGTGTGTATATATATATATATATATATCATTTACTTACTTACATTCACTTTCATAAGGAAACGAAAACAACGTTCATGTGTATGTACGGCCTACTATCTCCATGAACAGTGTATTCCATTTCATTTATCTATCTATTATATATATATATATAATGAATATATATGATATATAAATCATGTTTTATATTTTGGAATTAATTAAATCATTATATAAGTAATAATATCAAGAATAACAATTCAAAACACATACGATAAATAAAACGATTATTACCCAAAACGTTGCTTTAACATGGAATTGACAATTTAATGAGTAACATAAAGTTTTAAGTGAATCATATATGATACCATAAATATTATTATGGTTTTATTACAAGTTAATAATATGTTTAAACCCATTATACAGAAGTTTCAGACACATATGGAAGAAATTAGACCTAAGGTAAGGGATAATTTTGCAATCTCATTTTTATCCAAGATTGTATATACGTAAGTATTTAATGGGGATATATTTATCATCCATGTAAATGTTTCTAAAAATGTTGTCATAATTTTTTTACTATTCTTCTACGTATTTTAGAAGTCATTTTTACCCATTTTTACTTTTACTACATGGTATGGAATGAATCTTTCTTTTTTTTACAATACGAGGTACTTTTTGACTTTTCCTATAAAAGTATGAGGAGAATTGTTTTTAAAATTATACGGAATGAATGGATTTTTATGGTTTCATGACACCTTATTTCCATGAAGCTTCCTCTAATATATTTCAAGTTTATTTTCAACTGAATTATTTTCTTTTAAATTTGCACATCATTTTGAGAAAAGAAAACGTTTCTAAAGAATAAAGGATATTTTCCTCAGGAATTAAGTTCAAGTGTTTTATCAAAATTATTTTCCATCTAAGATGAAAACTATTAAATATGGTTAGGTTTATATCCCTATTATTAATATGATTAGATTGGTGGGACCTATATATCCATCCAATTCATTGGGTAAAGATTTATATCTCATGATATATACATGACTGGAACGGAAAGTAAATCCAGTTCAGTAATGCAGGGCTAGGACAACAAGTAAATCTAGTTCAGTAATACATAGTTGGAATAGAAATAAACCCGGTTCAGTAATGGAATATATCAACTATGATGGTCTTGGCAGCAATTCCTTGGATAATATATAAATAATATTATGTTATTAGTAGTTTTCCACAATTACATGTTTTATTCCAATACTATTATATCATGGTTAATGTTCCTTTATGATCCATGTCTTACGTACTGTCAAGATTTATTTCATGACTCAAGATTTTGATGTTTAAACTTTAAGTTCATGTTTTTAAATTTAAATGTTTATTTTTTGTTTTATGTTCTCCATGTTTATCCTTAATGAGTATTTGAGCTCACCCTTTCTATGTTTTCTGTTCCTCAGTATATAAAGAAAGGTTTTCGGTAGGAAAATAAAAGGGGAAGATCTTTATGGGAGATGTTAAAGATCTTTCACCATGTTATAAGAAGATGTTATAAGTTTCCAAAGACACTAAAATAATATTGTCTTTGGGTGTTTGTTTGTGTCATGTATTAAGTATTCCACAAAATAAATGTAATGTCCATGTATATCAAGCATTAGTCTCTAAAATGAACAAATTGAAAACAATGGTAAATGGATAATAAATGGAGATCCCAACATAATATCCCAAGGTTTGACCTTCGAACATAATTAGTTCCACTATGTAATGCTAATCTCCACTAATGTTAGGTCTACCATATTCACTACCAATATTTTTGTCTTATGAATAATACATGACACATATAGAAAAATCCCATGGATGGGTGAGTATATACAAACCTATTAGGATCCCCAAAAACACAAAAGGGAATAAATAGAATAATCATATTCATCTCAACCTGTAGAATAGAGGGAAAATAAAACCCAATCATCTGATATGATAATATTGAAACCAAAATCGACAAATGAGAGAAGTATCAGTATGCACAACCATCTAAAAACAATATGTATAGAAACACAAGATTAGTATACATGGATATTACATAATTTTATATGAATATTCATTACATTACACAATTACATGCTTGAGGACCGTAATATTTTAGTGTCCTTGGAAACTTGGAAACAAAATCTTATATACTGGTGAAATATCTTCAACATATCCCTTAAAGATCTTCACCTTTAGTACTTCTACCCAAAACCTTTCTTTATAACCTGGGGAAAGGAATCATAAGAAAGAGGAGATCTCAAATGATCAGTAAGGGTAAACAATGGAGATATGTAAGCATAATCATGAGCATAAGGGTATGAGAAAATGATCAAACCATTTGATGATCATACCTTGCATATTAGAGATCGTAATAAAGATTGGAATTTGATAAGATGCGAACCATAAAGAAATAAAGAGCATAAGCCTTGAAATAATAACTTATGAATGCAACATGGAATTGTGTAAAACACATAAGCATATAAAAACCTTATGTCAAGGTAGCCTACCAAGGCCATTGTAACATGTTAGTCTTGGGATAATCACTCATGTTCCTACTATGACCTTGGGTTCACAACCCATTTTCCATCTTAATTTAATTCTTGGGATACAACCCATATACCTTCTTGTTTTTGGGATTGGGCTATAACCCGTGTACCCTCTTTCTTTTAGGCTTGGGTTACAACCCATGTACCTTATTGTTTTTGGGCTTGAGCTACAACTCGTGTACCCTATTTATCTTAGTCTAGGAATATTACCCTTGTACCCTATTGTTTTTGGGCTTGATCTACAACCTGTGTACCCTATTTATTTTAGAATTGGGATACAACACATGTACATTCTTATTTTTGGTCTTGGGCTACAACCAGTGTGCCCTCTTTCTTTTAGGCTTGGGCTAAAACCCATGTACCTTCTTGTTTTGGGGATTGGGCTACAACATATGTACCCTTTATTATTATATACAACTTAGAATTACCCAATGTATTAGAGGGAGATATAGGTCCCACTCATATCAAAATTTAATACTTCATACATGTTCCATGAGATAATTAAAACTTTCAACATATCATGATCCATAAAAGGATATAGGTTTTATAAACATCAAATCATAACCCATGAAATATAATGGGTATCATTAAAATTTTATCACGTCATAACCTATAAAAATAGATAGGTTTAAAAATCACTTTATGAATTCATAACCCATGAAAAGAAGCGGGTTTCAAATGCATACATCCCATGGAAGTAAAACGGGTATTTTAAGCATCATTCTATAAACACATAAACCACTCAAGAAAGAATTATGAATGGAAACTTTTGATCATTTCCTAAAAGGTAATGAGTAACATCAATAGATGTTATCATAGCTGTAAAATATCTTATAAGGATATTCTGAAAACATTTCTTGAGGAAAATTTTCTTTCTTCCTTGAAAACTGATTTTTGAAACATAAAATATTTTGAAAAAACATTTCCCCTAAAAACATATAATAGAATCTTTAAAACCTTTTGAAAACAATTTACTTGGAAATATATTTTAAAAACATTTTCTTAAAAATTAACCTTTTAAAAAAATTCAAAGGAATATTTAATGAAATTATGGAGGGAAAATCCGTACATGTTGTACGAGGTAAAAGAACATTCATTTTTCACAATAGAAAGGTTAGAAAAATGCCTTCTATAAAAATCAACAAGAATATTTCTTTGAAGAGGTTGTTAAAAGAAAAAAATGGTAAAAAATTCATTTAATTATTTTAGGATAATGTTGCAACATTCTTGGAACCCATTTTTTTAGAAAACATAGATTTTTGACTGAAGATAGGGTAATTTTAGTCTTTCAAAAAAACACATTCTTAACTATATTATGTATAAAAGAGTAAAAATGTGGTATAAATACATGAATATATAATAAATAACCATAGGTTATAAAAATTCATGAATTTATTGAGATAGTGTAAAGGTTGGGGGAAAACCCCTTTATTAAAAAAAAGAAAAATACAATAGAAATCCCTTTTGATTTGGGTAAAGGAAAACCCATTAAAAGCCAGTAGGCCCAGGGAGATCAAACCCAATGGAAAACCCAGAAAAAACCAATTACAGAGGCCCAAAGTCCTAGATTCAATGACCCAAGGGTCCAGTGGGACAATACCCTGGAAAAGAAGCGATCCGAAGACCCACACTGTCACATAAAAGCTATCATGCATTCACCTGCATCCTGAGGTCCACATAGCTTGTCCTGAGGACGACGCCTCACTATACGCCCGATGCTCCACCTCACCGTAGCCCACGCGACCCTTGCCGGTAGAATATCCATTGCATGAAGATCTCGCGATCCAGATCGCCGACCCTGCTGAAATCCAACACCCAAGTCGAGCCCGAGAGACACGAATCCGCTGTGCGGAACCGTGGAAGAAAAACCCGCATAGTTTCCTGTCGTGTTGTCCCCGTGAAGACCCGACTATCGTCGCTCGAACAGAGGTCTTCCGCCGCTCAAACAGAGGCCCTGCACGGTGAGAGTTGAACCCTCGTTGTTGCCGCTGACAACCGGATGCCAAGCCAAGACTCCCTTGTTGCCGCTGTGACATTGTCGCACGAAGGCCCAGATTGGAGAAATCCTTTGAACCATAGCTTGTCCGACTCAGGCCACGTCGGTAAACGGCTGCCTGTCCACACCTCCCAAAACCTCAAAGAAACCGCTACGGCAGATCCGAATGGAAAATCCGTCGTGGAATCAAGAGGCCAGAGCAGAGATAGGTGGCCGAAACCACCGGCCAACAACAAAGCCGACAGACCAAACATCGCAGATCCACTAGATGCACAACTCCTCCGCATAAACCGAGAGCCAGAATGTGAAGGAAGTACAACGCAATACCGAAATTCACCGTCTGAAAAATCAGGCTGGAAAAGAATACCTCCAAAATGTGACTGCGACAGGAATAGAGGAGGATAAAAAATCAATGAAGGCAGAGTCTGGAGGTGTCGTCGGCTTCGTGAAACCATCACCCCACCACCGATCTACCACCTTCGCTCTCCGAGAACCCACGCCATCCGCGAACACCATCGCTTGAAGACTGATCCAAGCCGAGAAAAAACGTCGTCGCGCTACTCCCAGATGAAGACCTGGAAATGTTTGTCGCCTTGACCTGCCACCATCACCGCCAAAGACCTCTGCTCACCGAAAACAAGCGCCGACCCTAGCAAATCTCACTACTAGGGAGCCTGCCGTCCATGCTGAATCACCCTGCAAGGAAACCCTAGCGCGCTCCCGAGAGCGGATCTCCCGAGAGCGCTCCACTCTAATTCAATGGTAACCAATTTATTGAGATATATAACATAATAATTCATCAAAAATAATCATAAATGTAAACAATCATGAAAAGCGATGAGATTGTCTCAATAAACTCTTATAACTTGGTATCTTGGGATCATACTATCCATGTAAAAAAAGGAAATTAAATAAAACGTAAAATATCATTAAAATAATGATATTAATTATATAACATGTAAAATGTAATTATATACACCTTGAAAAATATTTTTGGTGCATAACAAAACATGAGTCTCAAAGAAGACAAATTGAGACTAAACATTTTTACTGATTTGGTAAGTTTTGAAACTTAAAACCCATGAATGAAAGTTCATAAAAATTATATATTAATAAACATAAATTTATTTCTAATATAAATAAAATATAATCATGGTAAGTACTTACACCACACAAAAGTAAAGAGTGGTTAACATAGCATATATCTCACGGGAATAAAAAGTGAGATGAATTCCCCTTACCTTGTGTCTTGAATCTCTTCGTACTCATTAAAAAAATTTATAATGAATATAAAATTATTATAAATATTTTAACTAAACATATTATTATATCTAATAAAAAATATGTTTTGATTGTGACCTTATATTACCCACTTGTTAACCATCTTATGTTAAGGTTTCACTTCGGGTAATATACGCTTGGTTTTTCATATGTGTCTTAATTTGTTATATTGTTGGTCCTTATAATTATATTAGGATTCTATAATATAAAACATGATATAAATATCATGTATATAAATTATATTTTTATTATAATAATCAATATAATATATAATTATGAAACATAATGCATCGTTCATGGAGACGGTAGGTCGTACGCACGCATGAAAGTTATTTCTGTTTAATTGTCGTGTTGAGAGAAAGAAAGTAAAAGACATATATGTATATGTATACATATATCATTATTAAATTATATTTATGATATTATATATATCATATATATTCACTAAAACCGTCCCTAATACAATCCATGTAGTTTATGAATGAATCATATCACTTTGAGGGGGTGGTAGTCCACACTTCCTCAAACAAAATTATCGTATTTACATAAGATGGAAAGAATAAAGGTATGTTCCAAATAAAAAATACCAAAACATAAAGAAATTATAAATATAATATATATCATATATAAACATATTTTCCATCATAGTTTCCACCATGATAGGTGTTAATGGAAAAATGAACAATCATCGTTTCGTGAGGTAGTAGTTCATCGTACACAGAAACATTATGTTCATTACCTATTAGATGGAGGTGTGTGTAATTTTAATTCAAACAATTATAATAATAAAATCATCATATATTTACTATAATATTTTTTTATAAAATCATGGAAAAAATAAAGTGTAGGGTGTATAGAAAGAAAGTAAAAGAATGAAGCTTGAGAGAAGGTGTTACCTCTTAATCGGGTAAATCCTTTTGGTTTGTGCCAAAAGGCTAACTTTGATTTACTTATTCTGAAAGGGGGATTAAAGGATAAATATAGGTATATTGGTAAGTTTATTTGGTATGTATTTTCTGAACCTAATAGTTTTGAGAGGTGTGAGTAATAGGGAGAGTTGGTGGCATTTTATATGGATGGAAGAGGACTCACTTGGAATTTTTAGAAACAAGTTATGTGTATGCATGTTCCTACCTAAAAAAAGTAATAATAAACCTAAAAAACTAAATAATGGAAGGATTTTAGACTATATATTGACATAAAATGGGTTTTTTACCAGTTTATCGGTCATTTGGTCCCTTAATTGTAAGGTTTAGTCCCTAATTAAGCTTTATTTGTCCTTAATCGTTGAGATTGATTTTAATCTCTTTTACTAATCATTTTGGTCCAAAATTAACTTGGTATTATTAGAATATAAATATTATACTGAATAAAATGTTTTATTTTTGATTTTATAAATTCATTTCATAGAAGCGAGAAAATTAAGATTAAAGCTAATCCCATAGACGGGACGAAATAACGATTTTTTAAAGTAGAAAATTGTTCAAATGTTTGTTAAGGTTTTATATTCAATTTAAAAGTGAAATTGATTATAATAAAATAAATTGTGTTAATATATTTATAATTGATATAATTTTACTTTAAAACAAATTTAAAATATAACTTAACATTAAAAATTATTTAAACAAAAAGGCGGTTTTTAACTAAAATGTCGTAGTTTTCACTATTCATAAAAAATAAAGTTTCTCAGAAAAATCCCAAAAATTCACCCTAGAATAATTTATAAATTATGAATTAAAGAATTAATTTTATTTTAATAAATTAAATTTCTAAATGTTTCCAAAATTAATTTTATTATTTTTCACAAAAGGACATTAAAAGCAGTTCATTCGAGAAAACGATATTTTCACACATAAAAGGACTTTACCAAAAATCATTTCATTCAATATAAATATGTTTTATTTATATAAAAACATTATAAAAATATTTTAAAATTATTTATTACTATTACTATTACTAATTATTAGGTTGTAAGTAACTCATTTAAATAATTATAACAATAAAATGATGTTTTGTAGACACTTGGTATTGCGTGTAATATATGCCAAGTCAATGTTCCATGTGAAAGGAATGTTTGAATTAGTGAATTGAAAGACATAAATTAAAATTTAATTTGTTAGGGTAAAACATATTTGTGACCATAATAACATTTCCTTTATATTCAATCAGTTTTCATATTCATTTATAATTAATTGGAAACCTATGAATTCATATTATATTGTGTAAACCATATATTTTCATAAATTATTTAATAATATTCATAACCTCTAATTTAATTTCAAGGTTTTATCTTATTATATAAAATAATAATATTTAATAATATATTATTGTTTAGTAAGCCTCAGTCTGTCATGTTACACAAGTCATCAGGGAAAGTCATTGTTGCGTATGACACAAGACAACCTCAGTGTTCCGTGTAGAGAAAGCCAATGTTTATGTTTCATGTAGTGCATGATTAACTTGGTGTTGTATATAGGGAAATAAAAAATAGTAATTTAATATAAACTATATTCATTGTTTCATGAAATGAAAAATATCAAAAAGGATATATTAATTCGAAAAAATAATTCACAAAATCTCAGGGGGTTACATTATACCCCCCTTAAAATGAATTTCACCCTCAAAGTTCATCTGGGTTATCAAAGGTTTAATACTTGATATTTTAATTCATAGAAACCAACATTGTAAAAATGAATAATAAAACTTCCCTTAAAAAGGGAATTTTAGAACAATAATAGTTACCCAAAGTAATATATAACTATATTTCCTCATAAAAGAGCATAACATTGATCCCCCATATATCATAAAGTACCACATAGTTTTGAAATTCCAAAAAAGTGAATACCCTCTTCATATATTCCCTTGAAACATGGTAATAACCTTAATTACCACAAATCCATTTGGAAAACATTCATTATTCCTTATTCTAATGATTACTGGAAGTATTCTTTAAATCCGAAAAGTTGTAAACTTCATCCTTGATGACATAGAACACTTTTTCAATAATATGTTCCAGGGTAATCCATACCATCCAATTTACATATTCATATCCATTATATCTTTATCAAAACATCATTATCTTGATGTAATGCATTAATTAAGGGTTACCTTCCATTAATAAAAATATCACTTTTCTATGAAATCACTTTTCCATGTATTCATCACCATTAAACATGTCCTTTTAATTCTTGAATGAAAATGTATACTAAAAATACTCATATAATTCATGATTCATATAACATAATCTTGGAATTACAAATCTTAAATACTTTATTCATCCAAATTTATTCTTAAACCATAAATTATTCTTCATCAACATATTACTTAATACCACTTTCCAAGAATATGATATATGAATCATGTATTATGGTCCCCCAACCTCAATCAAATCATGTTTCTTAGGATCAATGTAAACAATACTGTAAGAGAATCACATACCTTTCACAGGTAATTTGTGGTCTCTTTATCTTTAGAGATACAAAAAATACTCATACCACCTTACTAATTCTCTTTATGATATTTCCACTTGGGAAATAAATTCTCATAATTACCATACTTTCCACATCTAAAACATTCAATGTTAACCATGTTCCTTCAAATTCTTACCACTGAATAAAATAAGAAAGAATAGTGTTAGAAACATTTATCATAATGGGATACCATATAATCATGAAAAGTACTTATAGGATGCCTATATTATGGTTAATACTTATTTAATCTATGATATATTAGGTTTATAAAATGTTATTCATAGTAATCCTCTATTTAAATCCTTCACGGTGTTTCAAAAGAGTCTGTGAATTCCCAAAGCATATCGCCTGGGAGTGTCAAACCAGGTGTGCAGAAAAGCTCGTTGTCGTGAACCAGTTTAGCCCAAGTCAGGCTAGAAACATCTTATTGGAGTTGTTACTCCTAGGTACATTTGTGCTAGATCCACATCCACTTATAGTATCCATAAAGGTATGTATTTTTTGGAAACCACTCACTGTATCCTTTACCAAAATTCCAGGACAATTTCCTGAATGTTGACTCATCCTTATACCTATCCTTAGATACATTCCTAGACATATCCTTATAAATATACCTAGGTATCTCACTAAAGTTTTCTTATCCTAGTTTCCATAGGTTTAATAATCCTATCCTTTGATACCAAATATAGCGAACCATGCTTAGCATAAATGGATATTACATCATTTTAAATGAATATTTAGTAAACTAAAAAAATGAATACCTAAGGATTGTAATGGTTTAGTGTCTTCAGAAACGTGGAAACAAAATCTTATATCCTAGTAAAAGATCTTAAAAATATCTCATAAAGATCTACACCTTTATTAATTCTACCTAAAACCTTTATTCATAACCTGGGGAAAAGAAACATAAGAAAGGGGTGAACTCAAATGCTTGGTAAGGGTAAATAAGGGAGATATGTAAGCATAATCATGAGCATAATGGTATGAGAACATGAGAATAAAATTTAATTATCATACCCTTCATATTAGATATCATAACAAAGATTGTAAGTTGATAAAACATGAACCATAAGGAAATAAATAACATAATCCTTGAATGAATGACTTAGGAAAAAAACATGTAATTGTGGAAAACACATAAGCATAAAAAAACCTATGTAAAGGTGGCCTACCGAGTCCTTTGTAACATGTTATACTTGGGCTAATAATTCATGTACCTGCTACAGGCTTGGTCTAACAACCCATGTTCCATCTTACTTTAAGTCTTGGGCTACAACCCATGTTCCTTCTCGTTTTCGGGATTGGGATACAACATGTGTACCCTCTTTATTTTAGTCTTGGGATAAAACCCATGTACCTTCTTGTTTTTTAGACTTCAGATATAACCTGTGTACCCTCTTTCTTTTAGGATTGGGATAAAACCCATATACCTTCTTGTTTTGGATCTTGGTCTACGACACTTTTACCCTCATTCTTTTAATCTTGGACTACAACCCATGTACCTTTTTGTTTTTGGGTTGGGGTTACAACCTGTGAACCCTCTTTCTTTTAGGCTTGGGCTACAACCCATGTACCTTCTTGTTTTCAAGCTTGGGATACAGCCCATGTACCCTTTGATATCATATACATCTTATCATTACCCAATTAATTGGAGTGAGATATAGGTCTCACCCATCTCATAATTAAATACTTCATACATGTGCCAAAAGATAATTAAAACTTTCAACATATCATGACCCATAAAAAGATATATGTTTTATAAACATCAAATCATAAATCATGAGATTTAATGGGTATCATTAACATTTCATCACATAATAACCTATAAAAATATATAGGTTTCATAATAACTTCATGAATGCATAACCCGTGAAAAAAAGAGGGTATCAAAAGCATAGAAATCATGGAAGTGAAACAGGTGTTTTAAGCATAATTCCATCAAAACATAAACCAATAAAGAAATAATTATGAATGGAACCTTTTGATAATTTTCTATAAGGGAATTATTAACATCAACAAATGTTATAATAGATAGGAGATATCTTAGAAGGATATTTTGAAAACATTTCTTGCTGTAAATATCCTTTCTTCCTTGAAAAAGGCTCTTTGAAACATAAAATCTTTTGAAAAAACATTTTCACTAAAAACATATAAAAGAATATTAAAAACCTTTTGAAACCCATTTTCTTGAAAATTACTTTTAAAAAAAATTCTTAAAAATTAACCTTTTAAAAAATTCAAAGTAAGCTTCAAATAAATGATGGTTGTTAAATCTGTACATGTTGTACGAGGTAAAAGAACATTCAATTTATACAGTAGAAAGGTTTGAAAAATGAATTATTAGGAAAGGGGAAAAATATTCCTTTAAATAGATTTTTAAAATTAAAAAAAAGGTTAAAAATTTCTTATAATTATTTCAGGATAATGTTACAATATTCTTGGAAACCCTCACTACTGGAAATTAGATCTTTCCCAACGCTTCTATACCAACAGTTTGCAAAAACCGTTGGTATAGGTCCCCTTTCCCAACGGTTTGTCCAAACCGTTGGGAAAGGCCCCCAAATTGGCCACTTTTCCCAACGGTTTGGCCAAACCGTTGGGAAAGGCCCTCAAAGTGGACACTTTTCCCAACGGTTTGGACAAACCATTGGGAAAGGTGGACCTATCCCAACGGTTTGGTCAAACCGTTGGGAAAGGTCCCCTAATATGCCACTTTTCCCAACGGTTTGGCCAAACCATTGGGATAGGTCTACCTTTCCCAACGGTTTGGCCAAACCGTTGGGAAAAGTGGGCCAAAATTGAACATCCTTCACAGAATGAAAATCCCAACCAAAGACCTATACCAACGATTGTTAAAACTGTTGGTATAGGTCTATACCAACGGTTTTAACAACCGTTGGTATAGGTACTTTCATTTTTTATCGAAACTTCATACCGAGAACATTATATAAATCAAAATTTAAAGTATTTATGAGAGTACATATATATATTTATGTAATTATGATCACAAAAGTCATGTTAGGTTAGTGGTTGAGTCGTTAAATGATGAACGAGGGGTCCTGGGATCAAATCCCACCAGATGTTTTATTTTTGGAATTTATATACCAACGGTTCCATTACCGTTGGTATAGATTTCATATTACCTATACCAACGGTTTCCAAAACCGTTGGTATAGGTCTATACCAACGGTTTTTGGAAAAACATTGGTATGGACCTATCCCAACGGCTTACTTGGCTACGGTTCTCCAAACCGTTAGTATAGGTTATACCAACGGTTTGGAGGCCTATACCAACGGTTCTAAACCGTTGGTAAAGGTTAGTTTTCTAGTAGTGCCTTTTTTTGGAAAACATATATTTCTGACCGAAGAACGGGTAAAGTTGGGCTTTCATGAAAAAACATTCTTAACTATCTTATGTAACAAAGAGTGAAAATATGGTAAAAATAAATGTATATATAATAAATAACCATAGTGGGTAAAAATTCATGAATTTATTGAGAGATGGAACATAATAATTCATCAAAGGAAGCATAAACGTAAACAATCTTGAAAAGCGATGAGACTGTCTCAATAAATTCTTATAACTTGGTAACATGGGATCATACTCTCCATGTAAGAAAAGGAAATTAAATAAATATTAAAATATTATTAAAATAATTTTATTCATAATATAAAATGTAAAATGGAAGTATATACACCTTGAAAATGGGTTTAGGTGCATAACAAAACATGAGTCTCAAAGAAGGAAAATTGAGACTAAACATTTTTACTGATTTGGTAACTTTTGAAACTTAAACCCCGTAAATAAAATTTCATAAAAATTATATGTTAATACTCATAAATTTAGTTATAATATAAATATAATACAATAATATCCATTACTTACACCATAAAAAAGGAAACAGTGGTGAACATCGCATGTATCTCACAGGAATAAAAAGTGAGATGAAAGCCTCTTACCTTGTATCTTGACTCTCATCGTAGTCATTAAAAACGCCATTATAATGAATAAAAATTAATATAAATCTTTTAAAGAACTATATTATTATATATAATACCATATATGTTTTGATTATAACCTTATATTACACACTTTTTAACCATCCTATGTTAAGGTTTCACTTTAGGTAATATTCTCTTTGTTTTTCATATGTGCCTTAATTTGTTATATTCTTGGTCTTTATACTTATATCATGATTCTAGAATGTAAACCATTATATATATATAATTTATATACAGCATATTTTTATTATAATAATCTATATATTATATAAGTATGAACCAAAATACACTGTCCATGGAGACAGTAGGTCGTATGTATGCATGAACGCTATTTCCGTTTAAGTGTCGTTTTGAGAGAAAAAAAGTAAAAGAAATATATGTGTGTTTATATATATATATAATTATTATATTATCTTTATTATATCATATATATTCACTAAAATCATCCTTAATACAATCCATGTAGTTTATGAAAGAATCATATCGATTTGATGGGGTGGTAGTCCACACTACCTCATAAGAAATTATCGTATTTACATAAGATGGAAAGCATAAAGGTGTGTTCCAAATAAAAATTAAAAAATAATAAAGACATTATAAATATAATATATATCATATATAAACATAGTTTCCATCATAATGTCAAAAATTATAGGTGGTAATGGAAAAATGAATAATCATCGTTTCGTAAGGTAGTAGTTCGCTGCACACAGAAACATTATGTTCGTTACCCATTAAATGGAGGTGTATGTAAGTGTAATTATAAAAATTATAACAAAAATCATATTATATTTAGGATATATATATATTTTTGTTATAAAATAATGTAAAAAAATAAATTTTAGGGGTTTATATAGAAAGTAAAGAAATAACCTTGAGAGAAGGTGTTACCTCTTAATCGGGTAAGTCCTTTTGGTTTATGCCAAAAGGATACCTTGGATTGACTTATTCAAAAATGGGGATTCAATAATAAATATAGGGATTTTGGAAATTTTATTGGGAATTAATTTTTCTAACCTAAGATATTTTAGAGGTTTGAGGAATATGGAGAGGTGGTGGCCTTTTTTAGGGAAGGAAAAGAACTCACTTGGAATATTTAGAAACAAGTTAGGTGTACACATGTTATTACCTAAAAAAAGTCATAACAAACCACCAAAACAAAATAACGTACGGTTTATGGATGAAATATGGATATAAAATGGAATTTAGACAAGTGTATAGGTCATTTGGGCCCTTAATTTTAAGGTTTAGTCCTTAATTAAGCTAAATTTGACCTTAATCATTGTGATTAATTTCAATCACTTCTACTAATCATTTCGGTAAACAAATTAAATTTTTCTTATTAGAATATAAATATTATACTCATTAAAATGGTGTATGTATTATTTTTGAAATTAAATTCATAGAATCTGGAAAATTAAGATTAATGTTAATCCCGCAGATGGGACAAAATAACGAGTTTTTAAAGTAGAAAATTATTCAGATGTTTGTTATGCTTTATATTCAATTTCAAATTGAAATTTATTCTAATGACCTAAATTTTGTTAATATATTTATAATTTATCTAATTTTACTTTAAAATAAATTTAAAATGTAATTTAATATTAATAATTATTTAAACAAAAAGGTGGTTTTTAACTAAAATGCAGTAGTTTTCATTATTCATCAAAAAATGAAGTTTCTCAGAAAAAAATTCCCCATAGTATAATTTAGATGTTATAAATTCAAAAATTAAGTTTATTTTATCAAATAAAATTGATAAATGTGTCTGAACTTAATTTTATTGTTTTTCACATAAGGACATTAAAAGCAGTTCATTCGAGAAAATGATATTTTTAAACATAAAAGGACTTTACTAAAAATCACATCTTTCATTATCAATATGTTTTGTTTATATAAAAACATTATAAATATATTTTAAAATTATTTATTACTATTCATATTACTAATTTTTAACACCTATGTTATAACTAACTTGTTTAAATAATTTTAACAATAAAATGATGTTTCGTAGAAACTCGGCATTGCATGTAACATATGCCAAGTCGATGTTATTTGTGAAAGGAATGTTTGAATTAGTTAATTTAAAGACATAAATGAATATTTAATTCATTAGGGTAAAATATATTTGTGACCATAATAATATTTCCATTTATATTCAATCAGTTTTCATATTTATTTATAATTAATTGCTAACCTATGAATTCATATTATATTGCGTAAATCGTATATTTCCATAAATTAGTTAACAATATTAATAACCTCTAATTTAACATCAAGGTTTTATATTATTATATTAAATAATAATATTTTAATAATATATCATTGTTCAGTAAACCTCGGTTTCTTGTGTTACGCAAGTCATCGAGGAAAGTCATTATTGTGTATAATGCAAGATAACCTCAATGTTCTATGTAGAGAAATCCAATGTTTATATTGTGTGTAGTGCACGATTAACTTGGTGTTTCATATAACGTAATCCAAACATAGTGATTTAATATAAATTATCTTCATTGTTGCATGAAATGAAAAATATCAAAAAGGATAAATTAATTTGAAAATAATAATTCAAAAAACCTTAGGGTGTTACAATACGAGTCTATTTTTAGCTTCAAAGGTATCTTATTCTCTGACAAGAAATACATAAAACCTCACAAGAATCAGGATAGAGGGCCCACACCTCACCACTATACTCCTCAATCGAAGGAGTACTAACTCTGGTGGAGGACCCTCTAACCATTGGAGCTCGATTATGGGGTTGCAACACTCTGTAGGTAGAGATCTCATGCCCTCTATAGTATAAGAGAGTATCGAATATACATATATAATGAGTTTTTGGAATTCGTGTCCTAGTGTGATAGGGGAGTACCGAACCTTGACATCTCTCTGATGATCAAACTTTCAATTCCATTATTTTAGCTTCACTGAAGGAAGCATCTAACTCATGTCACCTCATGTAATATCTATGATGTTAAAACATAGGACACCATCACAGCTTATATAGAAAACTATTGAGAATGGAGTACTCACATGTCCAAATTTGAATATGGTAAATTCATTACAAACACACATGAGGAATGTCACCAGTCTTATAGGATAAAATATAAATCTACCAATATATCACTGAAAATAGCCATGAATAGAAAAACCAATAATTTCATTATGATCTATGTGAATAAAATACCTAGGATAGGACCTTTACTTTCCCAAAATGGACACCTAGTGAAAAAAAATTCATCATATAACATATAGAGGTTGCTTCTTGGGGAGACTATAGGTCAGATCTATGTGTCAAAATTAAATGCTTTTTATTAGAATTCAATTAACTGCCTCAATACCACGATCATGATTCTATAGACGGATCATAAATCCAACATTGTATAAAGAAGTTACGTCAGAAACTAGATCCTATAATAATAATAATAATATTATTATTATTATTATTATTATTATTATTATTATATAAAAATAAGAAAATAAGGAATTTAGGTTCACGATAGAGCCCTATCCTTTCTTCATGAAATTCAATGGTGGGGACTTTATTAAAATCTAATTAAATAAAATCTGATTATCAACCCTCCAACCCCTCTCTCTTCAATCATGTATAGGGGGACAAGTTTCACACCACATGCCACTACCACCTCCATCTTTAGCACTGGTTTCTATCATGGTCAGCTTCTTTGGAACAACATCGGTTGTAATCATAGTTAATTCCCCCTAATCACATCGGTCCACTAACTCTCACCAACCTCCATTGGCCTTTGTTGTCGACACCACCCTATATCACATCCCTCTCCATACTACCCTATGTTAATTGGTTCATCCACCTCTTATCTTTATCCCGCACCAAGAGTTACAAACATTGTTTACTACTTCCAACCACAACAAGTGTTGGTGGATCCTCTAGTCCACATCAATGAAATATTAAGGAAATAAGGGGTGTAGATAAGGGTAATAGGGAAAGAGAATAATGATATAGGGTGGATAATCTCGTGTATTATTCATCACCCCTAAAATAAATCTCACTCACACTAGGTGAAAGGATAATAATTTACGAACCATATTTAATGAATAATTGATGGATAAAATAAATTATGAAAACCCAACCCAAGCTCATTAAAAAAATGTAGATTTCATATCCCAATTCAAGAATATAAAATCAAAAGTAATGGAGTGATGAAATTAATAAATCTCTACCTTAATAATGGGTCAATCGTTGGTGAAGAACATGTATGATAGTGATAATGATGAAGATATCACTATGTTCATCATTTATATCATGATTCACCTTGATTATTGTCATCGATACATGTTCACAGGTCATCAATTCCAATGAATATCTCCTCTTCCTATCTAATATCCTATGGTTATGAAGGTAACCATGGGAATTTTTCATAACGATATATAAATAGAGATGGAATTAGGTTTTTCTCATTAAATATGATAAATAAATAAATTTATTCATTTTATTTTAATGTACCTATTAATGAAAACCATCCATAGAATGTCCAATGCTGACCAAAATTATATCATTCCTAGGTTAAACCTTACATTACGAAAACAATCTCGGTATCAAATTTTACATCCTAGTTCCTAATCAATGAGAAAAATATTTATTCCAAAAATATGCATGTTCATGCTTTAATATATCATAATATTTTTAATATATTAATTCTGGGGTCTTGTAACACCCAAAAAATGACATGAACTCTAAGGAAACATATGTGTGTATATATATATATATTCTAAGAATCAAATTATAAAAATCAGATTCATTAAATTATCCCCACTTTCAAGGATTTTCATCAGGAAAAGCACAAGATACACAAAAGGGTGAGGGAACTGAGCTGATATTTATCTCTCATGATCCGAAGATCTATCCCACATGATCCTATTATACCAAAGCACTAAAACTAGAGGAATTTTATATCCATGTAAGATATTGTCCTACCGATCCTCGATTACGACTTAGTACTTTGATAACGTGACTCTATCCTCAATATAAAACTCACCATAGTTGATAACGTGTGATGGTTCATGCATGTATCTACTAAGTTGAAAAATAAGGATGGTGTCATGCACTCAGTTTCACTATGAGGATAAGTCTAAGAAGTATGAAACCTTACCAACCCTATATAGAAACTCATACGACTCGATGAACCTCAGAAAAAACATATTAATTCGACAAAAACTTCACATTCTACATCATGTGAAGACTCTAAAGAATATATGGTTTCCCAAATCAAAATACTAAGGTCTAATATATCAATCTATGTAATATTTTGTTCAATACTAAGATATCCTCAAATTTTCATATATTACTTGATCCCTACTTCAATGTTTCATGCACCAATTCTATCCCATTAAGATATGTCTCACTAATCTCAGTCTAGTGCAAGGGTAACCTGTAGGGTATCCCATACAATGCCTCAAATGTAATCATGAAGATAGTGGAGTTATATCTTCCATTATAAGTGATATCCACCAATTTTAAGTTATCCTATTAGATCCAGACACAATCCAACATGCTGGTTCATAGCACTTTTCTAAAAACCTAGATGGTCCTCTTAAACTAGCCATCCACTTAGGGATGGAACATTGTAATCAATCGTAACTGGGTCCCAAAATCCTTCTATTAATCACTCCATAACTATTACATATACTAATCATCATGTTCATAGATTATCATTGTGGTCACCCCATGAAGCCTGGAGATCTCTTGTACACAAAACACCCCAAGATATCAATCAAGTTCTAACATCATATGGAAAGGAAGCCTATCGACTTGGAAAGTTGGTCAAAAATCACCCAAATAGAATCATGAAGTCCCACTATACATGGAAGCCCCATTACAAAATATATTGATATTCCATCCCAATACCATTATAAAAACTCAAGAGTTTAAGTAAATCTTATTGGAACCTGATGTTCATCCTTTACCTACTAACATGTGAGAAACCAAGATAAAAACTTGGCCATGATAAGCCCCATTCCATCCCACTAAAACTCCCACAGAAGGTCCTTGTACATATTTTACACACCTGGATGTACAACCAATCATGAGGTACAAAAATCCCTCAACACTTTATCTTTTAACATGATTGGAACAACCATCCATCCCTAGAAAATTATAACATGCTCCCCTCCTTTAGAAAATTCATATGGTACATCTCTTGAGTGTATCTGGTAACATGGAACCTCACAGTAAATACTTCCCAACTAATCCTCTATAACACATTAAATAAGTGGTGGGTTCACCACCATCGACTGAAGATAAACATTACCAATCTTCTCCATGAGGTTCTGTGACAACGAGACCAATGACACTAATTCCACCTCCACTAAGTGAGAACAATATTTCTTATTAATCACATATACCACCACATTTCCCTTCTCTAGAGTATAGACAACCTTGAAGTTGTAGTCTTTAAATAACCTAAACTAGTGATTTTATCTCAAGTTTAGGTATCTCTGAGTAAAGATGTACCAAATACTCTAGTGGTCATAGTAAACAACGAAATTCTACGCTAGAAGAAAATTCATATGCATATTCAAGGGGAAGACCACCACTGCCAACTCCAAGTTATGGGTTGCATAGTTCTACTCATGAGGTCTCAACTACCTTGACCCATAAGGGATCACAACATACCTATACATAAACATGAAACCAATCCTATCTCTAGTATAGTCACAAAACATCATGAAATCCATGCCCTTCTCTCATAGCCTCAAAATAGGAGCATCGGTCAACCTCTACCTTGCCTCCCTAAAGGATATCTTACACTTCTTAGTCCAGGTAAACAGATTCCATTTCCACATCAAGGCAGTCAAATGGGATATTATATTTGAAAATTTTACAAGAAAACTATAATATTACCTTTTCAAACTAATGAAACTTTGTGCCTCCAACACACTCTTGGGTGGATCCCAAGAAAGCACAGCAGCAAACTTTTCTGGTTCTAAAGATACAACATGATCAGAGATTGCATGCCCCTAAAAAGTGAACCTCTCAAATTCAAAACGGACACTACAAGTGTAGGGACCAGATCCTAGAAATCCTGAAGCTGGTGTCATACTACCATTACATTAGCATGATTATAAGGAATAAAATCCAAAAGTACTGAAGAGTTTAGTAGTATTGGTAAACCAGATACATACATATTCTTGTATTATAAATAATACACTAATTACAGCATAATTTTTTTCATTCCAGGATAAATTTATTCCATCAAGTATATCTTTTCATATCTTTCCTAGTACACTTCTTGGATTTCTGAGGAAGGTAAAAAAATAATGTTGAGCACAAATTCTCAGTAAAGTGAAATATAGTGGAAGAGATAATTAATCAATGATAATAATCACTATAAAAAGGTAAATAACTAAGAAAACATGTCATATTATCAATATCTGAGAAGTAAGTGAGAAAATAATATGGAAAAGGTAAATAACTAAAAATAAATTCCATGTAATCAATAATTGAGAAGGAAATGTATCCATATATATGTCAATGCAAAATATCATGGATAAATAAATACTGAATCAAAATGTAAAAAATGATTAATTATTTGACATCATGTCTCAAGCACATAAAAAACTCTAATGTCAAGATCCATCCTCTAGACAGTCTAAAACTATAGGTATAAACCCATTTAACTTTCACAACATATTGTCTCATGACAACCTGTCAATGCACTAAGGGGATATTTAAATTCTGGGCCCCGCATTCCATTGCATTTCCAAAGAATTATTTATATAGATTAATTAGTTTAATTAATATACAATATTCCTTATCAAATATTCATATTGAATAAATAATATAAATTTATCAATATTTCCCCAGATATTCAAATAACTGTCAAAGTAAACAATGTATGAAAAATGGTATAAGGTTTTTGAAATGAAAATATCTATGATAAATGATATGGATAATTAGGATAAATTTAATATTCAATGATCCTAGGAAATTGAATATTTCAAGGGGAATTAACAAATGAATCAATGAAGTGAATGTAAATACTATCCTTGGACAAATAAATCAAAAACCATTCGGATAAAGTATAAGGATGGAATCAATACAATGAATCCTAAGTGGATAAAAAATAAAGGTTTGTTGTCATTGATGAATAGAAATACTATAAAAATATATATTAAAAAATATTGAGGGAAATATCTATTTTATTTTGAAAAACATTTTGAAAATAGTTTTCTTTGAAAATCACTTTTCAAAAACATTTTTTAAAAAATTTAACCTTTTAAAATTATAAAGGATGATTTGAATAAATAATTGTGCTAAATCTGTACATGTCATACGAGGTAAAAAGAACATTCCTTTTTCACGTTAAAATGGTTATAAGAATTCCTTGTTTGGAAAGAGAGAAAAATATTCATTTGAAAACATTGGTAAAATAAAAAAAAGGGTAAAAATGTATTTAATAAATTATCTTGGAATGTTTAAAAACATTTTTGAAAATATTTTTATATAACATGGTTTTTAGAAGAAAACGGGTTCTTTGACTAAGGAGAGAAATGAAGTCGAGTTTTCTTAAAAAAATTCTAAAACATTTTGAGTACCAAAGATTAGAAAAATGGTAATATTATATGAAAAGGGTAATTAATAAATATAAGAGAATAAAATTAAAGGTTTTATTAGAAAATGATCAAATAATACCCTCTGATGGAAATTCAAGTGTAAATAATCTCGAACAAAATGAGATTGTAATGTAAACCCTTGAAAATATTATATTGTTGGAGTGAGAATAAAACAATGAGTATATTATGTGTATCAACTATAAATACATATATAGAAGTGTAAATACATTAATAGATAGTAAAAGTCATTACACACATAATCATATAATATTAATGACAATGAGGAAGTAATATAACCTAATGAAAAAATGGGTTATGAAATTATTTTCCACTCGGTAACTTTTAACTCAAATCCTCTTAGATGAAATAATTAAAATTAAAACTCAAAATCTCATGAAGAATGGATGAATCATGATACTATATGACAAATTGGCATTATGTACACCATATATAAGAAATTAGGTGCACAACAATAATGTAATTGCCTCAAGAGAAAGCTAACAATCCTAAAAGGAAGTGAGATTGCAAAGATAATCATTAAAAACATTATTGAGAAGAATAATACTTAAACATTAAAAAGTCTCCCACAGCACTTTGAAAATTTTGAATCATAATATCCATGAAGGAATAACATTAAATAAAACTTATAATATCATGAGAATAAAGATATTCATGATATAACTTGTCAAAGGGAAGTATATATGTAACAGCCTAGACCTTTCGGCTCGTAACTTTGACAAAAATATTATGTTTGATGTTTCCATGGGTAGTCTGAGGTGTTTTTGGGACATGTGAGTTATTCCAATGGTGATTCATTTTAATATTTTTTAAAATCCCTAGTTTTCCAATAGTGACTCGTCCTGGCAGTGACTCATCTGGTGGTGAATCATCTTGCGGTGAATCATTTGGTGGTGACTCATCCTGGTAGTGACTCATTTGGTGGTGACTCATTTGGTGGTGAATCATCTAGAGGTGACTTGTCTAGCAGTTAATCGTCTAGTGATCACTTATCTTGGTAGTGACTGGTCTGGAGGTGACTCTTCTGGTAGTGACTCATCAAGCAGTGACTCATCTAGCAGTGACTTGTCTGGAGATAACCCGTCCGGTGATAAATCATCTTATGGTGACTCGTCTAGAAGTGACTCATCTTGAAGTGACTCATCAGATGGTGACTCTTTTGGTGGTGATTAATTTAAATAGTTTTCCATTTCTCTATAATTTTCTAGTTTTTCCAGTTTTTCTATTTTGACAACCTTTATAACAAAAAATGGTTTTAAATGCCTTAATGAAGGGTTTTAAATCCATTTCAAAATATATCGATCATATATTTAATTTTCTAAAACTCTATAATCCTTATAAATTTTTAAAATGCATGGACTTGATGAGATATTCTTTAATGGAAATTCAAAACTGTATCTTATTCTTAGCCTTCAGGATCTGATCTTTCTAAAGAAAATATCATTTATAATCTCTTTCCATCTGGATTTATCTTGAGACCAGACATCCCAAAACCTAATTCCTTGGATTCAAGTAACCTGTTTGCTATAGTTAGTTCATATTTTTCCTCAGAGAGTTTTCTACTGTACACACACCTCTTTTTTAGGTGCAATAAGGCGGTGTCGATCATCTTTCTTCCAAGTAGGATTTCCTTCATCTTTCATGATTGTGTATCATGCAGGATGGGTATATAAATGTTTATCCTTGGGGGAATATTTGATTCCTAATTAATAAATATAATAGAATCCATCTAAAATAAATAAAAAGGGGTAGGGGAATGTGATGTTTAATCTTACTGCTTTATTCAAATTGATTGATTTTGTGAATTTAGTGGGATAATTACCATGTGAAAATTATAGACATTAGGGGTCTTTATTTTCATAATAATTAATGGTTTTTTGAATACATGCTGATTGTGTGGCTTTTGAAATCACTTATTATGTAATTGGTTAACCATGTATATTCGGTCAATAAAATGGATGCCCCAGATCGTACGGTTTTTTTTATAACAACCTTAATTAACAAAGTGAAATTGAATAAGAGATTCATTTCTAAATTTGAAAGTATGTTGTGTTGTGGTGTGTGATATGACATGTGTGGGGGGAGTGGATGAGATATAGTTAGGCAGTGGTGCTATAATGGTTATAATGTGGTTGTATAGTAGGGTTTTGGTGGAAGATAGATTTGGACTTGGCTATTGGGATTTTGTTTCACTGTATTACTTATTGTGTTTTGTGTTGTGTTAGTTGCACGGTTTGTGTGGATAGAGAAATGAATAATATTCATGAACAATAATTATTACATGATAATGTTTTAAATGACATGTTTAATGAATGAATTGATTATGTGATTTGAGTACAAATCAAACAACATGTTAAATGGAACACGTCAGAAATAGAGAATCTGAAAAGTGGATTAATGATAGTTCAAGAATTAAATATAAATTATGTCTTGTGTTTTTCTTGTATGGAATTATGTATTTAATGGTGGAAAAAAAATGTGGAAGTCAAGAGTAGGTTGGTGTTTTTTTTAAACCCATATGTTGGGATTGTTTGATTTTTATCTATATATATGTATACACTATATATTATTGTGATTTATATACGCACCCCACTCTTGTCGAGCACTATGTGCCAACACCCGTATAGTCACGCAGGGGGTGTATTTCCCAACATCCTTGTGGGAGGATGGATGGCTAGCCACCTACTCTTCCCTAATCCCTCTTCTAGGATATAATGGCCCAGGTGTACTTGGGTGAGTTGTGATGTGTGGTCCCAAGTGTCTTCGGGATGAGTTTTGGTGTGTTTTACCAGGTGTCTTAGGTATGAGATGTATTGTTTTGTCCCGAGTGTCTTCGTGATGGGATGTGTTATGATGGACTGAGTGTGTGCAGGAGGTATGTGTTGTGAGTTGTGGCCCAAGGGTGTGCGGATGGGATGTGAAATGATATATTCAGAATAGGTGGGAGTGCCAGGACGTTTTCCATTGTGATGTGAGAGTGGTTAATCAATGAGAAATTGGTGTGGGTTACCCAGTCATCAATGTGATTTATATTATATAATATTACATGGATATTTTATTTGGTGAGTGAGCCTTATTGAGTTTGGGGTTATGGTTAGTCTACCTGTTAGGTGCTATTTGGTTTTTTTGTTTTCTCACGGGTGCATTAGTATACTCCTTCAACTTATGCATGAGAGACATTGGTTTTCCTACTTAGTATACATGTATGCTAACCCTATGTATATAAAAAATATTTTCAGCTTTTTAGGAGGATTATGTTGACCATGTTGGGAATTACTAAATAGGACCTCTGGATAGTTGCGGTGTTGCTACTCTAGTTTAGTTTTTGGGTATTTACTTTGGAGACTTTTATTTGTATTAGTTTTATTTACACGTGAATTGTGGGATGGGTTTTTGATTTATTATATATATTTCATGGATTTAATTTTAGTTGATTCATTTTATATCCCAATATTTTTTCCTTATAAAGGTAACGCCTCCCATTTTGTGAGATTTGTACACCCTTGGTGATAGTCTCCAACCCAGGGCCTACTAGAGGTGAGATTCGGGGGTCATTATCTCTCTCCCTTCATTGCTACATTTTTTGTGGGAGGGGGTTGTGACAGAGTGGTAGAAGAGGTGATGGTTGAGATATAAGATGGATTTTGGAGTTAGGCACTATGATGTTTTCAAGGGTTGGTATGACAATAGTGTCAGTTGACCTTGGTGCATAACATAGGCCAGGGAGACTGGCTAGGACATGGGATTTTAGGGCCCCCCGTGATCTAATGCATGAGATCTGAGCTTATTGAATGGCCAAATAAGATGAGACTACTTCCAAGGTAGATATCTAGGAGAGGTTCATGAATCATGATGACCTGTGTTCTTGATTTAATTGTGTTGTTTGGGGAATGTTAAAATGGATAAAATGAATTAAATGGATTAAAGTTAATTAAAATATATCATAATGAAAATCCATATGATCAAACTTATTAAATCCTTATTTCTCTTTTAGCAATGGCTCCTGATCATCTTCTATATGTGAATCAGATATTGGAGTTTCATTAGGCTAACCTGGTTGATCAATGGAGGGTTGATCCGTCTGAGGATTATGATCAATGGGTAGGATGTTGCATAATTTCTAGTGGTAGGATTTGGAAAAGTATGAGGAGATAGTTTTTGATATGGAAATAAAGAGTTGGATAGAGGAGTTGGAGATCACTTTCAGTTTGATCTGATACCTGACAGAGTATAGGTTTCCTTTGACAGTTAGTCATATGTTAGGAGTTTTGCATCAGAAGTGAACATTATACCTTGGTGGGTAGAGGGATGTAGATGTTTCATGGGTTGAATTCCAAAAGGAATTTTGGGAAGAATTTCTTTCATCGACCATGAAGGTAGAGAAGAGGTAGGAGCCACTCTCCCTCTATTATGGGAGTGTGTCTGTATGTGATCTTGAGATTAAGTTCAAGGAACTTTTTCACTTTTCCCCAGATCTTCTTTTGGATGACGAGTCTTGAGTGAGTCATCTTGAGGAGGAACTTTCTACTTCGATCCAGTATTTAGTTACACATTTTACATTTCCAATGTACCTAAAGGTTCAGAATAAGGAATAATAGATTGAGTGGATGCACTAACAATGAGGTTTTCTTCGAGAGGGTAACTGATAGGGTTTCATAAGAAGTAGAGTTGTTGGTGGAAATATTTGGGTGCTGAGATGTTCAAGGTTTCAACCAGCTGGGAGTCAACCTCAATATCTTCCCTTTCAACCTTCTAGTTTATGTGTCTTTCATGTGGGATTGGGGGCTATGTTTTTCTTTTGTGGGGTTTTCACTCATCTTCAGGACTAGTGCTTAGTGTCTACTCGAGCTTAGTTTTTCCTAGGCAGACTGGTTCAACATCAACATCAGCAGTAGTTACCAGCGTGGTCATTCCAACAATAGGATAAGTAGGTTTATGGTCCAGCTAGGGAAGATGAGGTAGGTATAGGTTGACCTCAGGATGTTCCTCAATCTTAGGGACCTCGATATAAATGTGGTCATAGAGGTGGCCATCAGTAGAGAGGTAGGGGAGCTAGGTGTGGTTAGTTGCATGCAGAAGAGGTAGTATCACCAAATGGGCAAGTGATCGTTAGAGGTATGATCAATTTATCATCTACAATTGTCTATGATTTGTTTGATTCAGGAGATTCACACTCCTTTATGGAAATCACTCTAGTCTATGTTTTGGGACTAGAAATAGAGAGGCTTCCCATACACATGGTTTTTTCTACACCAACCGAAGTCCAGACTAGCTTGTTTGATGTGTTTCGAGGGTTTAGATTGATGACGGGGATGTATTAGTTTTGTGGGAATCTTTTCTTGCTTGAGATTCAGTCATATGATGTCATCCTTGGCATTGAATGGTTTTATTATATGCATGTTGTTATTTAATTCTTTCAGAGGAGAATTTTGTTTTCAGATGTGGATGGTCAACATGTGGTTTTCAATGGTGAGGGTGTTTTTAGTTGGTTAGTCAGTGTTTAGAGCCCCTTATTTCCTTTTTGGATGAGTTTTTGGTGGAATTAGTGGACATTGGGATGGTAGAGGTTCCCAGGGTCATTGGGGTGTACCTGGACATTTTTCTTGAGGAGGTTGTGACACTACCCCTTCAACGTGACGTTGATTTTGTGATAGACTTACAGTGCAGTGATTTTTCAATTTTGATGTATCCTTATCAGATAAAACCCTCTGAGTTTATGGATTTTAGGATTCAAACTGATGATCTAATGTATAAAGGCTTCATCTAGCCTAGTGTGTCACTATGGGGTGCTCCAGTGTTGTTCACTAAGGAGGACGGTAGTCTGAGGTTGTGCATAGACTACCAGAGGATGAATCAGGTGAAAATCAATAACTGTTACCCACTAATGAGGATTGATGATCTTTTCAACTAAATGAGAGGGGAGAGTTGGTTTTCTAAGATCGACTTGTGGTCTGGATATCACTAGTTAAGGGTGAAGGGGGTTATATCCTGATGATTTCCTTCATATACAAGTATGGGAACTTCGAGTTTATAGTCATGTTATTTGGTGTTATGAATTAATTAGATGTGTTCATGGGGCTCATGAACTCCATGTTTCATGAGTTCTTGGACCAGTTCATCATCGCATTCATTGATGATATCTTGATATACTCAAATTTAGAAGAGGATCATGTCGAGCATCTTCGAGCAATCTTGCAGGTTCTTCAACACCACCGTCTCTATGGAAAGTTGTCCAAGTGTAAGTTTTGTACACAAGATGTCCATTTCCTCATGCATTTGGTGTCTCAGTAGTGTGTGGCAGTTGACCCAACAAAGGTCAAGGTAGTTTTTCTAGCTAAACACCCAAGAATGTGGCATGGGTTCATATTTTTCATGGTCTCAAAAGCTGTTTTTGGAGGTATATTCCCAATTTCTCTAAAGTTTCAACCCCATTAATAGCATTAACTAGGAAAGACAAATATATTTTGTGGACTGATCAATGTCAGTCATCATTTGATTACCTAAAGGGGAATTTTTTTAGTGCTTCAGTGCTTCAGCTACTGGAGGAGGGTGTGTTGTTTAAGGTTTTCTATGATGCATCATGTTTGGGATTAGGGTGTATTTTGATGCATTAGGAGGAAGTGATCTCTTATGGTTCTATTCATTTATAGCCTATTGAACTTAACTATACTACCCATGATCTAGAGCTAGTGATATTTGGGTTTCCACTGATGTTGTGGTGACGTTACCTCTTTGGGGAGCACTTTGTAGTCTTTACGGATCATAAGAGTTTGAGTTATATCTTTTCCCAGCCTGAATTGAATCTACGATAGTGTAGGTGGATAAAGTTTCTTAAGGACTATGATTTTGAGGTCTCCTACACATCTGGAAAGGTAAATGTCATGGTTAACTATTTGACTAGTAAGTCATGAAAGGATACTGTTCAGGAGTCTATATATGCTTGGAGAGAAATGGAGGAATGAAAAACCTTGAACTTGAATGTAAGGGTGGTCAATGGAGAAGGTTTAATTTTCCAAATGATTGTGTAGTCTTGTATTATGTGGAAAGTGGAGGAGTATCGGTGGGGAGACTCATAGATAGAGGTGATGCATGATCGTGTTGGTCATGGTTATGCTTTGGAGGGGTGGTTAGAGGATAGTCAGAACCAGATTTTCTTTCAAGGAAGGTTGTTTATTCTGGTTGTAACGCTCAGTGGAGTTCTTCGTGAGTTATATAGATCATATTTTGTGTTACACCCAAGCATTTATAAGATTTACTATGGCTTGAGGTTGTAGTTTTGGTGGCCCAGGATGAAGTGGGCAGTGGTGAAGTTCATGCCAATGTTCTTGGTTTTCCATTAGTTAAACAAAAAGAATCATGTTCCTAGTGGTTTGTTGAAACACTTGGATTTCCCAAAGTGAAAACGGGATGTCATAACAATGGATTTAGTCACAAGGTTAACTAGATCTCAGGGAGGTTGTGATTTTGTCTGGGTGATCATGGATCGGTTGATCAAATCATCCCACTTCATAGTGATCAAGGAGTCAGGAGAAGTGGATGATTTGGCTAAGAGGTACATGAATTATGTGGTACAGTTGCATGGATTTCCAAGTTACATTATATTAGATTGAGATAATCATTTTACCTCATGATTATGAAGGTTATTTCAGAATTATTTTTACACCCAGTTGCACCTCAGCACTGCTTTCCACCCTTAGATAGATGGGAATATGGAATAGACTATCCAGATGCTAGAGGATATATTGTGGGAATGTGTCTTGGACTTCGAAGGATCATGGGCACAAAACCTAAACATGGTCAAGTTTTCTTATAATAATAGCTATCAATATTCCATTAGCATGGTCCTATTTTATGATTTATACAGATTTCTGTGTCATTCTCCATTGTGATGGACTAAGGTTCGGGAGGCAATAGTTCTTGGTCATGAGGTTGTGCAGTGCGCAATAGGGAAGGTTTAGTTGGTTCGATAGAGTATTAAAGCAACACAATATTAGTATAAGTCTTATGATGATCATAGTATGAGTCCCCTAGAGTTTGAGGTTGGAGACCATGTGTTCTTGAATGTTTCCCCTCAACATGGGTAGTGGATATTTTGGAAGGGAAGTAAGCTCTTACCCTAGTTTTTTTGACCTTTCAAGGTGTTGGGGTGAGTTGGCATGGTGGAATATCAGTTTTCATTGCCACCATAACTGGGAAGGGTCCCTGATGTCTTCCACATCTCTTAACTTTGTGATATCTTCACGATGACTCCCATGTCATTGACTGGGTAGAGTTAGATATTGAGAATGGCACAACCTTTACAGAGAATCTAGTAAAAATCTAATACCATCAAGAGAAGGTGTTGTGAGGATGAACCATTCCCCTATTTTGGGTGATATGGAGGCATTGTGTCTTATAGGATAGTATTTGGGAGTGTTAAATGTAGATATGAGCCTGGTACCTAGAGTTATTTTGAGTTTTCCCTTCTCTTTATTTTCCTTGTGTTGTGTTTTTTGGACCTTGGTGTTTTATGAGATATGTTGGTTTTCCCTTGATGTTATGTGTTATATGTGAAGTGTGATGATGTTCCAACATGAGAAAAATGGAATACCTAATTCTTAATCAAGATGCATTCTACTATGATGCAATTAAACCCATTCAGGTGAGCTATTTACAACCAAAGCAGATGGTATCTTGGCATGGAAGATGGAATTCCTTGATTCATATGTTTGGGACAGTATGGATGTTTAGATGTTATGAGAGTTTGGTTTAGCAAGTAGTGGTGTTTTAGGTGTAACGATATCCTTGATAGGTATCTCGAGGGATATTTTTTTGGAACCTTACTTTTTTTTCTTCCGAGTTGGTTTTAAATTCTCATTGGAGAGAATAGTTTGATAAGTATATAATTTAATCGCCTGGTCCTTACGGCCAATTATGTTTCCAAAAATATGATGTTTGAGGTGTCTAGGGATAGTCCAGGGATTTTTTAGGACATGTGAGTCATACAAATGATGATTAATTTAAATAGTTTTCCAAAATCCCTCTTCCTCCACCCCTACTAAACATTCCCCTTTACCCCCCCCCCCCCATCGTTGTCCCCAGACACCCTAGATGTATGTTCCATGGTTTCAAAATCCCATTTAACTCCACCTGGTGGGAATCATCCTCCCTTTATATCATCCCCCTATCTCAAGGAATCGGGTTCTATTAGGGAATCCTAGTCGAGTGTTATTGGGAGCTCCCTATTAGATCTTCCTTCCACTCTTCCCTTGATCTTGCCCCTTATTCTTGTTTCAAAACCCTTGGGATTCATTGATGGAAGACCTTCTTTCTCATTTTCAAAGGGGTATTTCTAGTATATGTTTCATTCCACTCCTGGAATCTAGTTGTGATGTTTGGTCCTTCCCATCCATCTCTCCATGTGTTTCAATGCTTTGTGGACTCATGGAACCTTCTGTCTCTAGTAGTTGTTTCAAAGCTCAATTATTTCTCTTTCTGTGTTCATCAATTCTCAAGGGAAGACTTCATATAATCATAGTAGAGGGATGAAAGTACATGTGGCATTCAAGAGTTCTTTATATTTCAGTAGACCATGGATATTCATAAAGGATGTGGCTCCTACTTCACCACTACTTAGTTCCACCTATTAGGGCTCCCCCTTCCATTCCATAACCCTTCCACTCTAAAGGGTTTTGGTGACACATTATGTTAGTTTCTTTATGAAAATTATGATATGTTAAGGATGTGAAACACTAGGGTGGACATGATTTGTATTGATTAATATCTCTCTTTCCCTCTTCCTCAATGTATCCTCCTTAGAGTCAGTGGAGTCCATTCCTTCTAGAAGTAGAAGTTCTATAGTTTCTTAGGTGTAAATATACTAAGGATGTGTCCTCCAAGGAAACTCTCTCTTCCTTCAAAAAAAGTTCTAACCCTAGGATACCTAGCCTATTATCCACTCAAGTAAGTTTTATGATCCCCTCCCCTATTAGGATCCTCTCTAGCCTTCCCAATTCTGGGAATATGTGGTTGATTCTCCCCACACAGATCCAGTTGGTTACTCAGAAGACCCTTGGATTTTGGGTGTTCAAGATGATTCTACTGATGAGGAATATGATACCTTTGGACCTTCAAATATCTATCCTTGGTTCCTTCCCTCTCATCCATATCGGTTCAGCCTATCCCCAAAATCTGGTACCTTCGTATGCCTATTACTATTATTGCCTCAGCATCTCGTATTGGCAGATCATCCATGGATTTTTTTTCACAAGGTTTTTCACTCATTTATTCCCTTACCTAAATACTCCCTATACAACTCTAGTCAATTCTAACTTCTTATATCTTATGTTAAACTATCACAAGCCCTTACCAAATATACCCTCTTTGGATCTTGTAATCCATCTACTCGATACCCCTCCACTCTCTTCCTACAACTCCTTCAAAATTTTAGATGGGTTAGATGATAATCTTCAGGACCTATCAAATTTAATGAAAAATAGGTTTAGAAAATCGAAAATCACCCCTATAGGATCTTCTATAGTGACAACCAGGCTTAGGACAAATCTATCTCAGCATGCATGTTTTTCTCACCATAAAGGTCTAGTAGAATTAACTCCACAACCTAGCCTTCTACATAATCATGAAATCCATCCTAATATGGAATATGGGGGGAATTAGGTCCTCTTAAAAGTATGAATATATTCTTAAGGATATAAAATATCACCATATGTCAGTGATAGACATCCTTTAACCTAATCAAAACATTAGCCTCATCTAAAACTTTTCTTCATGACTCTATATTAGGAACAATTTTCATAATAGTCCTACCAATGAGCATATCTGAATATTCTGGAAAGACAACATGACTATTAATCTTATCTTTTCCTCACCACAATTTACTATAGTTAAGTTTTCCTCTCTTCATATATCTATGTTTATAACCTTTTTCTATTCCAAATGTGATGTTAGGGAATTTTAATCCTTATGGTAATACTTGATTTCCTTTACTCTAGGGATCATTATATGGTTCATAGGTGAGGACTTAAATTCTATATTGGAAAACTCAAAGAAAATAGGGGGGTTTTTACACTCTAGGAATTCCATGGTTGATTTAAATAATTTTTTTCCTTGAACAACCTCTGGGATCTAGGATTATTAGTAGATAAATTTATGTTGTGCAACAATAAGTAAGGAAATTTTAGGATCTAAATCCATATTGTTAGGTTTGTGTCTATACTACAAGGGATTTCATGTTATCCCAATCCAATAGTCTCTCATCCAGATATAACTCTATCATACCATTCTTCTCTTTTTTTAGCCTAGATAAGAGATTAAGTTCATCCATGAAAGTTTAGGTTCACCGATGGTTGGTCTCAAAGGGAGGAATTCCTTCCATTAGTTAAATGTTCTTGGGATGGCCCAATTAATGGGAATCAATGGGAAATATTACAAAGTAAATTTAAGTGGTTTAAAGGTGACATTGAGGAGTTTTCCTCTCTCATTGACAATAATGTTACAGGTATCAATGAATTAGAGAATGACATTAATTCCTTGATTGAATTTTTAAAACCAAATATAATGATGATGTCTTCATGGATATAATAGAGAAACCAAAAGATCTATATGATAATATATTGTAAGGGGAAAGGATTTCTCATGAAATATCATGGGTTTAATGGATTAAATAAGTATATAAGAATTCAACATTTTCCATGCATGAATTAAATAAAAAAGGTTTATGGGTAATCTGGTCATGAAAACGGAGGATTATTCAAATAAAGTTGACTACTCCAAAATATATTAGCTGAAATGGGATCTTCTATCCAGGGAGGATATCTAAGAACATTAATAAAAAAACTATTTCTAAGTAACATTCCTACATCTATCAATGAGGTCATGGAAACCCATCTATAAATTCCTCTAGATGCATTGGAGAACTTTCAAGCTTCCAAGAGCTTAAATCTGGATAGTGTTTCTGGACAAGATGGGTTCCCAAGATCTTTTTTTTGTATCATGGTACATCATAAAACAAAATATGATTAAAACTATCAATGATTTTTTTTCATAGGAGTTCAATTATCCAGATCTGTGTGTACTACTTCTCTTGTCCAAATTCCAAAAACATAGTCTTCCTTTATCATTTTATCAATTTATTCTGATGATATTATATATATTATTCTATAAAATTATTTCCAAAATCATCAATGATAGTGTCATGACCCATCCCAATGGTGACCGTGTCATGACTACCCCAAGCCCACCTTTAATAGGCCAGGGAATGGTGACTAGTTCTAAGTAGGTGTATCACTCACATGGGAGGCCTTAGCCTAATGTACTTGTACACACACACATATCTCCAAGCCCATACAATGATGAAATTCAAAACAATTGACAAACCATGCATGAATTCATCTAAATCCCACCTCTAGAGTACAAAAATAGTACTGCAAAGAAAAAAAGGGTAGATATAATCCCTCCATAAAGAATCAGAAAACAAGTCTAATCAGAAAGTATATAAGGGATATTATTGTCAAGGTAATCATAGGAACACACCTCATTCTATCAATATCACTAAGATCCACCTAGACCTATTCACTCTAAGACTTATTAAAAAGGTTAATAATATTCATAAGACATGAAACGTGTGGGAAAATACCATGCAAGGGTGAGTATAAAAATACCCAATAGGACACTCCAAAATCACTAAATATATAACATCAAGAATAATAGTCATATCATCACAGGTGTATGTCTATAGAACTGATAACAAAAATATCTAGATATAATCAATATAGACACACATTCTCAAGATAAAGTCACAACCGTAATGCCATCCTAGGATTCCAGCTCGAAGTTCCACATATAACTCTTCTAAAAGAATATACTCCATGAGCCAAAATAGCACTGATGGCATCCATCTGAGATGTCATGATCATTGGGTCTCTCCAAGATAAGTACACACTAAAAGTCTAAATATAATGATACATATATGAGGATCACACCCAAGGACATGGAGTGTACTAATAACCCAATCTGTAATAACCCGCTAAGTAGAGGATCAACGCTCATGTAGTGTTGGTCCTGAAAATAATAAGAACTACACCTAGGGAAAAGTTGATGATAGAGGATCTCACTCCAGGCCTCACGGAAGGATTCTAACAAATCTATCCAAGACTGAATTCCCTCTAAATGGATCACCATCATATGTATAGGACACAATTCTATACTAAATCCTCATGGAAAATAGACTAAGGGAATGAAACCTAACAAAAATTGTCTAAGCTGAAGAGGAAAAGTTCTCCAAGCCATAATTGAAGGGGTACATGGAATGTACTATCAATAAAAAATATTTCCCTTTAGAACTGAGTCCTACCTGTGTGTCACGGATCATTCCCATTTCCATATCTTAGTAAACAGTGTGTCTTAAAATGTGTACTCCTAATTGTGTCCATGTACATGAATCTATCTATGTACACCTAGCCTGGCCATGTTCGTGTCATATTACATGGTGTGTTCGATCCCATATACCCCTATCAGTGTCTGTGTACCCTCCAAGGTATATGATGATCTTTCTGGTTGAGTCACATGTCATGTGATAAGGGTCACATTCCATGTGATATTTAACTTTGCATGGAAACCCTAGAACCAAAGTCAGGTGCCCACATGCCATGTAATCCATGATTACACATTATGTTCTCAGGATTTCACAGAACTCGTGGTTCTTCCTCCACATATTTCTCACCACCACTTTTATGATTCTGCCACCAGTGTCATTGGGGATGATAGATCTAGGGTTGGTTTTCCACTTTCATCACCAGTTGGCTAGATTCCGAGTTCTGATTCACTAGAAATGCTACCCAAAGCCACACCATCATCGCACACTAAAACCCTATGCATGAATGCCTCTGATCCAAACCTGATCCATCATCACCATCATCACATCACGATCTATCATCAATCCATACCTGGATCTAAGGTATCAATCCATTGTTCTAATAAATGGGTGTGTAATGATTTATTTTTGGGTATTCATCGAACTGTGGGCCAAAGGAATTGTTTGTGATGAATAAATAACGGGGGAAGATATTTACACACACACAAATGAGGAACAAACCTCGTCCAATGTTCATGTTATCCTCAATTTTTTCCATTAAAATGATGAATGAATAGATAATAAAATAATCAAAAAATAAATCCCCATACTTGGATAATATCTATCCCATACCCGCAATACGTATGATTTATGCATCAATTGGATAGTTAACTGATTTATGTTCATCATAGGAATAAATTAATTGGGATAAATTAAAATGAAAAAATTTCTTACATCAATTTGGTTCAATAATTAGTGAGTAAATATTATGTGTCATTTTCATTTTATAGATCCTCAAGTTTTGTCACAAACTGATCAACGATCCATGATCCGGTTGTCGCTCACCAATGGAAGCTCCTACAACACTCTCCAATGGATCCTCTCAATTTGTAGGGTTATGCAACTAACCCTAAAAAATTTACATAAGATAATATCTATAGAAAAAATACTAGGTTATGAAAATTAATTAAATAAATTATTTTATTCAATTATTTCCTTTAAATGTCTATCCATAGCCATTCCCAACTAGAACATCTAATTCACTTCAAGTTTATATCATACATAAGGTAAAACTAATGCTCTAAACTCAACTGTGGCCTCAGATTTATGATCTGATCATTTTTTTATAATTTATTCTATTTTTTAAGGAAAATTGTGCATGCGTGATATTTAATATATTTATTATATTTCAAAAATTAATTTTGGGAACATTGGGCCTTGAAATCTCATGTTTTCTTGGCACCTAGCTCTGTAAATAATCCATACAATATTCTAAAACAAAACATAGAAAAATAAGAGTCATTAAATTCTCCCCAACTTGGGGATTTACATCCTAGAAAGCCAAAACAAAAGGCTACACAAAGAGATGTGGATATTGAGCATGCATCTAGGTCTCCCACTCCCTGGTACTCTCTTGATGATTCTCATGATACCACCAGACACACACCATGGTAATCGATCACCCATAAATGATTCTCTCCTACTAATCCTCGATCTTTACTAGGTAATCAATAAAGGTAGCTCCATATTTGATGTCCAGGTCACCCCAATCAATAACCTGTGATGGATCGTGCACATACCTCCTCAGCTATAACACTTGGAAGACATTGTGTACCCGGTCCAGCTATGGTGATAGAGATAAGTGGTACTCCACCTCACCAACTCTACATAGTATCTAGAAAGGGCTAATGAATCTCAAAGATATCTTGAAACCCTAACCAAATATCTATAATCTACATTGATTTGAGACCCTCAGGAACACATGATCTCTCTCCTACAACTCCAAGGGCCTCCATCGTTGGTCTTCATAGGACTTATGATGGATATTTTAATTCTTAATCTTCTCTTGGGTGATATTAACCTTCTCTATAGTGTCTCACACCAACACTGGGCCCATAAGTGCTAACTCTCCCAAGTCAGTCCATCATAGTTGTAAAGACCCGTAAATTTCAAGGAAATTTTTTTTCTTAAATTCTTTGGGATTTTACGAGTACGCAGTTTCTGACGGCACCTGATTCCGAGGCCCACTGTGCCCGGAATCAATTTCCAAAGATTATCTCGGGTATGTTCAGTGAATGAATGAGTGAGTTTTTCTATCTTTTGAACTGGTACTCGGAATTGAAATCTGAGGGTACTGATGAAACCGCAGCACCGGTAATTTCTTAGGAGTACCTTCACCGAAGATTTGTTTGCTTGGGAGGAGTTGTTAAAAAGGTGGATTAAATAAAAGTGAATAAAATCGTGGTACAATTTTATTTCTAACTAATGTGGTTTTATCCTACATGGGGAAGTTAGGGTGGGACCCACTAGTATCCTAACTACCCATGTGAGGATAAATGTGAGGTGGGGCCCACATGATCCCCAACCCTTCACATTCTCTAAAACCCCCCATTAAACTCCTTGTTTTTAACGATGGAAAACCCCTTGAACTTAATTAAGTAACTCCTCATATCCCTCTTTAATTCATGCCAACACACACTAAATTAATTGATTAAAACTCTTCAATTAATTTAACTAAGAGTTGGAATTTTAAGTTTTTGAAATGCATGGAAACGTAAAATAAAATAAGGAGGATCTTAGTTTATTTTTGGTCAGAATTGTTCTGTGAGGAGGATTTGGAGAGAGAGCTCTAAAGCTTGGAAGAACTCCTTCCTCCGATGAAGAACGACCATCTTTCTCGACGAAGAACGCTTCCCAGTTCTCCATCATGGGAGGAGACACCGCCGTGGGAAATTTTCAAACGACAATATCAACTTTCCGACATCAATGAATGATGTTACCTCTCCGCAGATCCGTCGAGTGATCACGTCACGAGGTAGGTGTTAATTCTTTTGTTCAAGTTTAATCACCGTCCTTCATTGTTCAAGAATTGGTCGAATGTTATCGTCGTAACAGGAGGAGATCAGATCGCACAAACACACCTGATTCTCCTCCCCTTCTTCTTGTTGTTCTTATTTGATGGTTGAGGCGAAGGTGGCACAGTGTCGTTGCACCGCGCGGGGACGAAGAGGATCACGACCAGAGCGGGACGCGGCGGTGGTGTGTGGCACTGTCGCGCCACGCCGGTGAGGTCGCGGCTAGGAGCGGGCCGCGGCAGTGGGGCGCGGCACCATCATGTCGTGCCAGTGAGACAAGCCGTGGCCTTAGGCCGCCACGGACTAGGCAGGGGTGGCCGGACGACCGGTCGTCGACGTCTCCAGGAGGCGAGACCCTGAAGGGTCCCGCGGCGGCTCAACCGGCCGGCCATAAAGGCCGACCATTACCAGGAAACCGGGGGGTGTAACCCCCCGACCAGCATCAAGGGTGGACCCCACTGGGTATTCCGTTCCCAGAAACGAGGGGTGCGCCCCTCACGCCCCGCTCGGCCAACGCCGAGCCGCAGCCGGCTTCTGAGCCGGGCCGCAGGCCGCACGGGCTGGGCCGGCCGCGCCAGCCGGGCCGGGAAGCGCCAACTGGGCCGGACGGCGCCTAGCCGCGGGCCGGGCTGCGCCAGCCGGGTTGAACCGCGCCATCCAGGCTAGGCCATGCCCAATCGGGCCGGACCCGGACCTGGGTCGGGTCGACCCGGTTCGGGCCTACCCATGGGGTACTGGGCCGGGTCGGACCGGGCCTAGACCCCCTATTTTCAAACCTGGTTCGTTCAAACACCCATATCATGGGATATGGACCTCCGATCGACGCACCGTCAGTTGCGTAGGGATCCTTGGATAGAGACGGTCGTTTCGGTATATTAAACTCGAGGTTTGGGATAATATGGATATCATCATAGTTAGAAACGAGCGTATTTCTAATCGGGCCCTTGGAACGGAAAAGCCATTATCTCTCAGACCGGGCGTCTGATTGACGCGTCGTCTATCGCGTTGAGTTCCTATTGACGAGACGGAACTTTGTGATACATCAACCCTGGACTTTATGGCAGTTTATGTATCGACCCTCTTGGCTCATGGAGCGGACCCTCCTAGAATCGAGCATGTTGTGTGCGGGAACCCTAGAGTTGGCTGCGACTATGACGACGATGGAGACTGTACTTGGATCCTACGTGGGTTCGGCAGTGAGGATGACTGTTCTTGGATCCTCCATGGGTTCGGCAGCAATGAAGAATGTACTTGGATCCTACGTGGGTTTGGCAGTGATGGTTACTGTACTTGGATCCTACATGGGTTCGGCAGTGACGACTTCTGTACTTGGATCCTACGTGGGTTCGGAAGAGGAGATGATTCAGAGGCTATATCTAATCATCTTGACCCCTCTTCGCGAGTAGTATACCTATGTGAGCTGAGTCTTGACTTTCAATCATTATCTTCGATATGATTGTTTTGATTTCCTGTGTGGACTGAGTTATGCTTTCCTGTGCGGACTGGGTTGTACTTGGGCTCGTGAGTTGGAGAAGGAACGGAATTGATGACTTCGGTATATGTATGGGAATATACCTAAGTAGAGTTGGTTGATACTTCATATTTGTATCTTTTTTTGTGGTTTATCCTTTGAGGATTTTGGGAGACCTTTAGGGGTCTCGGGGTCCCTACTGAGTATCGTATACTCACCCCTGCACGGGCTATGCCCACACCACATTGTGTTGGATGCAGACAACGGACAACGCTGATCGTGGTTGAGACTTGTGGAGCGGGACGGTGTTCGGAGGTGGGCTATCAGGCGGGACTTACACAGATCGGATGGACGGATTCGAGGAGCTGAGGAGACCATATGTACCCACCCATCAGGTGGGATTTCTAGAGGATGTATCGGTGGTTATTGTTTTACTTTTCAGCTGTTGTACTTTACTTTTCTCAGTTGTACTGTACTTTCAGTTGGGTTAGTATACTGGCCCATTTACTTTCCAGTACTTATTTTTATACTCATTTTACTTAGTGTTTACTTCATCTTGTGTACTCTGTTGTGTTTGTTTTCTTATATAAAGGCAATGCCTTCCCTTTTATTGGGATTTTCGCCTTTGGTGCTAGTCGCTAGCACCTGGCCTATGGAAGGAGGGCTTGGGGTAGTCATGGAACGGGCCCCGAGGACGGTTCGTGACAAATTGGTATCAGAGGAGTTGGTTCTACAGCAGAACTCGGGACTCTGATAGTTACTTATATGTGAAGCAATAGTGTTAAGGTTATTGAGTGTGGTTATCAGTTTAGGGAGTCCAGTGTTGGTGCGGCGGCCGACATATCCATACACCAAGACCCTGACTTCTGATTTCCGACTCAGTGCACGAAAACACTGATTGCATGTGTGTTTCAAAAATTTTCTTTGTGATTACATTGTGTCAGCTCACCAGTTATACTGTATTAACCGTGGCGCACCTGTTACTTTTCAGGATGGCCCAACGAAGGCAGCTAGCTAGGGTTCCAAGCTTTGTGCGAGATGGCAGCGCACCGAGCGACGAGGCCTTGGTGCAGGGCCCCATTATAGCGGAGGCACCGGCAGTACCTCTACCTGCTTGTCCACTGATACCACCAGCCCCAGCAGCGTAGATTGCATGCCCCCTAAGTGTGTTGCATGAGTTTCAGCGACAGAGGCCACCCAGGTTCCACGGAGAGACGGACCCTCAGGCAGTCGAGGATTGGCTGGGGACTATCGTCCGAGTCTTCAGATTAGTAGGGACACCAGCTGGCCTTATGGTGATCCTTGCGGCAAGTCTCTTACATGCAGCAGTAGGCATATGGTGGATCCTGATGCTCCAAGTGCACGACTTGGCATCTCTACTTTGGACGGACTTCTAGAGCCTCTTTCTCTCGGAGTTCGTTCTAGACACCCTCCATGCGGTGCGCATCCAGGAGTTACTACAGCTGCGCCAGGGCAGCATGTCAGTAGCCCAGTACTCGGTGAGATTTACTGATCTCTCGTGCTACTCCACGGACATGGTACGGGACCCATTCTTCTGGGCCTGGACATTCGAGCAGGGACTGAGGCATGAGATCAGGGATTCGATGATTTCCCTCAGCATTCTGACATAGGCAGGAGTACTGGAGCGAGCCCTTCTTGTGGAGAGATTTCTTGCTGAGCCTACACCAGTAGTGAGGCCTACCGTAGGGTGACACGTAGCGGAGTCTTCTGTAGCCGGCAGTAGACAGATGTCACAGAGGACCAAGCGGACCATACCATCAGGTGGACGACCTCATGATACTGGTTCGGATGTGCGGGGCACACGTAGTAGATCCAGTCATACGAGAGGCAGACAATGCTATGCATGCGGCGGGCAGGGCCACATGGATCGTGATTGCCTGACCCGCCATGCAGAGGAGCAGCAGATAGTTGAGGGACCACCCAGGCAGAGGCAGAGGTTCAACCGTCGCGGTCCGCAGGGAGAAGGAGGACGAGGTAGAGGAGCTGGCCGAGTATCAGGTGGTGGAAGACGATTTGAGGCTCTACCACCACCACCCCCAGGAGGTCCACCCCGACCACAGGGAGCTGGTGGATAGAGGCAGGCTCATCTTCAGGCAGTGGAGGCTTACGACCACGACGCACCTGAGATGATTCGAGGTACTATCTATGTCTACTCCACCCTTTTTGTAGTTCTTATAGACACAGGAGTGAGTCTTTCTTTTATTACTGCTTCCCTTGTTCAGAGCTCGGAGATTCCAATAGAGACGTTGGCTCGATCCTTACGGCTAGAGACTCCTACCGGAGCAGACTCGACGATTACGCACTGGTGACGATAGTGTGAGCTTACTCTAGGAGGCGAGAGCTTCGGCTGGGATCTTCTTGTAGTGGCGTCGTGGCCTTACGACTTCATCTTAGGCATGTAATGGTTATCTATAGTCCATGCTCAGATCGACTGTATTAGGCGCAAGGTGTGGTGTGTCCGCACAGATGGGAGTAGGTTCACCTTCACCGGTGAGAAGGGATCCTTTGAAGCGTAGGATGGACTCACACAGAGGAGAGGGCAGCCGATCACCCATCAGTTGGCTAGTCTCATCCTCGAAGCGGTTGACGTGCAGAGTCCTAGTTTTCCTGTTGTTGTGGATCAATATGCGGATGTTTTTCCTGACGACATACCTGGACTACCTCCTCACCGAGAGGTAGAATTCTATATTGACATGTACCCCGTGACAACCCCGATATCTACACCATAATATTGGATGTCTCCCACTGAGGTTTGTGAGCTGCAAGTACAGCTGGAGGACTTGCAGGGCAAGGGATTCATCCGACCCAGCGTTTCACCCTGGGCTTCTCCAATTTTATTCACCAAGAAGGCGGATGGAAGCTTGCGACTATGTGTCGACTACCGGAGCCTGAACCAGGTGACGATGAAGAACAAGTATCCACTTCCAAGGATTTAAGACCTCTTCGATCAGCTCAAGGGAGCACGATGGTTCTTGAAGATTGACCTCAGGTCAGGCTATCATCAGCTCAGAGTTCGAGACAAGGATGTGCAGAAGACGGCCTTCAGGTTTCGGTATGGCCACTATGAGTTCTTGGTTATTCCTTTCGGTGTAACAAACGCTCCAGCAGTGTTCATGAGTCTCATGAACAGGATCTTATAGCCTTACCTCGGTCAGTTTGTCATAGTTTTCATCGAAGACATTTTGATTTACTTGACTACTGAGGAGGAGCATGCCTACCACTTGAGGGTTGTACTGGATACACTCCGAGAGCACCAGCTTTATGGTAAGATCTCGAAGTGCCAGTTATGGATTCGAGAGGTCCACTTCTTGGGGTACTTCATCTCTGAGGTGGGAGTTTTGGTGGATCCTGCGAAGATTGAGGCAGTACTAGTTTGGGAGCCACCCAGGAGCATGACAGAGGTGCGGAGTTTCCTAGGTCTGGCTGGGTACTATCAGAGATTTGTTCCAAACTTCTCCAGAGTTACAGCACCACTTTCAGCTTTGACGAAGAAGGGTAAACCCTTCGTGTGGTCAGTTTGATATCAGTAGAGCTTCCAAGAGCTGAGACAGAGATTGACCAGTTCACCCATCTTGAGGCTACCAGAGGAGGGTATAGGGTACGTAGTTTACTACGATGCATCAGGGACCGGACTCGGGTGTGTCCTGATGCAGGAGCGGGTAGTGATCGCTTACGGTTCACGATAGTTGAGGCAGCATGAGAAGAACTACTCTACCCATGACATGGAGTTAGAAGTAGTGGTCTTAGCCTTGAAGATGTGGCAGCACTATTTGATGGGCGAGCGCTTTACATTCTACTCTAACCACCAGAGTCTCAAGTACATATTCTCGCAGAAGGACCTGAACCTGAGACAGCGGCGATGGCTCGAGTTCCTCCAGGACTATGACTTTGAGATAATCTATACTCTTGGGAAGTGGAACGTAGTAGATGATGCTCTCAGCAGGAGATCGGGAATTCAGCTACTTGGAGAGGCGACGGAGTAGCTATCCGCATTACAGATATCCTTCATGGATAGGGATGGGGTAGCCTACAGTCCCTCACAGTCACTCCACCACTACTTTAGTGGTTCAGAGAGGCACAATGAGGGGACGTTGATTGTGAGATGTGAATTGCACAGATATCCACTGGACAGGCACCTGATAGATTTTTTGTAGGAGGAGAGAACGTCATCCTCTTCAGGGGATGTACCATGGTACAAGTTGCATTACAGGAGGAGGTGCTGAGGAAGTTTCACACTTCCCCACTGGCGGTGCATCCAAGAGTAGCGAAGATGTACCAGGATCTCAGACGACAGCACTGGTGTCCGGGTATGAAGAAGGTTGTGGCATAGTTCGTTTCACGATGCCTCACCTTCCAGCAGGTGAAGGTGGAGCACCAGGTTCCGGCAGGCTTGGTGCAACCCTTAGAGGTCCTAGAGTAGAAGTGGGATGGGATATCTATGGATTTTTTTATGGGGATTCCACATACATCTATAGGACACGACTCCATCTGGGTGATCGTCGACCGACTCACCAAGTCATCCCACTTCCTACCTATCAGAGAGCAGGGCTCAGTGGAGAGCTTGGGACACCTCTATATTCAGGAGATTGTACGGCTTCATGGTGTGCCATCAAATATCGTCTCTGATCGAGATGCTCGCTTTACTTCCCAGCTTTGGAAGGGGTTGCAGGAGGAATTTGGGACGCAGCTACGCCTGAGCACCGCCTTTCACCCTCAGACGGATGGCCAGATGGAGAGGACCATTCAGAATCTCGAGGACATGCTCTGTGCATGTGTCCTCGACTATGGTCGTAGCTGGGAGGATCACCTACCCTTGTTAGAATTTTCATACAACAACATCTACCACTCTACCATTAGGATGGAACCATACGAGGCACTGTATGGCCGACCTTGCAGATCACCTCTATGCTGGACTGACCCTGGGGAGTCAGCACTCGTAGGACCAGAGATGGTTCAGGCTATGACAGAGAAGGTGCAGATCATCCAAGAGCCGATGAGGACTACACAGAGCCGACAGAAGTCCTATGCTGATAGGAGGCGGAGACCACTAGAGTTCGAGGATGGAGACCATGTTTTCTTACAGGTCTCACCTCGACATGGATTACGGAGATTTGGTCAGGGCGGCAAGTTATCTACGCGCTTCATCAGACCATTTCAGGTTCTCAACAGGATAGGCGAGGTGGCTTATCTCCTGGCTCTTCCACCTCATTCGCACCGGGTACACGACATCTTCCACATATCTCAGCTGAGGAGATACGTGCATGACCCGACGCATATCATTGATCACGGAGAGCTGGACATTGATGACGGGGTGACTTTTGCAGAGGTCCCAGTGGAGATCAAGGATTGACAGGAGTGGGTCCTATGTAGACGGTCGATTCCTCTAGTGCACATCAGGTGGCAGTACGAGAACCTCCAGGAGAGCACATGGGAGCGGGAGGCTCAGATGCGTGCACAGTACCCTCATTTGTTTCCCTAGTTTATGATGTAGCTTTATAGGGACGTAAATACCTGAGGTGGGAGTCATGTAAAGACAAGTAAATTTCAAGGAAATTTTTTTTCTTAAATTCTTTGGGATTTTACGAGTACGCAGTTTCTGACGGCACCTAATTCTGAGGCCCGGTGTGCCCGGAATCAATTTCTGAATTTTAGCTCGGGTACGTTCAGTAAACGAATGAGCAGGTTTTTCTATCTTTTGAACCGGTACTCGAAATTGAAATCCGAGAGCACCGATGAAACCGCAGTGCTGGTAATTTCTTAGGAGGACCTTTACTAAAGATTCATTTTCTTGGGAGGAGTTGTTAAAAAAGGTGGATTAAATAAAAGTGAATAAAATTGTGGTACAATTTTATTTCTAACTAAGGTGGTTTTATCCTACATGGGGAAGTTAGGGTGGGACCCAATAGTATCCTAAATACCCATGTGAGGATAAATGTGAGGTGGGGCCCGCATGAGCCCCAACCCTTCACATTCCCTAACCCCCCCCCCCCCCCCATCACACTCCTTGTGTTTAATTTTGGCAAACCCCTTGAACTTAATTAAGTAACTCCTCCTCTCCCTCTTTAATTCAGGCCAACACACACTAAATTAATTGATTAAACCTCTTCAATTAATTTAACTAAGATTTAGAATTTTAAGTTTTTGAAATGCATGGAAAAGTAAAATAAAATAAGGTGGAGCTTATTTTATTTTTGGTTAGAATTGTTGTGTGAGGAGGATTTGGAGAGAGAGCTCTAAAGCTTTGAAGAACTCCTTCCTCCGACGAAGAACGACTATCCTTGTCGACGAAGAACGCTTCCTGGTTCTCCATCAAGGGAGGAGACACCACCGTGGGAAATTCGCAAATGACAACATCACCTTTCCAACGTCAACGAAGGACGTTACCTCTCCACAGATCTGTCGAGTGATCACGTCATGAGGTAGGGGTTAATTCTTTTGTTCAAGTTTAATCATCGTCCTTCGTTGTTCAAGAATTGGCCAAATTTTATCGTCGTAACAGGAGGATATCGGACCACACAAACACAGCCGATTCTCTTCCCCTTATTCTTGTTATTCTTCATTAATGGTTGAGGTGAAGGTAGCGCGGTTTCATTGCACCACGCGGGGATGAAGAGGACCGCGACCAAAGTGGGCTGCGCCGGCGGTGCGCAGCGCCGTCGCGACACGCCAGTGAAGCTGAAGGAGGCCGCGGCCAGGAGCGGGCCATGACGGTGGGGCGTGGCGCCGTCACGCCGCGCCGGTGAGACAAGTCGCGGCCTTAGACCGCAGTGGACCAGGCAGAGGCGGCCGGACGACCGGCCGCCGGCGTCTCCAGGAGGCGGGACCCTGACGGGTCCCGCAGAGGTTCAACCGGCCGGCCATAAAGACCGGCCGTTACCAGGAAACCGGGGGGGGGGGGGGGGTTGTAACCCCCCCCCCCCCGACCAGCATCAATGGTGGACCCCACTGGGTCCGTCATTTCCAGAAACGATGGGCACGCCCCTCGCGCCCCGCTTGGCCAGCGCCGAGCCGCGACCGTCTTCCGAGCCGGGCCGCAGGTCACACGGGCTGGGCCGGTCATGCCAGACGGGTCGGACCCTGCCTCGTCGTGGGCCGGGATCAGCTGGGCCGGACCGCACCCCGCCGCGGGCCGGGCCGGACCGCACCCCGCCGCGCCGGCCGGGTTGAGCCGCGCCAGCCGGGCCGGGCCGCGCCCAATCGGGCCAGACCCGAACCTGGGTCGGGTCGACCCTGTTTGGGATGACCCATGGTGTATTGGGTCGGGTTGGACCGGGCCCAGACCCCCTATTTTCAGACCAGGTTCGTTCTAACACCCATATCTTGGGCTACGGACCTCCGATCGACGCACCGTTAGTTGTGTAGGTATCCTTGGATCAAGACGGTTGTTCTGGTATATTACACTCGAGGTTTGGACGAATATGGATATCATCAGGGTTAGAAACGAGCATATTTCTAACCGGGCCCCTCGAACGGAAAAGCCATTATCTCTCAGACCGAGTGTCTGATTGACGCGCCATCTGTCGCGTTGAGTTCCTATTGACGAGACGGAACTTTGTGATACATCAACTCTGGAATTCATGACAGTTGATGTATCGACCCTCTTGGCTCGTGGATCGGACCCTCCTGGAATCGAGCGTGCTGTGTGCGGGAACCTTAGAGCTGGCTGCGACTGCGACGACGATGGCGACTATACTTGGATCCTACATGGGTTCGGCAGCGAGGACGACTGTACTTGGATCCTCCGTGGGTTCGGCAGCGATGACGATTGTACTTGGATCCTACGTGGGTTCGGCAACGACGACTTATGTACTTGGATCCTACGTGGGTTCGGCAGAGGAGATGATTCAGAGGCTACATCTAATCATCTACACCCCTCTTCGTGAGTAGTATACCTGTGTGAGATGAGTCTTTACTTTCAATCATTATCTTTTATATGATTGTTTTGTTTTCCTGTGTAGACTGAGTTATGCTTTCCTGTGTGGACTGGGTTGTACTTGGGCTCGTGAGTTGGAGTAGAACTGGAATTGATGACTTAGGTATATGTATGGGCATATACCTAAGTAGAGTTGGTTGATACTTCGTATTTGTATCTTTACTTTGTGGTTTATCCTTTGAGGATTTTGGGAGACCTTCGGGGGTCTCGGGGTCCTTACTGAGTATCGTATACTCACCCCTACACGGGCTATGCCCGCACCACATTGTGTTGGATGCAGATCACAGACAACGCTGATCGTGGTTGGGACTTGTGGAGCGGGATGGTGTCTGGAGGTGGGCTATTAGGCGGGACTTACACGGATCGGATGGAAGGATTCGAGGAGCTAAGGAGACCATATGTACCCACCCTTCATGTGGGATTTACAGAGGACGTCTCAGTGGTTTCTGTTTTACTTTTTAGTTGTTGTACTGTACTTTTCTCAGTTGTACTGTACTTTCAGTTGGGTTTGTATACTGGCCCATTTACTTTCCAACACTTATTTTTGTACTCAGTTTACTTAGTGTTTACTTCATCTTGCATACTCTGTTGTGTTTGTTTTCTTATATAAAGGCAATTCCTTCCCTTTTATTGGGATTTTCCCCTTTGGTGCTAGTCGCCAGCCCCTGGCCTATGGAAGTCGGGCTTGGGGTAGTCATGGCACGGGCCCTGAGGACGGGTCGTGACAATAATGGTGACCTGTAGATTCACCCAAACAAGGACTTGAACAGTTTCATGCCAATGCTTTAATGGTAGATGTTTTTGTACACAAAATCCACCAATGGTGTATTATCCTCCTAACTACGGCCAAAATATAACATATAATCCCACAACCTATCCTCTAAAAACTAAATGGTTCACTTAGTCTGTCCATTAGTATGGGGGTGGAACATTGTTCTACAACATAACTAGATACCAAAAATTATCCTATAATCCCTTCCATAGTTGAGATTTGGTGAGAGTATCATAGTTAGAAATGATTGTCGAGAGAACTCCATGGATTCAAACTATCTATAACATGTAGAGGTGTCCCAAACTCTCTACTAAACTCAACTCTCGAATAGCTAGGAAGTGGTCTAACTTGGTGAGTCGGTCTACGATTACCCAGATAGTATCATGTCCCTATATATATGTGGTAACCTCATCACTAAGTCTATGGATATCTCATCCCACTTCCACTCTAGCTCCTCAAGGGGTTAAGGTGAACCTATTGTAACTTAGTGCTCATCCTTCACTTATTGAAAAGTAAGGCATCGAGAGACAAACTCTGAAACTCCCTTTTTCATCCCTGGCCACCAAAACTGACATCAGAGATCTTGGTACATATTTTCCACACCTATATATACCGCCAAAGGATATTTATGAAAATATAGAAGAACCTCCTCTCGTAACATCACTAGTACCATCATCCATCCTTTAAAAAAATTACATGCTCTCCACCTTTATAAAATCCATCAAAATAATGTCTAGTGGATATGAAAGTATATAAGGTATCACAATCAATATCTACAAGTTGTGCCTCTTTGAATCACTATAAAATAATATGGGTAGAAACCATCGAATGGAGGTAAGCTTCTCTATCCACATCCAGAAATGATAATTGTAATGAGGCCAACTATTCAGACACCTCACTCACCAACTTCTAACAAGATCTCCTATTAAGAGAATCTACAACCATGTTCCCATTCCTGATATTATATACAATCTCAAAGTCATAATCCTAGAGTAAATCTAACCATATACTATGTCTAAAGTTAATATAATTCTAATAGAAAATATACTTGAGAATATTATGTCCAAAATAGATGATAAATCACCCACCCATCAGGTAGTGTCTCCATATCTTTTGTGTGAAGACTACCGATACTAACTCAAGATCTTGGGTCTCATAATTGAACCATAGGAAATAACCCCATGCCTCTATATCAGAACACAACCAATCCTCATTCCTGATGCATCATAGAACACTATATACTCAACACCCTCCTTTGGAAATCTCAAGATGGGAGCGCTTGTCAATCTCTCCCACAAATCCTAGAAATCCAATTTTCACCTCTCTGTCCACATGAAATTATTCCCCTTTTAGGTCAAAGCTATCAAGGTAGCTGATATCTTCGAGAAATTAGGTATGAATCTCTGATAGTATCCTACCAACATAAGGAAGCTACATACCTCTATCGCACTCTTGGTGGCTCCCAATGTAACTTTTCCTTGACCTTCACCAGGTCCACTGCTACACTGTCTGCTGAAAAAACATGTCCTATAAATTGGACCTCCTGAATTCATAACTTACACTTTGAACGCTTCTCTTAAATTTGGTTCTCTCAGAGTACATAAAAACTATCCTTAAGTGTCTTATGTGCTCCTCCTCGGACATCAAGTACACTAGGATATAATTGATGATGACTAGCATGAACTAATCTGAGAAGGAATGAAAGATTCAGTTCATAAGTCCCATGAACACTTTTGGGGAGTTCTTTATGCCAAGGTGAATCACCAAGTACTCATAGTGACTATAGAAACATTTGAATTCCATATTTTTTATATCATTAACCAATACTCACAAATGGTGATATCCTAACTTGAGATCAATCTTTGAGAACCACCATGTCCATATCAACTAATCAAATAGGTCATTAATCCTTATTAGTGGATACTTATTCTTTAAAGTCACCTAATTTAGGTGATGGTAATACACACACAACCTCAAGATCTTTTTTTCCTTCTTGGTGAACAATACTGGGGCTACCCAGGGTGAAATATCGGGTCTGACAAAGCCATTCCTCTGAAAGTTCTATGACTTCATCCTTAGCTCATGAATCTCTATGGGATCCATCTGATATATCGGTGCTAATATTAGGTTCATCCTGGGGTGTAGATAAATTCATAAGTCTATATCTCAGTGGAGAGGTAATTCTGGAAAGTCCTCAAGAAAAACATCATCATACTCTGCCACCGTTGCAAGGAACTGAAAACTCGTAGAATCCACTACACCAAGGGTCATTCAAGATAAATGATCAGTAATCATCTACACCCTCATATAAATGAGTCTCTTATGCTTCCTAGGATTCCTTTTCACCCATTAAGAGAAACCTAATACCATCATTGTGCACAACTACATCCTCCACTTGAAACAGTCTATTTGGGCCTAAACTGTAGATACCCAATACATACCTAAGATGGCATCATAAGGCCGCATCAATTCTACAAAGAGAACCAAACAAAACTCTCACCACTAAGAGTCAAGTCACACTATTGGAAGAGGTGTGTGATCACTGAGTCACCTCCAGTTGGAGTCTCCAAGCCTAAGGGTTGAACTAAGGGTTCAACCAGAATCTTTAAGTCTCAAACCAAATAAGTGGCAGCAATGGAATGACTCACACATGTGTCTTTAAGTAATAAAACTAAGGTAGAAAAGACACATATCATACCTTGTATCATCCCTACATCCTTTGGGTCATAATTCTTGACTGTATGCATTTTTCCTCGTCCTTGACCACCAGCTCCTTGAGCCTGGCATGGACCACCTAGGGGTTAGGGTGGCAGCAAGTCAAAACCTATACCGCCTACTATTTCTCTCCTAGATCCTCTGCCACATATTCCACCCAGCGAACCTATATTCTCTTATCACTACCTCTAACTATGAGTATCATTTTTTGTCTCTTCAGTTGTATGATGGGTTAGAAAATCCCTCGTGAGATGTCCCTTGTTGTCATAAGAGTAGAACTGCCTCTCTATAGGATGAATAGATTCATCATGTGATCCCTAAAACACATAAAATCTATCTTGGAATCTTCTACTAAAATATCTCGCATGTAAAGGTCCATGATTATGATGTTTTCTCCCTTTTGCTAAAGTCTCTACTCCTGTGTGCCCACTGTTGGCAACAACTATCTACGTCTACTCAGTGAGGAATCTCTCAACCACCAAGACATTATCTATCACCCCATAATAGGTAATAATGAGTATAGGTATAATTTTGACTTGTATATAGCTACATAATCCTCATTCAAAATTCCAATCCCGAAATAACTAATATCATACCATATCTATTGAGTACCAAGAGAGGTTGGTAAACCTCTATGAATAATCAAATACTATTTTAATTCCCTACTGAAGCTGTAGAATCTCTTAGATTCACAAATCCCTAAATGTATATGGAGAGAACTCCTCTATGAAAAGGAACTTGAACTCTGACCATGTAATATTTTCCTCATCATATGATTGGGTCACTAAACCCCGTCATCATCCTACAGATCCATGGATAAGGCTCGCTTCCATGACCACCATCTAATCTGTCAGTTTCCTAAAAAGATGGACGACTCACATCAACACCTCAAGTCAGTCCTTATCTTCCTGTGGACTAGTCTCGACTCGGAATTTGAGGGGTCTCTGTCACTGAAACTCATGAACTGCTCTCATCTTGTGCACCTCATCTTCTAGTACTTATGGTACCATATGCTTCTCAACAGGTAGCGGTAATACAGGTTCACCACTTAGAGGTAACATCTATTTAATAGGTCATTGTATCAAATACTCGTGACTAAAGGGATCATCCTCATGATCCTAATGTTTAATCCTAGTTGGCATACATTGTGGAGGAATCCTTAAATAGATAAGATGTTCCATGATCAATGAGTATAACTAGAGAGATGACTCAATAAGGACATAGAAACCACAACCCTTTTTTATATGATGCATGTACCAATGTTTTTTCCTATAACCAATGTTTAGATGTACTAAGTTCAAAGGTAGGTTATCAGAGTCCTAGTGTATAGATACATCAGTTGTCACACCAACACTGGTGTCTCTAGCCTAAAATATAAACTCAAAACACTTAACAATGTTTCCCCAAACCAATCTCACACACTCTGGGCCTAAGGTAGAATTGTATGCTATGATACCATTATATCACAACCCATCCCAATGGGTCCCATTCCGAAACAACCCCAAGCTCACCTCAAATAGGCCACAAGCTGGAGACTAGGACTGAGTAGGCATATCTCTCAAATGGGAGGTCTTAACATAATGTACTTATACACACACACACGCATCTCCAAGACCATAAAATATTGAAATATAAAACAACTATTAAACTATGAATGCATACATATAAATCCCACCATCAGAGTGAAAAAACAAGTACTAGAAAGAAAAAGGTGTAGATACAATCCCACCATAACAAATCTGAAGAAAAAAATCCAACCTGAAAGTATAAAAGGGGTATTGTTGTCATGGTAATCATGGAAACATATATTGATCTTCCCAGCTCACTAATATATACCTAGCCTTGTTCTCCCTAGGAATATATCAAAAGGTCATTCGTCTGCATAATATATGAAACATGTAGGTAAATCCCAAGCAAGGGTGAGTATAACAGTACCCAATAGGACACCCAAAAATCACTAATCATATAACATCAAGAATAATAGTCATCTCATCAGTGTTATATGTATATACAAAATTTAAAAAAATATTCATATATACTCAACATAGACACATAGTCTCATGTTAAATTCACAACCATAATTCTAGCCTAGTATTCCTTCTCAAAGTTCCACATAACACTTGAAAAAACACACTCCATGAGCCAAAATAGAACTATTGGAATCCATACAAGATGTCATGCTCATCAAGTCTCACTAAGATATGTACACACTAGAAGTATAAAGATAATGATATAAATATGATAATCATACCCAAGTCCATGGTGTATACCAATAACTCAATCTAGAATAACCCATTAAGTAGAGGATCGACACCTATGTAGCGTTGGTCACGACGATACCAAGAACTCTACCTAGGTCAAAGATGATGATATCATAGAAGGATTAAAACAACTCTATCCAAGAATTAAGTCCCTATGAAGGGATCACCTTCCTATGTATATAATGTTATTCCATATTAAACCCTAAGGGAAAATGGATCAAGGGAATAAACCCTAATGAAACTTTCCCAAGTAGAAGATTACATGGGATCTAATCCATCATTTAAGGGGTACATGGAGTTTTTGGTCACTACATTGAGTATTCATTTGGAATCAGGTCCTAACTGTGTATCATGACCTGTGACTATGTCTGTGTCTGAGTACATGGTGTGTTTAAGCCCTTGTACTCCTAACCATTTCCAAGCACACAACTTTTCCCGTGTACACCTGGTCTAGTTGTATCCGTGTTAGAGAACATGGTGTGTCTGAGATCATGTAATCCTATCCATTTTCATGTCTCCTCTAAGGTATATGTCGATATTACAAGTTAAGTTGCATGTCATGTGACAATAATCACACACCATGTGATATTTAACTTTCTGCAGAAACCCTATCCCCACAGTCATATCCCCACACGTTGTGTAATATCGGATTACATGATGTGCTCTGTGAGATTTCACAAAACCTTCAATTACTCTTCCATGTATTACAAACCATCTTTTCCACTGATTTCACTGATGGTGTCATCAAGGATCACAAATCTAGGGTCAATCATCTACTATTGTCACCAATTGTCCGAATTCCAGGTTCCAATTCTCCGAAAAAACATTACCTGATTCCACATTATCATCGCATGCCAAAACCCCATTAATAAACACCTCTGATCTAAATCCAATACATAATCACTATATTCACATCTCTATCTATCATCAATCCATAAATTTATCTATGGTTTCAATCTATTGTGCTAAGAAATGGGTGTGCGATGATTTTTTTTGGGTATTCATAAAACTATGGGCCAAAGGAATTGCCTGTGATGAATGAATAATGGGGGAAGAAATGCACACACATAAACATGATAAAAGGACCTCAACTAATATTCTTATTGGCCTTAGTTAATTTCCGTTATAATTATGAACACATAGATAATAAAATAATCAATAAATAAATCCCCAATTCTGAATAATATCTATACCATACCCATAATATGTGTGATATGTGAATCAATTCATTAATTGATTGATTTGTGTTCCTTATAGGAATAAATAAAAGGGGATAAATCCAAATAAAACACTAAACTACCTTAATTTGGATTAATCACTAGTGAATAAATATTCTATTTCATTGTTATTGGTGAGGCCCTCAAGTTTTGTCACAAACTGATCAACGATCCACGATTTAGTCTTCGCTCTCCAACGAAAACTCCTCCAACACTCTCTAATGGATCATCTCATTTTTAGGGTTATATAATGTCTAGGGAAAATCCCTCTCTTTGAACTCAATGGTGGCCTAATATTTATGATCTGATCCTCCATTTAAAATTTATTCCACTTTTTTAGGAAAACTTCACATGCATAATATTTAATATATTTAATATATTTCAAAAATTAATTTTGGGTACATCATCCCTCGGATTCTCATGTATTCTTAGTGCCTATCTCTATAAATAATCCATACAATATTCTGAATAAAAACATGGAAAAATCAGAGTCATGACAGATAGAATATCAATTCTCTTACCATAGATGGTCTCAAAAGAACAACATGAATTTTTCAATAATAGAAATATTCAAGGAGAAATAAGGAAATGGTACATGATATTAATAGTATGGTGGTAGGATCTAATATCATGTCCAAGATAGATATAAAAAATCTTATAATATCATTTAGTGGAATTTTATCATCGCGGTATTGTGTTGATAGGGTTTCTTTGAATTATTCTATGATATTTTATTTCAAATTTTTACTTCCCCTTGGTTTTTGATTTCCCTAGTTGGGATATTTATGGGATTTTTCAAATAACCTAGATGAATTCAGTAACAAAACTCCATTTCTCATTCCATATTTATTTTATCACTAGACTCTCTTGGTAAGAATATGGTCTTTGCAATCAACTCAGGTTTGATCCTCCCTTACAAAGGCAGGTATGGAGCCCTTGGAATATCTCACTTATTTTTTGTTGATGAAATTATTTTTTTTAATGGAAGACGATGATACATAAGGGGATTCAATAATATTTTGAATGATTATGAGAGATGGAGTGGTGGGTTAACCACACTAAGAGTTATGTGTTCATAGCTACCACCTGCGCTACTTCCCATGCATCTAATATTGAGGATAGGATGGGTATCAAATGGGTATCTTTCTCCATGTATTACTTGGGTTCCCCCATATCATCTGGTATGATCAAGTTGATTAACTTTGATCACTTGGTTCAAAGGATTGTAGAGAATATTGTCAACTGGAAAAGATAGATTCTTTATTTTGGAGTATGGATTACACTAATCAACTATGTCTTATATTCCATTCCCTTGCACATATTTTTTATCATAAAATTTCCTAAAGTCATCCTTCATATCATTGAAAATACAATCAACTCTTTTATATGGTATTCTTGAATGGTTTTTAAATTCCACTAGTATAATTATTATGCTTTCCCATACTTATTGAAGAGGGTGGTATGAGGTTCAGAATCTTGGAAGATTCCATGAAATCCATGCATGAAAAACTCACATCAGATGTCATTATAAGAGATTCATTATGAGAATATTTTGAAAAAAAATACAGGAATTTCTTAGATGCATTGCAGAACATAATATATTTCCAATATCTACTATGGTGAAGAATACAAAGTTCTTTATGGATTCTTATAAACCAATTGAGGTCAGTGATAGGTCACGATGAGATAATGTTCTTCAAGGATAATTTGGTTGGTATTCCTCTATTATTTCCCCACTTTCTTATACCCGATATTTTATTTAATGTGGTCAAATCCTTACCCAGAATTTCTTCTTGTATCCTCTATGATTCCAAGTAGATATTATTAAATATAATTCACCTATTGGATGAATTTGATAAATGTTTCTTCTATCTAGCCATCTCAAACCTCATCAACTGAAATGACTACTCCAATCTTCTACATGTTCCACTTGGAGATAATATCTAAGGGAATAATTGTTGGTATCTGGATATCCTAATCAATTTTATCATCATTATATGGTATTTTTCTCACCATATAGTTCATACAGACATGGTTTTTTAAGGAAAATGTGTCCAGATAGTTTTCAAGTACTCTTACTACCCAATTCCTTGGTTTCAATTGATGGATCATTTTTTCTTTCACAATAATTGGGAAATATTTTTTTGGGCCTTTCTTGGGATCAAGTTAGATATCTATCTATCCATAGGGACCTTCAATAATCTCATGGTATCATGGATTGGAGATAATAAAAAAATGGGTTTTGGGGCATGGAGAGTAAGGTGGCCTTGGAAATCACTTTCAAGTCTATTTGGGAAGTTTATAATGATCACATGTATAATGGAAGTAAATGTAACAATGATCACCTCAAATCTAATTTTATTGTAAATATTCATGAAATATATCTCCCCCCAAAGGCTCTAAGACATGGAATGGTTTTTTTATATGTGTCTTGACCACCTTCATTGATTAAGTCGGTCATTGGGTTTCTTGGACCCTGCCTTTGTCTAGATAGAAATTGAATTTAGATGGATATTATATTGATAGAATCATGGGAGGGGGGGATATCATTCTAAACTTTCATGGTTCATTAATAATGGCCTATAATTCCTCTTATGGTGTAGACATCATGTTCATAGAGAAATCAAAATCCCTTATAAGTGGGATCTTTATATACAGAGGTAGGGATATATCCCTTATAGTGATTGAGGTGGATTCATATCTGATATCCAAATATATGGAAGGTAACATGGTGGATCACTCATCAGTGGATTATATCATCAGGGAATGAAAATTTATCCTCTCTCCCAGAATTATTATTCACAATACCTGGCACAAAGGTAATAGAATGGAATATATGTTAGATGGAATAAGAAGTTTTTTTCCCTGCTTTCTATTTATTCTTTATTATGATATTTTTCTAATTACTATAAAATTATCATTTTTTAGGACACATAAATAATCAAACACTTCAGGCCTCTGTGATACTCCTTTTTGTCTCTTCCATTTTCTTTTGAATAAAAATTTATTTTTAATAAAAAATAAATTAATAGAAGATTTTAATATGAAGAAATACTAATTATTTTATGTAAGGAAGGGCTATATCATGGATATTTTAAAGAAATCCAGGAATATTAAAGATAATGTAAATAATAAAAAATAATAAAGTGAATCGGTCTGAGAAAGAAACAAGTAGATTGGTTGGGTGGAAGACATTTGTGAATAAAAAGTTGAGTTTTGTTGAAAGATACCATATAATGGTAACTTAAAAAACATAAAAATATGTGTATAATATGTAATTAGTCTAGTCACACTATTGAAATTTTCATGAAAATAATACAGGGTCTGAATTTGGGGAATAAAATGAATAAAACATCAGAAGATACATGTACTACAAATTTTTCTGCAAGTACAAAATATTAACACTATAATAAAATTTAACAAGTTCTGGAATTATGTACAATTTTTTTATTGATGATTTGAAAGAAGCAATGAAGTTATAGGAAAAGAAAAAGAAGTTTGCATGTTCTTTGCTTGTGACTGATAAAATTTAAGTTCTACAAAAAGTAAAATTTTAATTTGAGAGGAATAATTTCATGTGTCCCATGGAAATTCAAGCATGAAAAATATAAAGGGATGCATGCTTGAAGATTTATCACAGATCTAGAGATGAATTGAAATAATTTTATAGAATGATAAATAAGTATCATCCATGTTTCTATAACTAATTAGAAGTGAAGTAATCACTTTATTACCATATATTATGTTTTTTATCTATTAAGGGAATTTAAGGTGATGCACATATTCAGGGGGATATCTAAATTAATAAGTGTTTGTTTGGAAATCTAAAAGAAAACTGTCATGGAAAAATTTATTTCAATTAGAATATTGGTGCCTACTTAGAATAATTCAATTGGTATCAACCAAAAAATCTTTTTTTTCCATCCTAGAAGAAAAATATTAATGTAGTTTATCTCTTGAGGAAGATATAAACTAGGGGATTCTAGAGATTTATCAAAGTAGAGTGAAAGAGCATAAATTTTGGAAAACTGGAGATTGAATAATTTCGGATATTATAGTTCTAGGTGATGTAATGTCATAAAAATAAGTTTTAGATGATAATAATGTTTCAAAAATAAAAAATATATAAATTAAATACTCTTTTATTGGTAAAGAAATAATTTGAAAAAAATATATTTTAAACAACCCCTGAAATAAGATTTTTAAATGGGTATCACTTAGTGAATATTTTATGGATATCTTTGAGGTCTAAGTTGGTCAATTTTGTTTTATAAACCGATCAATGCTCACATAGACATAGAGTTGATTCATGTATGCCTCATTGTTCAAGAAAAGTGATGCAAACCATATCTCGAGTTATTCAGGATACTCTTTTAGTAAAAATAAATATAAGGGGAGAATAAGAAATCTGAATGAGGCATGAGATGATTATTTTTACCCTAACAAATGGAGATTTTAATTTATTATCATATGACATTAGAATTAAATTGGATATTGACAATAGTTCCAAAGTGTAATATTAAAGATCCCAATTTGATTGTGGTGTTGAGTGTTGTATTTTCTGTCAATGTGAAGTCAATGAGAAGTAAAGTTAATTTGTGCCAAAGGAGAAGAACAAGAGTGAATAAGAAGATGGTTACACCTAAGGTTGTTTCAGGTATTAAAACTTTATAAGTTTATATAATTATAATATATAATAAAATAAAATGTTAGTTCTATATTAGATGATGACATTTATAGAGATTTGATGGTTTTCCCAAATGATAAGAAAGTTGGCATATAGAATAAATGAAGTGAAGATTATATCTAATGATTTTTGAGATGAGATTAAGATTTAATCTATTAAAAGTGATTAAGGTTGTTGATATAACTATTTACTATATTTCTATAAAGGATGAAATTTTCCTAGAATTTAAAATATGAAATTTGGGAAGCTATGTTTTTTAAAAAATTGATCACGGAAGAATACACTATTGGAATATAGGTGAATCAGAAAATAAACTCATGGTAGATGATATTAAAATAAAAAAAATGTTTTTCTAGAAGTTTCATATGGATAAATGTAAGAAGATAATCTAAAGTGATCTAGAGGATGAGTTGGGTAGAAGATAAACCCATGACAGATACACCGTTAGAAGAGATGTTAGATGACAGATGCACACATGGAAATTACATGGTGTAGTGGGAAAACAGGTGACCAAAATATATGGTATGTGATAGATAAAATAAATTATGGGTGTATAATATTATTACCAAATTAAATAATCTTACATATTGGGAAATATATTTTTTTTAGGGAATATATTTTCCATAGGAGTTGAATTTGATAGATGAAAAATAATGTGAGTTAATAAGGTAGTAAATGAGCATCAAATTTTGTCCTACAGAGATAGTTAGAGAGAGCCTCTATGAATATAAGGAAGTTTTAGAGTTAAATAACTCTTAGGAATAATTAAACTGTATTTTACATTGTGTCATAATCATAAATAGGTTCAATTAATATAATAAACTTGAGGTGGTTGAGAATAGATAATGTCAAAAGTATCAGAAGGTAAATCTTTTATGTGTTTGAAATATGATATAAGAGTTTGATTCAATGGTAGTTAAGGATTATCTAGGGGTATCATGCATCGAAAGAAGTAATATCATAGAATAAGCATAAATTAAGGAGGTTGTGTATGAACACTGGAAGTAAAGTAAGTTAGTGATATTGATGAACTTTGGTTGATGTAAATCCAAAGTTTTGGAATGATGAAAGTACAATTGGATGATCCTATGTATAAATAAAAGTGAAATTAATGGAGCCCAGTTGTTCAAAGGTTAATGAAATTGGGTGCTAGAAATTGAAGATGATCAGAAGGTGTTCTAGTCAATAAACGAGAAGATAAGATACTAAAGTAATAGCTCAAAAATATATTGGAGTAATGGAAGATAAAAAAAATAGAGGCTTAGGAGCTTTTTCAGAGTTTTTTGAAGATCCAAAGGATAAGGGTTATTAGTATATAGAAAAAGGTATAATTAGACATTAAATAGTCAGATGATAAAGGACTTGAATATGACAGAGTGATTTCACATATCTTTTATGTGAATTAAAATTCAAGGTGATGATGTTTAACTAGAATGTCAAGAAATAATATTCATGAAGGATAATTCATGATTCTAGATGAGGTATATTAGAGTCTTGAAAAATCGATGATGTTGAAATTTTGGGGAGATTTGATAAAGAATTACTTTGATATCTTTGGATTCATTCAAAGTCATCCAACTAAAGAACTAAGTTAATAGGAATTTCAAATTTGAATCTCACGTTCCCCAAATTTATCTGAGTGAGTTTGGTTATATATAAGAGGAACTTTATTTGGGGGAAGAGGTGTTGTAAATGAAATATTAAGAGGGGAAAATGATTGTTTACTAGTATATTTTGACGTATTTTTAGGGTTATAGTTTTGAGGAGTTCAAACTGTAATTCTAAATATTAGCAATAAGTTTCCATATAATCAAAAAATAGAAGTTATGATAAAGACTGGAGTTAAGTGGAAACCTACATAACATTTTTATATTGAAGTTCATAGATAAGTGAGAGCTTTGAAAGTTACCTTTTCATATGATAGATTACATGAATAACTTTCATGCAGCTATAGTGATTATTCAGTGGAAACTAAAGAGTTTTATTTTGGAAAAATATATAAACTTGATGAATAGACATCACAAATAAAAAATAATATCTTATTCATAAAGTTTTTAGATAACCTTTAAATACTAGTGGTTCTAGTATAAATTATTCCAACATTCTATTTAGGAGGCTGGAGACTATGGGATACAATATAAAGATATATTAACTTGCATAATATAGTGTATAATAGTGATGTGGATAATACCTACCCCAATTATGGGATAAAAACTATCCGATTTTAATCACTTACAATAATAGTGAAAAATTTGTGTCTTGGGATAATAACTGAACATAACAAGGATTAGGTTTCCCACATTGGAACCAAAACTTATAAAAATATCAGTATTATTCTATTCCTTTTCATTATCTTCATTTTATATAGGAGTAAGTGTTGAGGGTGCATAATCAAAATCCAAATATCTTAACCAATACATAGGTTTGAATAAAAAAGGGGTAAAAACTTTAAATTTGAATAATTCAGTAAAATTGGTCTACACTAATTCACCCCCCCCCCCCACTCTTAGTGTAACAACATGATACACTGGTCACTTCACCCTAGAAAACTACAAAGAATTATACTTGAGATCAAAGGGTAATAAATAAAGGGACAATAAAGATTTAAATGTTTTTAAGATGTATTTTACATTCCAATGTAATTTAATGATCAAGTATATATCTATTTCACTAAGACTACTAAACTTTTGGATCATATGTATGTAATCTATTTATTCTTTTTCTAGTTTAATAAATAACCACATACCTTGGGTAGATTGAGTCAGGATTGTTACACTAAACAACTTTCATTCAAACTCCAGCCATGACATCCCCATGAGAACCCATACATCGCATGAAAAACACATAAAACATGGGATTTTTAGTAGGAAGAAAATGTCTAATGATAAGTTACCACATCATCATCAATAGTATGAAGAATTGAGAAAAATTAATCATGTCATCTTTCATATCTATGGAAGAAAACAATATAAAGAATAATGCACAATATATCCATTGGTCCATAAGAAGCAATTTGAAAGAAAACCTCCTAAAACCGAATGTTCCTTCTAAAAATTAAATATGTAACAAGGATACTAGAAGGTCTAAGAACTGGATTCCATGGATAGGTGTATCCAAAACTAAAAATCCCAAACACCCCAGCCACACACCTTCCGAACACTCATGAACTCACAACACACAACCCAAGTAGAACATGTAAAAAATAGAATTAAAGCACCCAATTAAGGAATATAGAGATTTAATTTGGTTTGGAATAGGATCTTATTTAACATGAAACAATAACTTCAATAGAATAGAAAACAATAGATTGTAGTGGAACAATCCAAAGCACAAGCTAACTGAAACTTAAGTGTGACTAACACAAGTACAATGCATGTGACCCCGCTCTATCTATTTATATATGTACATCATAGTTATCATCCAATTATATTGATTCTACTATCATCCAATCTTTTCAGATGTCACTCTACTTGATCAAGGCCACCGCCTAAGAACCACCACCTCAAACGATACTTCTAATGAATAGTAAAAGCATTATAAAACATATCCCTTTACTCTTACATGGACCTCTGAAGAAAACCTTATATATCCATTGATAACCATAAAGTTATCATTACATATTATCAATAGAGTTATCCCAATGCAAGCATAAATTCCACAATTCATTATCTAGGTTTAGAAACAAATATCAATTTTGGACATTAATTTTCAATGAACCATCTCAAATTTGTTTCCATGTGATGTTTTAGAAGCCTCTACTTTTAGAAAGAAACTCCACTTACCAAAAAAATGGCTTCTCACATAGACAATACTAGTAATTTCCAACTTGAGAATCATTTTCCAAGCTTCATTAGAAAGACCTTATAGTCACCAACACCATGTTTTGTATTATCCCCTCTTCATTTATTCTCTTCTATTCTATCGGATCTTTTGAGATTTTTCAACCTCCAAGTTATTCAATCCTCACTAAAGTGTAGCAGTGCTCTAAAATTTCCTTAGCTATAAATCAACATATTTACTAGATTTTTATCCTCTTTAACATTTAATACTTCCAACACTCTGTCTTCTAAAAGATTCCATATAAAGTAGTTATTTAGTTGAATTTTCTTTGTTTGGGAGTGAAATGTGGAGTTCTTGGCTAAGTGAATAACTCTACAATATCCCAATATATTACCTCTATCTGATCTCCTCCAGTGGACCCTTTTTTTATAGTTGGTTCCCTAGAACTAACTTCTATGTAATTTATGATAAATTTTATATGTGGTTTTTAATATTAATAAACTCTTTATCACATTGTGATTTTTCTTCTATATAATGTAGTATGTGATAATCTCCTAAGATTAGTTGTCACACTAAATGGTAATAGCAGTTCCCCACTATAATGAGAACTCAGAAGTGCTATGACATTTTTCTTTAATATATGTTTTGTAGCTAGATTATATAATTTTAGGGACACAAATGATATAGTCTATTATAAATAGAGACTCATAGGACTTTGAGTCACCTTCTCATAGTGTACTCCCATGGTAATATCTAGTAGGATATTATGAGAACTATACCTTCCAGTAAAAAATCCACATTTATATGTGTCATTAGATGTTCCTATCTATGAAAATTTGTATTGGTCCTTATACTTTAATATTATTATTATTGAGTATTATGAGTCTCACACTTAGATGTATAGATGAAAATTTTGATGATAGATGTTCATAGTGAAGTAGGATATGTTGGGTGTGTTACGAGTAATATTGCATTAATGAATAATGAGAGAAAGTATTTGTCCTTTATGTTTGTTAACAGAAGTTAATATCTCAGGCCCTTTCATGGAAATGATGAAGTTCCCAGTCAGGATCCAAGTATCACTGAGATGGGGAGGGGTTGAATCAGTGATACCTTTTTCTTTTTATGTTTCCTTTGAATTGAAACAACCTTAACCTCCTATTAAAGATTTTCTTCTTTGTTGAACACACACAACCACAAGAACACAAGATTTACAGGGTTCACTACTCAATAAGAGTAGCCACATCCTTGGAATGTTATGAAAATAATCCAATACCACACAATCCACTAGAAAAAAAATCCTTTGATGTGGAATACAATGAGTAGGATATACCCTTACACTCATGTAGCACTTGGAAAACAATCCTCAAGTGCGTGTGCACCCTCTTTGCACAAATAGGGAATTATAGTATTTCAGTGCTTCTTCACAATTGAACAGATGTAATCTCTGAAGTTCAAATCTTCACTTTCCTACCCAGAAGCTGGTAAGAACTTTCATGTGTACAACTGAATATGTGGGAAGACCCCAAATTTTTCGCACAGCCTTTAGGATATCTTGAGCGCAATTCCAATGCCTTGCGCGTAAAAATTCACTTTTGGTGTGAAAACTTTTTTCACGCAACTCCCCTTTTTCGTGCAACCTTTTCTCTTTTCGCGCAACTTCTCTTTTTCCGCGCAACTTTTTCTCTTTTCACGTACCTATCCTCTTTTCACGCAAACTTCTTTCTTTTCGCGCAAATCACTCAGCGTATTATTTTACGTGCACCAGAGCTCAGGATTTCTTCTAAGTGTCGAGCATTAACAAATGAGAGGGGTTCACCTCATATTTATAGGCATTTTTTACCCCACGCAAAAAACACAAATCTGCGCGTAAAACCTCCTTCATGCGCGTAAAAACTCTTTTACGCAACTTCATATTTCGCACAATGCTCCAATATTTCGCACACCTCATGCCTTTTCCAATTTTTGAGCTCTTGATCTTGAAACACCCTTTACGCAAAAAACTTCATTCCTCTATTTTGCGCATCTTGTAGATATTTCGCGCAGCTTTTCATTTTGCGTGCATCCCGGTGATTTTTCGCGCAACCCGCTACTATTTCGCGCACCACTTTATATATTATTATTTTTCTACGTAACCTGCCTAAATTTACGTGCACTCAATGCCTTTGCCATTATTTTATGTTCTGACCTTAAATCATGCCTTGCACTCCAAATTCTAAACCATCTTCAATCTTTCGCGCAACATCCATTGCTAAAAACGCATCTTCATCTTCTGATTTCCAGGCCCTAAAATTTGGAAAACATTGGAAAATGGAGCCACCTTAAACTGTGATTTTGTGCTACCCCCATATTGTCCATTGCATTGTAATTTCTCTCTTCACTACTTCCCATAACCATTCTTCAGCTTTCATCATGAACTCCACTATCGTGATATATATCCTTTGATAGACCAGATCTAGCATCATCATAATTACAATGGGAACTACTGAAACATCCCATCTTCCAGCAGTATCATTCCTTCCAATCAAAACTGTATATGATTCGCATAATCATTTCTCCCCCTTTCCTTTATAAGGATTGCATCACAAGTTCTCCTAACTTATGATATTTGTGAAATACAAATCAGCAAAGCATCATCTGATTTCAAGTCCTTTACAAAGTGAATTGATTTATCTTCTTTAACAACAAAAGACAACACTCTGCCAACGCTAACTCTTCAAACTTCTTTCTCCATCCAACTTGGTCCCAACAAATGATATATCCTAAATAAATCCAAGACCATGGTGTTCTAAAGGAAAGTTAATTTTCTATAAAAAGTCAAAGAAAGATAAATTGAGCACATAGGTTGACGACACTAACATGAAACCTACTTGATTATAGATATAAAGATAAATGGATTATATTACATAGTAAGCATCTGTATGAGGTAAAATGTCATTGCACCATTAAATTATTTCATTATGGGTACCATGGAGTGTTTCTAGATACTAACCTTGGACTTTAGGATGCTTCAACTAATTCCACTAAGAAAGAGTCCTAGAGGGTCACACACTAAGTGTGTCCAGAATCTTAGTTAAATAATTTATTATTATTTATTATTTAACATGTTGAATAAATATTATTCCCAAGTGTGGTTTATTAATTATTCATGTATGCCTGATCACGTATAAATATTTATTTTTTATTTAGTGAATGTAATATTTATTTATTTATTGTAGAATAATGTATTGATATTTATTTAATAAATAAAAAACAATATTCAAGGCCCGATAAATATTGTGGGGGGATGGAGGAACGAGTTTAATAATCTGATGGGAAACAATAAAATTGAATATTATTTAATTAAATAATATTTAATTTTAATTCACAAGTTAAGTGCATGTCAAGAAATCATATTATTATTATTATTTGACATGGGGTTTTTTGGGATTGAATAAATAATTAAGGGAACTTGTGCAATTATTTTATTTTAACCCTAGAAATATAAATATACAATTAGTTTATTTTATAAAGAGATCCAATTCATTTGTCTTGATTGTGCACAATGGATTTGGAGAATCCTCTCAAGCCTAGAGAGCTCATTTCTCCAAGAACACTCCCAAGAATGGAAAGAAATCATCCTCTATCGAATCAAGGAGAACACTTTGAAAGTAGATCTCGAAGTGATCAAAGGTGGACAATGCAAGCGCAAGGATCTATCATTTTATTACTCAGAGATTCCTTCAGTGACATCTGGATATTTTTGGAACACATGTGGATCACCGCTAGATAAAATCTATACTTGGTTTCTTCTTCTCTGGACCAGGTTCATCGTCTTCCTCCTGAGTCACTACGAGGTCGTAGAGGGCGACCTCAGGAACGCTTTGGGAATGCGGTGGTTCCTTGTCTATTTTCCCCTTTCTTGTTGTAGGTTCTTTGTTTAGATTTGATGGTGGTTTCTTCGGGTTCAGACACGGGCACAGTAGCGGATCCCCGGTCTGGCTTGGTGGTCTTCTGGTTTATTCACATGTCTGGTGCTGCAATCCTCCAAATCTCCTCTGCTCTTTTTTCCCTTCCCCTTTGTATGTGACTCCACGATGGTCAGGATCGAAGGATGCTTGAGAGATTTGGGATGGTTTTGGTGATTCTGATGATGGCGTTGATGAACTGGGTGGTTGTGGGGTGTGGTTTGAGGCTCTCTTGGTGTGACACGATTTGTGACTGGCCTCGACGGCAGTTCTCGGTATTGGTGGTGGTGCAGGTTCCTCCCTCTGGTTCTTGTCCGTCAGCCCTCATGGTGTTGCTCCAGTCCCCGGCGTGGTGTCTGGTTTGGATGGGAGGTCTCAGATGCAGTGGTGGTGCTGTTTCCTGGGAATGGGTGATGCGTTTGATGGATTGTCGCAGTGCAAGGCAGCAAGAGATTGCGTTTTGATGGTGTTTTTTGGATGGGTTGGTCCTTGGTAGGTGGTTGATGTTGTTTGGTTTCTTCTTTTGGGCAGGTCTGGTCTTGGGTTTGATTCCAAGTCCAACCTGCTTATGATTTCTTTTGTGCGCATGATGGTTCTCACTTACCCTCAAAGTGTTTTTATAAAATCAAAAAAAAAGTATTGAGGAACTATGGTGGACCGCAGATCTATCACCAGATTCATCAATAAAGAAATAATTCCATAAAGTTAATTCTTTATTTAATTAAATTAATTATAAATAACATGTGATGATCCTATCTCTAGTTTTAGTGTAATTATCCATTTTCTATTTCTTTTATTCAATTCCATCAATCATGGTGTTCATCGTCGTATAAATATAAGATTGATCACTGATTATGGAAAAAAGAAAAGCTAGGAACTGCCCATCACACGCTTCTTTTGTAACCAAAACCTATAAGTGGTATCAAAGAGATCACATAATTATTTATAATTATTTAAATATCATTGGTGTTTTACCCATTTACAATTTAGTTTTTCAATTAATGTTTCATAATTCTTTTAATATGAATCATGATATTTGTTTCTTACTCTTTTTTTTCGTGTAGATCTAATCGAGAAGATTAATTTTATGATTAAAATAAAATCAAGGAACTCATATAGAGGTTCCAAGGTTTCTGTCTAGACAAAAAAGGACTAAATGTTGTGTAACTAGAGTTAAAAATTATGTAGTCATGTTCAATTCATTGGAATTTATTCAAAAATTAATTCAAGATTATGCATTAATTACACGATTTAATTACACCACGTGTTGACCAAAACATAACAATGCACAGTTAGCTAGATTACACACCGTGTAGCCCATTTACACAGTGTGTAGTCCCTTTGAGTCAAAGACATCCCATGTATTTCAATGCACGACCTACCTGACTGATGAACATGTAATTTGGATGTCACATGCCATATAGCCCATTGGACATGTCATGTACTCCAGTTTTTTAGGTACGATTCACAAGATGAGTCCCTAGGCATGTACCTCGGATAGATGGTGATAGATGTACATGCAATATAGCTCGGATTCACACACCATGTACTTATACCAAGTTACATAGATTTAAAATTTATTTATTTTACTATGTAAACCTTGAGATATGTAATTGTGTGGGTTCATAAAGATAGGACACACCATGTGACAGGTTTTAATATACATAAATATTTAAATGTTTAATTAATATCTATTTAATGTTCAGATCTTATTATCATGTATGATTCATATTATAATTTGTTACACAACGTTCATTTATTCATAACACATGACTGAAAAAATCATGTAATTTGTGTAATCATTCATGAAGTACATGTTGTGAAAGTATGTGATAAGTCGTGTATGCCATATGTCACATGAGTAAAATAGTATATGAGTATAACACATGTTCGGTAGAATCATACAGGTATTCACCATGTTTCCTCTAAGGTACATTTGTGTACATAGTTAATTTTTAATAAATTTATTTAATATGTTTAAAATTATAATGGATAAGAATATCAAGGAAATTCAGATGGTGATTAAGATAAAATAATTAATTAATTAAAGATAATAATTAATTGATTCAAGCATGATTTATCTCAAATAAGAATGATTAATAATTGAATACTAGTTTTATTAAATGCATAATTAGATGCATTCATGTGGATGATCCTAAGCTAGACTAGACCTTTGTATGTGATTGGTTTCATTTAATTTATTATTAAATTAATTTTTTGTTCTGTGTTCCTTCTCTACTCTTATTATGTAGGGTCTTTGTGCCAATGTTTTATTTTATGTAAACCCATTTTCCCCTCACCTATGTGTGAGTAAAAGTCATATCTAATAGATGTAACTCCCAAGCTCGTGGAGGTGGTTCAAGTTTGGAGCTGAGGTGAAACCAATCCAAGGAGATATATTTTTGGATAGGTGGAAAACTATAAATATGAACCTTAATTGGTTCAAGGTGTTTTTTTCCTAGGTCAAAAATTAGTTTATCAACTGCTAGATAAACTAACCATTATTATAAGCTCATGATCATACCCTTTATTATTTTATTTTTTCTAATTTCATGGTTATTTCATTATGGATGTTTTTTCTCAATCACATAAATTAATGAAATTAACCAGCATGCAAGATATAACTAAAATAAGTTGGCTTATGTATAAATATTATCTAAAACATGGTTAATCACTAAAGTAAATACAATTAATATTAACAAACATATGATAAAGATAATAATTTGAAATTTATGAATAAAAGGATAAAATACATAAATTAAATATATTAATTCAGTATAGTCTTCCATTACTTTGGCTAAAATCAAACCATAGTTTAAATTTCTTGACCAACCCAAGTTGGGGTGATTTCAATTATATGGTAATTTTAACTTCAATTTTTGGGTTGAATTAGCTTATTTCACATCAAGGGTTGACTTCCAAAGTAGGACTTGGTGTAATTTAGAGGAAATGGTTGAGGAAATACAATTAAGGATTTTTGGATTGAGGAGTCCACTCAGTGGATCAAGGAATTGTGAGTTAATGTAGTTAGCATTTAAAATGTCTGCCTAAAACCATTCAAGTTTCTTGACTAACCCAAGTTGTGGTAATGAGAAGGGGAATATGGATCCTTTCCACCTGAATATCCAAAAAATACGATAGTCTGAAGCCAATGATGAGGGTTATTGGGTTTAGATAAAATAGTGGGTGACTAATAAATATAATATTTATTTATTTGTCTAAATTATATCAGATAAAGTACTAAAATTCTTCTTATCTTATTTTGTATAAACATCCTTAAAATGACATTAACCATATCATTATGATCTATATACTTGAGAAGGAAAACATTCTCACTGGTAAAAATTTACAAGAGTGGAAAAGGCACCTACATGTCATCTTTCACTATAAAAGGAAATTATATATGCTAGAAGAACCTTTTTTAATTGCGCCTGGTAATGAGGAAAGTGATGAAGATATATCTCTCTATGAGAAACACCTGAATGATTATATAGATGTTCAATGCTTTATGATATCATCCATGTCCAATGAGATTGTGAAGCAACATGAGGACATGGATGTGTACATCATGATGTCTCACCTTTTGGATATCTATCAATAGAAGGTGAGACAAGAAAGGTATGAGATATCCAATGCTTTGTTCAAAACTAATCTTAGAGAGTCTATGCCAGCTAGGCCTCATGTAGTCAATCTTATTGGCACATTGAATGCCTGGATATCTAAGGGATTAAAATTCCCAGATGAGTTGGGCACAAATATCATACTTTCATAACTTCCCAAGTCCTTATCCAACTTTATTTTTAATTACAATATGATAAATAATTAGAAGAATCTTTTGGAACTTCTTACTTTAATTATGCAAGTGAATAAGGACATGGGGCATGAAAAACCCATAGCCCTTATAGTGAATAAGAAAATGAAGAACAATTAAAAGGGGTACAAGACTTATAAATAATCTAAAGATCTTGCGCACCATCCTTCCAAGAAGAAAAGATCTATAGTCAAGTAAAGGAAAATAAGGTAGTATGTTTTTCATGTGGAAAGTCAGGACATTGGAAGAGGAGTTGCACCTGGAAGAAAGGGGAAGTTAAAGGTGCATTCATTATTGAGTGTAATATTTCAATATCTATGAATTGGGTATTACATAAAGATTTTGGGGATCACATATATATCCAAATGCAAGAACCAAGTAGATTTTGATAGATTTATAGAGGATAAGTAGATCTAAGTGATGTTAATGGTGCAAGGCTAGATGCTCTAGTCATTGGTGACTACCAACTCTGATTTCCAATGAGAATGATTTTTGTTTTGAAATATTGTTATTATGTACCTAAATTTACCAAAAACATAATTTTTTTTTATCATTCCTAGATATAGATGGGTTTATTTTCAAATTTGGAAATAAAAGTGGTTTATTTTATAAGGACAACATATGTTATGTTATGGATCATTTAAACAATGCTATTTATGTATTAAATTACTAAAACCAGGTGTTGGAAACTGATAATGAATCATGTTCACATGAATCATAAAACACCCATCTTTGGCATCACTATTTTGGTCATGTAAATGAGAATCGTTTGAAAAAACTCTATTAAGGTGGTTATTTAAACTCTACTGAGCTAAAACCACTTGAAATATGTCATGCTTGTTTCCAAGGAAAAATGACCAAACCAACTTCTGGTGGATAGGGTGAAAGGGATACAGAGCTTATAGGATAGGTACACACTTATGTGTGTGGACTGTTTCCAGTGGGATCAAGAGGTGGATATTCTTACTTCATAACTTTTACTGATTAATTGAGTAGATATGGCTATATCTACTCAATGAGGTATAAGTTTGAGTCCTTTTATAAATTCAAGGAATTAAATAATGAAGTAGATAATCAACTTGGTAAAAAATATAAATAATATTTGATTGGATTGAGGTGGTGAATATATTAACCAAGAGTTCATCGACCTTTTACGAGAGTTTGAGATTCTATATCAACTCACTCCACATTATACACCATAGTGGAATGGTGTTATTGAAATGAGGAATCGTACCTTGTTAGACATGGTAAGGTCAATAATGATTCATGCAGATCTTCCATTATCCTTTTGGGGATATTCATTACAAACTACGACATACACATTAAACCAAGTTTCAAATAAAGTGTAAAATGGAATTCCATTTGAGATATATACTGAAAATAAACCCATTTTGTCACATACAAATGTATGGGGTTGTGAGGAATTTTTCAAGGCCTTCTTGGGAAACAAACTAGAACCATGTGGCATGAAGTGTATCTTTATAGGGCATACTAAGGAAATTATGAGATACTACCTATATAAAGCCTCAGATAAGATAGTGATTGTCTCTAGACAAACTATCTTTCTTGAGAGGGAGCACATACACAAAAAGGATAGTGGGATAAATATTGAATTTTATGAATTTTATGCTCAAGATACATAAGATTTGGAATAGGAATAGATTCCACAGGTCCCCATGGAAGAAGTAGTTTCTAAAACACAAGTATTGAAAAGGAGTGTAAGAGAGATAAACGAACTATAGAGATATGGTTTTCTAGTCATTGAGGATGGTGACTCATTATTGGTTAACAATGATGAACCTCTATCCTAAAAAGAGGTAGTAGAAATCTTGTAAGTTGCAAGATGGAAAGAATCCATGTATTCTGAAATGGATTCCATGTATCAGAACTAAGTTTGGGTTTTGGTCGATGTTCCAATTGATGTAAATCCTATTGGATGCAAATGGGTATTCAAGAGGAAATTAGATATTTAAGGTAAAGTAAATACCTATAAAGTAAGGCTAGGGGATAAAGGGTTTAAAAATATTCAAGTAATTAACTATGATGAAACCTTTTTTCCAGTTGCTATGTTTAAATTAATTATAATTCTACTTGCTCTAGTAGCTTACCATGACTATGATATTTTGCATATGGATATCAAAACTGCATTCTTTAACATGAACCTTTGAGAAGATTTATGTATGATACAACCAGAAGGTTTTGTGAGTTAAAGTTATTCCAAAATAATTCACAAGTTTCATAGAACCATTTATGGATTAAAGCAAGCATCCAGTTCATGCAACACTCGATTCAATGAATCCATCAAATAATTTGGTTTCATAAAGAAAAAATGTGAGCCATGTGTTTACAAGAGTTTTAGTGGGAATATGGTCATTATACTTTTAGTATATATTGATGACATATTACTTATTGGAAATGACATACCAGTATTACAGTCAGTTAAGTACCAGTTGAACAAGTATTTATCTATGAAGGACTTAGGTGAAATGTCATATATTCTAAGGATCAAGATCAATCATTATATATCCAAGAGGTTTCTTAGACTAAGTCAAAGTATATATGTTAACCAGATACTAAAGATATTTACTATGGAAAAATCCAAGAGGGGATTAGTTCCAGTGTCACATGGTTTTCGTATTTCTAAAAAAAATGTGTCCTCAGACACAACATGAGAAAGAGTGAATGAGTAATATCCCATACACACTTTGGTGATAGGGTAAATTATGTATACCATGTTATGTACTAGACTTGATGTTTTCTATGCACTAAGCATGGTAGGTAGATATCATACAGATCTAGGAGAATGGCATTGGACTGTTTTTAAGTCTATCCTTAAGTATCTGAGAAGAACTATGAATATGTTCCTAGTATATGGAGGAGATGAGGAGCTGGTCATCAGAGGTTGTACTGATTCTAGTCTTAAAATAGATCAGAATGATTTAAAGTCACAATTAGGATATGTTTTCTATCTCAACAGAGGAGTTGTGAGCTAGAAGAGTTCAAAGTAGTCAGTTATCGTTGATTCTACAATGTAGGTTGAGTATATAGCGTCTTATGATATAGCCAAGGAAGTTGTTTGGATTCAAAACATTTTTCAGGAGCTTGCTGTGGTACCTAGATGTAAACAACCTATCACATTGTATTATGATAATACTACAGTAGTGTATCTTAAAAAAGAGACAAGGTCACACCAACAGACAAATCTCATACTCCAAAAGTATCACCTCTTGAGGGTTTTTTATCAGAGGGGTGAAGTTATTGTCAGTATAGTACCCATGGAAGAGAATGTAGAAAACCCCTAAACTAAAGGCCTATCTCATCAGAAGTATGAGTATCAGTGAGATCTAGCGAATTGATGGGTTTTAGTATTTGGCGCTAGTACAAGTGGGGGTATATTGGATTTGGTGCCCTAGGACCAACTTCTATGTACTTTATGATAAATTTTATTCATGGTTTTTAATATTAATGAACTCTTTATCACATCATGATTATTCTTTTGTTTAACGTAGTATGTGATAATTTCTTAAGAGTAGTTGTCGCACTAAGAGGCCATAGTAGTTCCCAAATATGAAGAGAACCTGGAAGTGCTATGACAATGTTCTTGAATATATGTTTTATAGCTGAATTATATCATTTTAGGGACAAAAATTATACAGGATTTCAGGGGTGGAGACTAATAGGACTTTTAGACACCTTCTCATGGTGTATTCCCTTGGTAATATCCAGTAGAATATTATAAGAATGAGATACAACAATAGGAAATCCACAATTATATGTGTCATTGGATGTTCCTATCTATGGATGAGTATATTGGTCCTTAGACTTTAAGATTATTATTAATGAGTATTATGAATTGTACACGTAGTTGTATTGATGAAAACCATGATGACATATGTTTGTGGTGAAGTAGGATATGTTGGGTGTGTCATGAGTAATGTTCCATTAATAAATAATCTGATAAAGGATTTTTCTTTTATATTTATTAATGGAAGTTGATATCGTAGGATCTTTGATGGAAATAATATATCCTAAATAAATCAATTTCCATGGTGTTCGAAATGAAAGTTCATTTTCTAAAAATTCAAAGAAAGATAAATCGAGCACATGGGTTGATGGCACTAGAATGCAACCTGCTTGATTAGAGATATCGATATAAGAGGATTATATTACATAGTAAGCATCCTTATGAGGTAACATGTCATTGCGTCATTAAATTCTTTCTCTATGGGTGCCTTGGCATGTTGCAAGATGCTAACCTTGGACTTTAGGCTGCTTCGCCTAATGCCACTAAGAAAGAGGCCTAGAGGGTCCTGCACTAAGTATGTCCAAAATCTCAGTTAAATGATATATTATTATTTATTATTTAACATGTTGAATAAATATTATTCCCATATGCAGTTTAATAATTATTCATGTATTCTTGATCGCATATAAATATTTATTCGCTTTTTAGTGAATATAATATTTATTTATTTATTGACGAATAATGAAATGATATTTATTTAATAAATAAATAAACATTATTCAATAAAAAATAAATATTGTGTAGGGATAGAGGACTGAGTTTAATGGTCTGCTGAAAAATAATAAATATTGAATATTATTTAATTAAATAATATTTAATTTTTATTTGAAAGTTAAGCACATGTTGGGAAATAATATTATTATTATTATTTGACATGGGGGTTTTCTAGGCACTACTGGAAAAATGATCTATACCCACAGTTTCAAACTGTGGGTACAGCTCCCAAAACTATGAGTATAGGCTATACCCACAATTTTGGGAACTGTGGGAAACCGAGGCATTGGTATAGATCTATAACCTATACCTACAGTTTGAAAACTGTGAGTATATCTTTTTGCCACTCTTTCACAAACTCATATCCACGGTTTAAAAACCATGGGTCTAAATATGTCAAAAAATGCAGGCTGAGTTATTGGATCCCGCAACCCGCATTTCCAACATGTTGCGCCTCACCAACTAACTTGATTAACTTATATTAATATATATATATATACACATTTATCTAAATATATTAATATAAACCATCTATTTTAGAAATATAACAAGATTCAAGTTTCAAACTCGGGCCTTCCTCTTCGATCACTCAGTGCCTCACCACTCAGGGTATAGAAGTTACGTTAATATGAATCCACATTTACATAAATATATTAATGTCAAAAGCTATATATGAAAAAAAAAGGCCACAGTATTCGATGTCATGACCTACTTCACAAACTGCATTTCACCAACTAACCTAATTGCATTACATGTATATAAATATATATATACCTAAATATATTAATCTAAACTATGGGTATAGGAGGGAAAACCGTCAATATAGAGTTTTCCCACCCTAATTTTTTTCCCACTTTGACACGGGAAACATATAGCTATGATTATCTAAAACCATGGGTATAGGGTTTTTTAGCAAAAACTATACCAATGGTTTTCCTATAGAACCGTCAGTATATGTCTCGAACCGAAACCTATACCCACGGTTTTCCCAAAACCGTGGGTATAGGTTCGGACAGACTCGTATTCCCATGGTTTTGGGAAAACCGTGGGTATAGGGGGACCTATACCACAGTTCTTCCCAAAACCATGGGTATATAGACTTTTTCCAGTAGTGAGGATTAAATAAATAATTAATGTCACTTGTGAAATTATTTTATTTTAACCCTAGAAATATAAATATCCAATTATTTTATTTTCTCAAGAGAGACAATTCATTTGTTTTGGTTGTACGCAACAGATTTGGAGAATCCTCTTAAGCCTAGAGAGATCCCTTCTTCAAGAACGCTCCCAAGAACGGAGAGAAATACTCCTCCACCAGATCAAGGAGAACTCTTTGGTAGAAGTTATTGAAGTGATCAAAGGTGGAAGATTCAAGCATAAGGATCTACCATGCTAGCACTAAAATATTCCTTCAACAACACCTAGAGATTCTTGGAACACATATGAATCACCTCTAGAGGAAATCTACACATGGTTTCTACAATGTAATGATGGTGGACCACATATCTATCACCAGTTTCATCAATGAAGAAATAATTCTTTAAAAATAATTAATTATTTAATTAAATTAATTATAAATAACATGTGATTATCCTTTCTCTGGTTCTGACGTAATTATCCACTTTCTATTTCTTTTATTAAATTCTGTGGATTATGGATTTCATCATCATATGGATCTCGGATTGATCATCAATTATGGAGAAAAGTAAATCTGGGCCCCACCCATCACACGCTTCCACTACACCTATAACTGATACCTATAACCACACCAACTCCTCCCTTCTTCCATAATTGCAATGTATTCATCTTTTTTGGTTGATAATGAAACTACTGATTGTAACCTGGATATCTGACTCGTAGAAATGACTCTGAAAGTAAACAAAAGTCTATGGTGATATTTTCTGAGTTTTTATCTCCACCAAATTAAATATCCATAAATCCTTATAAAGGATCATTATTTATTAAATATAGTAAAATATTCATTGTACCTTTGAGATACCATAAGATCTACTTAATAGCCTCTCAGTGTTCTTTTCATGGATTTTCTATAAACATGATAACCACACCTAATACTTGAGAAATATAAATCCTCTTAAAAACCATGGAATACATTAGAAGTCCTATATATGATGCATATAGAACCTTTTCCATATACTTGGAGTCCTCGTGCATTTTATGTGTCGTACCCTTAAAAGGTTTAAAGTGTCTGATAAGGGTTGTGCTTAAAACATTTGACTCAATCATTCTAAAACTCACCAATACTTTTTTGGATATAATCTAATTAATAAAGTAATAGTTTTCTAGAACCCAAGTATCTTCTAATCCTTATTCCTAAGATCCTATTAGTATAATCAATATTCTTTATTTAGAAACTTCTATACAATTCACACTTAAACTCTTCCAGACTCACCATCATAGGTCTGTATAATAGTAATTCATAAACATAAAGAAAATCTATGATTAAAATTCCATCTATATACACCTTATGTTAGTAAAATTTATCATCATTTATCTAGATGAATTTTGGTTTTTACATGAAGTTATCAAACATTTTATTACAATGACTTAGTGCCTATTTAATCCCATAAAGACTCCACTTAACCCTTCACTCTTGGTCCTCATTTTATTTTTGTATAAAACATTCCAGTTTCTCCACATATATTTCTTATTCAAAATATATATAAAGAAAAGTAGTCTTGACATCTAATTTTTCAAGAAACAAACCTTCTATGGAAACCAATTTGAGTACCATCCAATTTTTTTTGGGTTTAACAAGTGAAAAATTTTCACCAAATTTTAAACCTTTTAATTAGTAAAATACCTTCACAACTAGACACACCCTATATCAAAATATATAATTAACTTATTCCTTTATATAATAAACCCACTTATTCTGAAGTTACATCATTCCTTATAGTTATTTTGTTATCTCCCATGTATTAAAAAAATATAAGGAATTAATATCTTCCTTCATTTATAACTCCCACTACAATGATTCACTAAGAATTATCACCATATTGAGGCTCTTGGGTTCCCCACCAAGAATGAGAATTAAAAAGTTCATTATGAAATTAAAATTTTGAGTCATGAATTGATTATGTTTATGTCTTATGTTATTTATAAAATACCACCCAAAAATTTCATGAAATAAAGTATAAGGATTATCTATAAGGGTGAATCTTCTTGATATTTGGAGAAGATATTTTTAGTTCTAGACTCAACCAAGACTCTAAATATAGTGGTGGTTTTGGAACCTTCTCTTCTCTTGGACCCTATCTCAAAATTCTTGAATCATCTTTCTCTTTCTTTCTATAGAGATTAAGGGTTTCATAAAGTGGTGGAGTGGTTAAAAATAATTGATGGAATCATTAATTCTATAAAGACTTGTGAAACTTCATGGGTAAGATATATTATAGGATTTATTATGATATTTAGTTAATCTTGGTTGTAGTTAATGGTCCCTTCCCAGTTTTATGAGGACATGTCTTAGTAATTATTAAAGATGATGTTTGTTTAGTGGTTTTAAGTTGGGGAGATATCTTGAGTTCATCATTAGGTTGAGTGTTCAGTGAAGGAGTTTGATGATCATGTTTCATAGATGATGGCATTTTCTCCTAATCTATTCATCGATGACTTAAAGAAATTACATTTATTTGATGGAGCCCTTCACCCATAACTTGGATAAATTATTCTTAGATATGGATTGGAATCTTTTGAGGTGGATTTTGAGGAGGACAGGTGGGAAGAATCTAGATAGTCTAGGAAATTATTGATAGATGGTACCTCAGTTATACCTAATATTACTAAATATGACTCATTGTGAGTGGTATAAGCTAGATAATCTAAAGTTGGAATTTCATGTTAGTGGGGGTCAATCATCTCGGGACCCTGATGCTTCTTGTAATAAGAGGTGACCTATCGTGTGCTTCCAATGTAGATATTTGGCATACTCTAAGACTTATTGATTAAAATCTATAAGTATATTCCATTTTTTTGGTCATCAGATCAATTTTCAAAAGTTTTATATATTATTTTATCAGAATATGTCTCAGGTGAGATCAGGTTTCAAGTGATTATTTGTTTTTTGGATTTCTTTTTAGTTTATTTAGATTAGATTAAGGATTTTGAGGTAATAATTATGTGTTTTTTTCTCCTTGTATTCCTATTTGATATATTTTTATGGGATTTTGGGTATGTTGTGGTTTTTTTCAGGCATAATTGGTGTAATATTTTTTCTTGAGGCTTATATATGTGATTTCATTGTGATGAGGTGTGATTAGCAATGGGTAGTCATGGTAAAGACCTTGGGTTCATGCTTGGGTGACTAATATATTGGAAACATCAGTTTAGGTTATGTTATGTCTAGTGTTTGGTTTTTTTTTGGATTTTATCATGAGATGGTGTTCTGAGTTTGGGATCATAGGTTACCCACTTCTTCTATTTTTCGACTTAATGTTCAAACTATATCGCTCCTTGTTGAGGATGGTTGTGGTTGATTGTCCTTGTTCTTTTTTTTGTTAAAAAGGTATCAATAGGTTCATTGATGGATTTTTTGGGATCATTTTTTGGATGTTTGGTTGTTTTTTTGGATTTTATCTCTCTCTTGGGGTTTTATCAATCACATGTGGAAAGTGATAGATTTCCTTTCCTCAGCTGTTGTGAGGTAGTGATGTTTATCTTTTTTGGAAAACATTCTTATAAAAGGTATTGTTCTTTGTTTATCCATTTTATATGTATTATAAATGTTGGGGTCCTATGTAGGTATCCTTTTTCTTAGGTATCTGAGTTAGATGGTTGTATTTTGGTTGCGCTTGGAGAGGTTTGGTGTTTTAGAAAATCGGTTTGGTTGGTTTTTAGGATTCTGAATGGATGATTTTAATAAGGGATATTATTTAGTGGTTTATACTTCATTAAACCCTTCAAAATATTTCCCCAACCCACCCACCTCCTATAATGGGGTGTGGGAGTTTTAGTGTTTTGTCGCCTTTTATTTTCAATTGATGACTTTTGGGGGGATGAAAGTGGCATGGTGGGAAGAATTGTAACACCCATGTGGCACTTTTATTTTTAATATTATTTAATAAAGGTTTTTTTGTATTTTGGTAGTTTTGGGCTTAAATTTTTAGATTTATATATTTTTTACATGGTTTCATGGTTAGTTTGAATGGTTAAGGTGAAACCATGAAAAAAGCCTTTAATAAGGGCCTTTTTCGTTTAATTTGTTAATGCGCGGTTAGTTTGAATGGGTATCACATATTTGGAGCCAGACCATATGTTTTTTAGTGTATACAATGTGAAACCTTTTATACTTGTAGTGGTGATACATGGATTATATAGGGTTTAGATGAACCGTGTGAAGCAACTGTGCACATTTCTATAGTTTTAGTAGTGTCTCTTACATAGTAAACCCATGTTTTGGAAAACTGTGTGGCCAAATCATGTGGCTCGGCCAATTTCACTTAAAAAGTGAAATTTATTTTATTACCTCCTAAATTTTAAGTTATTTTCACCTCTCCTCCCCTACCAATAATTAAAATTACTCCTAGGATCTCAAGGGAGAGATGTATTCTTCTCCTCCTTTGATTATTGGCTCAATGTTCATGTTCTAAGAAATTTCTTCAAGGTAATCCATCCTCTATTCCATTATATTACCCTATCTTTCCAATTAATTTTCTTTAGGTTTTTTCTTCTCCTAATAACCATAATCATGGTTCAAGGATGATTTAGGTTATGGGTTGATTCTAACAAAGGTTTTTTCCATTTGGGGTTATAGAGGGTGATTCATTACTTAGTTGGGTGTTCATCACAGAAGGTGATGCATTATGATTGATTTACACTAGTAAAGTAGTATATAGTTCAATATAATGCCTTTATTTATCAATTTATATAATTCATGGCCTTTAATAATCCATTTATAATGAAATTGTATCCATATATGTTATCCATGGTGTGCTGAAAATGGGTTTTCCTGAAATTTTGTCTTGTTATAAAAGAATTTCATCGTGAATTTCAAGTGTTTACTTTGGAATAAATGTTTTTTCATTATAAGAATTTCTGAAAATTCCTAAGAGTGTCTTTAAAAAAATTATTGAAAATGAGTTATTCTATATCTATTTTTATTTTTAAATAAGTAAAACCTTTCTTTAAAGGAATATTTTTGATAAAGTGGTGTGTTTTATTCCTATGTGATTCCAAAATAATGTTTTAAAGGAAAGAGTTTTTTATTAACGATTTATAAAGGGTGTTTTCAATTTTTATATTTGAAATATATTTTAATTAATTGGATTTCTGAGTTTGATTTCTTATAAAGTCTCATTTGGATCCTTAGAAAGCAAATTGATTAATACTTGTGAGGCCTTAGTTAGTTCCCCTTATATTTTTTCTTTCCATATGGGATATATATTGATATGTAATGTTAGTATGATGTGAAAAGGGGTTGTTTCATGCATGGGTGTTGGTGGTGAGGTGAGATTCATGTTTTATGCTTTATTGATTTATATATTTATCTTGGCATGATTGTTTGCTCACCTATACTTTGGTTTGTTCATAGAAACATGGGTAACTAGGTGGGAGATTTTGAGTCATATTAAACTAGTTAGTACATATGTTAATATTGTCCCCCAAGTTGTTTTATATGCTAGTTCCAATGGGGAGGTGACTCTTTGATGATGTCAGTATGGGATTTTCAGTTGTTTTATAGATTAATTTAGATGAAATGAAGGTTTGTAGTTGGTCTGTGTCATTATATTATTGTTTGAATAATCTCAAATTAACACCAAGTGTGTAGCCCATGACACATGTTCCTTGATTAGTGGCTCCATGTAGGGGATTCTCTCTTCACATTTTTTTGTATCCCCTTGTGTTTATTATTCTTTTGGAGCCTTTAATTTATTTATTAAAATTTTATTCCTTGATATTTTCGTATTTTTAGGCAATGTTTTTTTTCCTTCTGATTGAGTTTATTTTCCCTAAATGGATTTAAAAGGTGTTTTTGTAAATCTGTTTTCAAATGAAAAAGAGAAAATTATTGGCCTTGTGTTTTGGGATTTTAAAGAAATGTTTGTAATTGAAAATCATATTTTTTGTTTTAATAAAATCAAAATCTCTTAATTTACATGGTATTTAAAATAATTTCAATGAATAAAATATTTCATTACTTACGTTTAAATTCTCATGGTCTGACTTTATTCAGGCTTTATAAAATGGAGAACCTTATTTTCTATTATATTTATAACTATCATTTATCTACTTATTTATAAAAGGAATTGCTTAGACACCTTGGTGAGATACTACTGGGCATGTTAGATAACACCATACATGCATACTTTATGTGTGTGTGTGTGTACAACTCCTATATTGTATATAGGTTTCGTGATTCATTCTCAAATTGGTTATCTCTCTCTTAGTTTTTTGATGGGAGAGTTGGGATATGGTGAGTGGCCATGGTTCTGGAAAAGATACCATTTTTTTATGGTTTGGGTTTTTTTATTCTAGGATATTTGATGTATTGACCAATTTGGTATTCTCTCCCCTGTATTTAGTTTTATTTTTTTATACCCTATTGTGTATTTATTTTGGATGGTGTTGTATGTCCATATAAATGAGTTGGATCATGTTTATCAGTTATGACTCATTTGATTCATTTTTTTATTTTATATGTACTTATTTTTTTATGCATAGATATAAAATTTATGGATGCACCATATAGGGTTCCCGATAACATATCTGCTTCTTATTAACTCGGATTTATGGTTGAAATCATTCCCATGTACTTCATTTTCATAATGTTGAACTTCTTTCAGTTCATGGGGATTAGGAATGCTCTTTTGGCCTTGTAGAGGATCGGCTCATATACCAGTTTGGTGGTAGAACTGTTCAGTTCATGAAAAAATGGTATAAAAAACCCTCTTGTTATTTGGGGTGTGTCTTTATTGTATGGAGATATGAATGTAGAAAAATGATAGGTAGGTGTGGGGATATTCTAACTAGATCTTTCTTATTCAAAGCCTTTAGTTCTCTCAGTTATTCAGGATTCAAGCCCTATATTTTTATTTTTTTATTTAATGGGGTTTTATATATTTTAAAATCAGAAGATGATGTTTAAATCTATGATGATTTATTAAAGTGATTATAGGGGTTTTCTTGAGATTTTAGACTAAAAATTGAAGAAGAAAGGGAGATTCATGGTTAGCTCACATGGTCTAGTAAATCATGTGGATCCTGTGAGGACGTTTTTTAGCACTTCATAGGGCATGTCACATAGTTGGTGCATGTCCCACCAAACCATGCATCCAAACCTTTTATAGCTCTATATCCACCCTAGGATTTTTTATTTCGAAAATTTTTTATTTTAGATTTCTCCTAAAGTGGTTTCCACTTGTTAGAGTTGATTTTTTGAGGTTTTTTATGAGGTTTTGTTGTTGTTGAAATAAATTTTTCTTGATGTGTTGTGCTATTCTTGTTTACAATAAAATTCTGAAAGGTTTTTTTCGGTGAAAATGGGTAATTTTATGAAATTTTTTATTTTAAAACTAGTTCTAGTAGATTATTTTAAATGAAATTTTTTGTTTCTTATGAGTTATTTTATAAAGTGATCAGTTTTACTATGATAGTTGGGAAATAATTTTTTAAATAATAGTAGGAATTTGTGTAAATGTTTTTAAATGATCCCATTTAATTTATAAATGATTCCAAATTGTAATAAAATTATAAAATTATTTCATTTAGTCTTTGAATGAAGTGAAGTGTTTTACCAAGGTAAAAAAAATTAAAAGGGTGATTTGTTTTTCAAGTATATTACTTAGTAAAATGTTTTTCAAATTTACTTATTTGAAGTTGGTGATTTTAAAGGAAGAGTTTTGATGATGAGTGTTTGATTTGTTTTGATTCAATGGATTTATGTTTTCAAGATGTGTCCTTTTGTTGATAGTGGGACTGTTTGGTTTAAAATTGTGAGGCATGAATTGATTGTGTTCATGTATTGTGTTATTCATAAAATTCCTCCCATGAAGTTCATAAAAGAAAGTATAAGCCATATCTCTATGAGGGAATATTATAATTATTTGGAGAAGATAATTTTAGTTGTGGACTCTACCCAAACTCTGAATATAGTGGTGGGCTCAAAACCTTCTCTGGTCTTAGACCCTATCTTGGACTTCTTGAATCATCATAAACCTTATTTTTATAGATATAAAGGTTCTTATAAAGTGGTGGAGTGGTTATAAATTATTTACTTAATCCTCAATTCTATTGGGGATCCTAAATAATCATGGGTAAGAGAAGTTGTAGTATTTCTTATAGGACCAAGCCGAGTGTGGTGGGACTAGATGGCTCTTTCTTGGTTTCATGAGGACATGTCTTGGGAATTATTTAAGATGATGTTTGTTCAGTGGTATTATCACAATAACATAAATTTGGATATATATATTGAGTTTGTGGGCCTTCATCAATGTGAGTGGTTAGTGAAGTATTTTGTCGATGGTTTTTTAGATCTGGTAGTCTTTTCTCTCGAGCTAGCCTTCAATGAATCTGTAAAATCTCATTTCCTTAGAGCAAGTCTATACCCAAAACTTGGATCATCTATACTTTGATCTATCCTAAAAAAATTTAAAGAGTTGTTCAAGGAGTCCATATAATTTTAAATTAATTTATTTATAAAATTGGTGGTGGTTGGTACCTCAGTTCTACCTATTATGACTAAAGGTAATCTATTGGGTGTGCAGCATAAGCTAGATGATCCAAATTTGGAAGTGAATGTTAGTGTGGGTCAGTATTATCCAGACCTTTATGGTTCTTATAATAATAATAGACCTATCATGTTCTTATAGTGTATATTTCTAGGGAACTCTAATCCCTCTTGCTTAAAATCTCTGAGGTCCTGCCTTTATTGTGGTCATCTGGGCCATCTTCAGAAGTTTTGTAATTTGTTTTACCAGAAGAACTCTCAGGTGTGACTAGGTTTTGGATGATTGTTTGTTTTCTCATTTCATTTTTAATGGATTTTAATTTAATTAAATATTTTGAGATAATATTTATGTGGATGTTCTCATTGTATTCCTATTTGGTCACTTTTTATGGGATATTGGGAATGTTTTGGTTTTGTTCATGCATGGTTAGTGGAATCTTGTTTCTTGGGGTTTTTGTATATATTGGATTTTATGAGGTGTTATTCTTGATGGTCGGACATGGTAAATAACTTATGTGCATTATTGGATATCTAGGATGTGGAAAACACCAATTCTGTTTATATACTCACTGGTGTTTGGTTTGGTTTTGTTGCATTCTCTATGAGATAGTGCTTCAGGTTTGCGATCCTAGGTTACCCATTTATTATATATTTTTACCTGAGGTTAAAAAATTTTCTATAGCAACCCTGGCTTAACATACATGGATATTAGATAAATTTTTATGAACATTCAGCATATTACAAAAGTACTTTCCCGGGGACCTTAATAGTTTAGTTTCTTTGGAAACTTGGAACAAAATCTTCTGAATTGGTGAAAGATCATCAATGTCTCTAGTAAAGATATTCTCCTCTAGTGCTTCTACCTAAAACATCCCTTCATAACCTAGGTAAAGTAAAAAATAATAAAGGGTTGATCTCAAATTCTTAGTAAGAGTAAATAAGGGAAATGCATAAGCATAACATGAACATAAGGGTATGATAACATGAGCATAACATTTGAAGATCATACCCTACATATCAAATATCATAATCATGATGCATGGAATAAATATTGGTAGTTCATAAGACATGAATCATAAGGAAATCCATATTGTAATCCATGGAAGCGTAACATATGAATAAGACATTGAATTGTGGCATACACATCAACATATAACACTGTGAAAATATATAAGTAGAAATAGCTTCACACATTAAGTTAAGGACATGAAATGAAGCTATCTTATATACTTATTTACCTGAAATTAGGTCCATGCATAATGTTGTTAACATGTAATCAGGTTCACATATAACATTATGAACATGTAATAAGGTTCATGTATAAACTTATGGACATGAAACCAGGTCCATTAATAATATTGTGAACATGTAATCAGGTTCACACGTAACATTATGAACATATAGTAAGGTTCACTCATAACATTGTGAACATTTAATCAGGTTCATGCATAAATTTATGGACATGAAACCAGGTCCATAGATAAAATTGTGAACATGTAATCAGGTTCATTCATAACATTTATACTCATGATTCATACATCTTTATCCAATGAATTGGAGGGAGATATTGGTCTCACCCATCTCATAATAAAATCATTCATACATGTGCCCCAAGATAATTAAAACATTCATCATATCATAACCCATAAAAGGGGATGGGTTTTATAAACATACTATAATAACCCATGAAATTAAATGGGTATCACTAACATTTCATCACATAATATCCTATGGAAAATAGATATTTTTTAAAATCATTTCATTAAAGTATAACCCCTGAAATAAAGTGGGTTTCAAAATCATATAACCAGTGTAATGGGTATCATAAGAATCATTCCATCAAATCATAAACCATTCAAGAAAGTATTTGAATGGAACCATTGGATTTTTTCTTAGAAGGGTATGAGAAACATCAATGGATTTCATCTTACATGGAAAATAACTTGGAAAGATATTTTGAAAACATTTCTTAATGAAAATATCCTTTATTCTTTGAAAAGTATTTTTTTTAAATAACCTTTAGAAAAACATTTCATATGAAAATGAATTGAAAACTTATAATAAAGGTTTTATGTCATTTTGAAAACCTTTTCCCTTGAAAACTTATAAAATAATCTTGAAAACATTTTGAAAATCATTTCTTTGAAAATACTTTGAAAACTTATAAAAAGTCTTGAAAATGTTTTGAAATCCATTTTCCTTAAGAACTTGTAAAATATGATTAAAAACGTTTTAAAACCCATTTCTTTAAAAAATTACTTTTAAAAAACATTTTATTACAATTTAACCTTTTAAACATGAAAAGGCATCTTTGAAGAAATAACGGTGAGTAAATTCGTACATGTCGAACGTGCTAAAAAGAACATTACTTTTTCATAGTAAAAATGTTAGAAAAATGCCTTAATCAGAAAGAGATAGGAATATTCCTTTTAAAACATTGGTAAAAGAAAAAAGGGTAAAACAAATTTCATCATTATATAATAGTATAATATTGTTGGAAACCTTTTAGAAAACATTGTTTTGAAGGAACACAAATTTCTGATCGAAGAGAGGGTAAAGTCAGGATTTATTAAAAACACTTTTTAACTATATTATATACCAAATAGTATAAAAATGGTACCAATTCATGAATATATAATGAACAACTAGAGGATAGAAAATTTATGAATGTTCTTGAGAGATGGATTATAATATTTCAACAAAGGAAGCATAATCATAAACAGTCTCAAAAAGTGATGAGATTGTTTCAATAAACATTTATAACTTGGTAACTTGGGATCATACTCTCCATGTAAGAAAAATAAATTACATGAAGCTTTAAATATCATTAAAATAATCATATTCATGATATAACATGTAAAATGGAAGTATATACACCTTGAAAAATAATTTAGGTGCATAACAAAACATGAGTCTCAAAGAAGGAAAATTGAGACAAAACTAATTTATCAATTTGGTAACTTTTGAAACTTAAACCCCATGAAAGAAAGATCATAAAATGGGTATGCAAGTATCCATAAATTTAAAAATTATAATCATGTAATACATTCATGGGAGGTATATACACCACAAAAAATAAAATAGTGGTGTCTAAGGCATGTATTTCAAGGAAATAAAAAGTAAGATGAAATTTCTCTTATCTTGTGTCTTGAATCTCATAGTAGACGTTCAAAAATCCTATATAATAAATATAAGTTTATTATAAATATATCACATAACCATATTTTTATATCTAACACCATATATGGTTTCATTTTGACTGTATATTACCTACTTTTTAACAATTCCATAGTAAGGTTATGCTTTGGGTAATATTCGCTTTGTTTTTCACACGTGTCTTAATTTGTTGTATTTTGGTCCTTATACATATATAATAATTTTAATAATGTAAAAAATGATATAAATAAAGTTTATATTCATTATATGTGTATTATAATAATCTATATAATATATAATTATGAAATAGAATACTTTGTTCTTGGAGACGGTAGGTCATACATACGCATGAACGTAATTTCTGTTTAATATTTTTATTGAAATAAAGGAAGTAAATGAAATATATGTATATATATAATTATTAAATTAGCATTATTATATCATATATACCATATAATTTCACTAAAATTTTATTTAATACATTCCATGTAGTGTGTGAATGAATCACATCACTTTGAGGGGACGGTAGTCCACACTTCTTCAAATGAAATTATCATTTTTAAAAAAATAGAAAGTATAAAGATATGTGTTGTAAAATAATTAAATAATCTTAAAGACATAATAAATATCATATATATCATATATAAATATATTTTCCATCATAATTTCCACCATGAGAGGTGCTAAGGAAAAATGAACAATCATCATTTTGTGAGGCAGTAGTTCGTCGTGCACATAAACAGTATGTTTGTTTCCCATTAGATAGAGGTATGTGTAAGTGTAGTTTGAACCCTTAATATAAAAAAATATCAGTATATTTAAGATACTGGTGTTTTTATAAAATCATGGAATAAAGATAGTGGAGGTATTGGAGAAAGAAAATAAAATAAAGGCGCTTGAGAGAAGTCGTTACCTCTTAATCAGGTACCTCCTTTTGGTTTGGGAAAAAAGGCTTCCTTGAATTACTTTATGCACTAGGGTAGGCTTCTAGGAGGAAGGTAGGGATATTGGGAATTGGATTGGGTAGGTCTTTTCTAAACCTATGTGGTTTGATAGGTGTTCAAAAAGGGCCAAAGTACCTTTCTTTTTATAGTGGAGGGGGTATAGAACTCTTGTAAATACCAAAATGTATTCGATAATGGGAGGTCTCCCTTACCTAATATGCTTACAAAATAGAAAAATAATTTATTAATGTTATATTATGATAAAAAAAATCTAAATCACACAAAAATATGTTAATTTTAAAAATTTGGTTTCTTAACTTCTAAGATTCATCAATTTTACTATTTTGGTTTTTATTAAAGCATCTAGTTTTCTAACCAAAGTTATTTAACCATTAAGATTAAACTTGTTGAGTAAAAGGTTTTCTGATGAATTTTTATCAATCCTTTATGTTTTGTAAATCAAGAACAAATTTTATTTATTAATATTTTTTCTTTCTATAAGGTTTAATAAAGTAATTTTATGCAAGTCCGATAATAATCAGATTCATGTTCTTTAATCTCTTTTATGTAGTTTTTCATCTATGTCTAACAAACATTTCCCTAAGATAGAATAGAAACTTAAACCTGTAAAAAACTGTATCCATACTTATAATTTATTCTCATAGTTTCTCAAATCCAATTTTCTTAGATTTTTTAATCTGATTCTCAAAGTTTCTTAAATCTGATTTGCTCTGATTTTCGAATTCGATTCTCACAGTTTCTCAAATCTGATTCACCCAAATTTTCAAATACAATTCTCAGAGTTTCTCAAATATGATTCTCTAAAAATTTAGAATCATATTCAAACTCTTCATCAAATCTGATTCTCATACTTCATCAAATTTGATTCTCATTATTTATATAATCTGTTTTTTCCTTATTTTAACAATCTGGTTTCATAACTTTCTCAAAAATAATTAGTTACTATATTTCATTATTATTATTATACATATAATCAGATTCATGCATATTTTCATTACTAATTACATGATAATGTTTCTCCAGATATTTTTCCTTATGAAAAAATGATGTTGCCTAATCTATTATTTTATGACCATTGTAAGTGTTATCTGTACAAGTCCCTCTGAAATTTCAGGAAAAATATCACCATTTTATACCAAGTTGGCCATATCTTTCCAATCCTATAAATACCTGGTCACTTTTTCATTTGAATAAGGATACCTCGAACACTGTGTGTGTGTGTGTGTGTCTACATGCTTTAAATTTTCTCTTGTGATACTAGAGTGTGAACTATTTTTTCCCTGTATTTTAATACTTTAGTAAGAGAGTGTCAATCTTAAAGAAACCTTGTCGTGTTGTCTATTTAATATTTGACTCATGCATATGATTCTTTAATCAAGGGATTCCTACAGAAGGAAGACAGAGGTTCTGATTACCTACTTAATCGATGTCTTATAGGGATAGCATGACAGAAGCTGCATCCGATCTTTTGTAGATCGATGGCTTACCCTAGTGTGGTTAATACATACTTTCTTGAAAGAATAAATCATCGTACTTTTATCCAAATTCATTGGATACCCTTCTCTTTGGGTTAAAATATTTCATTTCATTTTTTTTACTTGTTCTATTACAAGTTTCTTTAATTCCACTACAATTTCTTATAAATAAAAAGTGTTAATTATTTTACATTCTCTATTGTATAAACTATGATTTAAGACTCTATATGCTTTAAGATAAAATCTCTTTTAAGTAAACCTATGTATCAATTTCATTATGATAATCATCTTTATCGGACCCAAGGTATTTTTAATTAACCTTTGAGGGTTTAGTGAAACCAATTTGTTTAACTTTGTTAAACAATGTTTTCTTTAAGATTAAATCCAAAGTTTCTAAAATTAAAATTCACCCCCCACCTCTTGTAATTGTGTTATCTTCATACATATTTTGATCCAAAAATTGGTATCATAGTAGTTTTCCACTGCTCATATAAATTCTTACATTAATTTTTCAAGTTATTTATATTTCTTTTTTAAATTTTTTGTTTATAAATATTTTTCTACACTAACGTGTATCATGGAAAAATAATTTTTTTATTATTATAAATATGGCAGGTTTTAATGTAATATCAATAGAAAATTTGAATCCTACAATACCACCTATTTTTTATGGTAATAACTATAAATAATGGAGAGATATAATGAATAATTTTTTCATTAATACCGGTGTTGACTATTTTGTAATGCTTACTAGAGATTACAAAATTCTTGTTAAAGAACTTAGATAATTTAAAAAACAAGAGATATAGGAATATCAACTTTACTATAAGGTATGAAATACATTACTTTTTCAATAACTATAAATATATACATCTAGATATCATCTATTTATATAGAAAAAAACATTTGGAAGAAACTGGAGATTACTCATTTTGGTACATATAAAGTCATCGAGATAAGAAGATCCATTCTTAGAGTAGACTATCATTATTTTGTATTTCATATATAGAACCTGTAACTAAAGTCCAATAAATATTTATGACTATTGTAAATATATTATAATCCATGTGATAAAAAGGTTTATAATATGAAGTTATTGTGGAAAATATCATAGACATCATGCCTAAGTAATGAGATTCAAATAGAACAACAGTTGATGAATCAAAAAAAGTTACAAATGTTATTCTTGATGAGTTATTTGGAACTCTTAAACAATATAAGAATAGATTAAAGAGAGATTCTGAAAAACAAAATTAGATGTTTTTCTTTCACTATAATGTAAAATCATATAAAAACTAAGACACCTGAGAAAATAGTAAAGTTAACAAAGAAGAAATTGGTTGTTCAATCGAACTCAAGTGAATATGAACTTTCATAGAAAGAGTTAGCCAATATTTCTTAAAGGATGAAAAATATTGTTGGAAACAAGTATTTTCAATATAGATATAATAAAAATTACAATAAGGACAAGAATGATTTGGAATTTACATACTATGAATGTAATAAAGAAGGACACATCATACCTGACTGTTCAAAGCTTAAAAGAAAAAATAGAAAATACATGTATTCTTAGAGGAATCTGAAAAAGTACTAAAATACTAAAGTAAAGAAAGTTATAAATGAAAATGAGTCATGGAGTGTTAGAGGATTATATTCTTCTGATGAATCCTTAGATAATGAAAAATCTAAACAAAAGATTATTGGACTTATATCTATAATACCTTTTGAGAATCAATGGTTCATGGAAAAGGTACACACTGCTAAATCATTGACCAATATATCTTTAAATGATAATTATCCTAATGAAGAAAATTATAAATCTTCAGATGAATAATCTTCTGCAATAGAATATAATTCTTTACCTTCAATTGATGAAGTTTCTAGATTTTCCAAGTTACTTGAAAGTGAGAATTGAAAAATTAAAAAGAAACCTGATAAAGAAAATGATAGAATCAATGTTTTAACAAAAGAAGTATCATATCTTTATAAATATCTTGATTAAAAATATTTTTAAATCATAAATATATCTAAAAACCTTGAAGAAGATAATTATTAAAAGGATTAACTTTCTAAGGATATTGAAAAAAAATAGATAAAGATGTTTTAGAAACAAAATCCAATTCTAAAACAAATACTTGTGAGGATGAAAATTTAGTCACTATACTAAAATCTGAAATATTTTATCTTAATAAAATCTTATCAAATTTTAATTCTGTACAGGAAGAATTTAATAAAATGTATAAACTAATTTTTCCTCTAAGAAATAGTTCTAGAATTGGTTACTCTCATTCAAAAAATGTTTTTAGAAATAACTATTTTTTTTCCAAAAGTGCCCCATCCTAGACTAAGTGTTGAAGTGGTCTACATTGGAACAAGAAAATTTATTTAAACAATATAAAATCTTTAGAATTTCATAGAACCCATTTTTCTAAACAAATGCAGATTCCTAAGATTTTACTTTCTAACATTTCTGGATCCAAGAACGTTTAGATTCCAAAAATCTAACTGTTTTGTTTTCAGGAAAAAGAAGGAAGTACCAACAATAACACATGGTACATGGATAGTGGTTTTTCCTAACATATTACTGGTAACAAAATACTTCTTTGAAAAGATTATTGAAATTAAAGGTGGAAAGGTTACCTTATGATATAATGCTCAAGGAAAGATCATTGGTATATGTAACATTGTTATTCTTGGAAAATCCTTGATTTTAAATGTTTTATTTGTTAAGGTTCTTAAGAAAAACCTTATAAGAATAAGTCAATTATGTTATGAATGTCGGCTTGTGGATTTTAGGAATGAAAAATTATTAGTACACAATTCCAAGGATGGATTCATTCTTTCTACCCATCAGCATGAGAATATTTACACATGTAACTTAGAAGACCTTATAAGCCAAGACTTACCTTGACTTTAAACAATGTAAGATCAATATTGGTTATGGAATAGATGATTAGGACACTATAACCTTAAGAACTTATGAAAATTGACTAATAAAGGAATTATTAAGGATATAGTGAATCAAATATTAGATTATTCAAAAGTATGTGACCCTTGTCAATATGGAAAGAAACATAAGTCAATATTTAAATAAATTAGTAAAGTCTCAACTACAAATTCTTTACAATTAGTGTACAGGGATATTTTTGGTCTTGCACAAACTAGAAGTATTAGAGGAAAATATTATGTATTTGTTCTAGTTGATGATTACACCATATTTACATGGGTCTATTTTATTGCAAATAAATCTGAAACTTTTTATTTCTTTAAAACTTTTATAACCAAAGTTAAAAATGAGAAAAACCTTCCATTGATAACTATTTGTAGTGATCATGGTGGAGAATTTGAAAATTCAGATTTTTAAACTTTTTGTAGTAAAAATGGCTTTACTCATAACTTTTCAACTCCAAGACTCCTCAACAAAATGTTGTTGTTGAAAGAAGAAATCAGATTCTTCAAGAGGTAACAAGAACCATGTTGAGTGAATATTCAATTTATAAACACTTTTGGGATAAAGTTGTTAGTATTTATTGTTATACTATAAATCGAGTTTTAATAAAGTAATTTCATAATAAAACACCTCATGAGTTTTGGACAGGACGAAAACCAAAAGTCTCATACTTCAGAGTATTTGGATGAAAAGTATTCACTTTGAATACAAAAGATAACTTAAATAAATTTTCACCCAATTCCAATGAGGGTGTACTTTTAGTCTATTCCACTACCTATAAGGCTTATAGAGTTTTCAATGAAAACTCTTATACTCTTGAGGAAATAGTACATTTTATGTTTGAGGAAATTGATTATTTTGTTTTTAAATAATCCAAAAATACATCTTCTGATGTGTTTTCCAAAAATAATTATCAACCTTTAATAAAAGATTCTTCTAATAAGAATAACACCCAAGAAATTTTTTCTGAATTATTTACTATAGAAGAATTTCTACCTTATGTTAATGTATAGGTTTCACAAAACCAAAGTCAGTTGTTTCTTAGGAATAATCCCAATTATAGTATTATTGTTGATGTAAATCAACTCGTGAGGACTATAAGTTCTTTAGGAAATGAAGTAAAGCATATTACTTTTTTTCTCAATTAAAACCCAAAAGTCTTGATGAGGATTTGGTGATGAAGATTAGATTAAATCTATGAAAGATGAACTAAATGAATTTGAAAGGAACAAAGTCTGGACCTTGGTTGAAAGACCTAAAAAAATCTCTATAATTGGAGTAAAATGGGTTTTCAGAAATAAATGTAATGAAAATGGAATCATTGTTAGAAATAAAGAAAGAATATTTTCTAAAGTCTATAATCAACAAGAGGGAATAGACTATGAAGAAACATATTCCTTGGTAGAAATACTTGAATCTATTCACATTATATTATCCTTTGTAGCATTCTTTAATTTCAAACTTTTTTCAAATGGATGTGAAGTGTGATTTCCTTAATGGATACGTTCAAGAGGAAGTTTATGTTTAACAACCTCCCTATTTTGAAGACAAAAAACATCCTGAATATGTTTTTAAACTTACCAAAGCTTTATATGGTCTTAAACAAGACCCTAGATGCTAGTATGATAGACTTACAGGATTTTTGTTACAAAAAAATTGTTAAGGGAACTTTTTATCCAACTCTTTTCATAAATAAGAAAAATAAACATGTTTTGATTATTCAAATTTATGTTGATGAAATTATATTTAGTTCAAATCATAAATCCTTAACTGATTCATTTGCGAATCTTATGAAATCTTAGTTCGAAATGGTTATGATGGGTGAGTTAACATTCTTTATTGGTTTTAAAATCTCTCAAAAACCTAAAGGAACCTATATATCCCAACAAAAGTATATTAAATATATTCTTAAAAAGTATGGATATGAAAACACTAAAATTATTATTACTCTAATAGTAACTTCAACTACTCTTGATCTTGATGAAACTGGACAACCAGTTAATCAAATGACATTTAGAGGTATGATAGGATGTATACTATACTTAACATCTAGTCATCCAGAATTAATGTTTTCAGTATTCTTATTTTAAATATATCAAGAAAATCCAAAACAATCCTATTTAAAAGTTGTGAAAATATATTTTCATTATTTAAAGGGAACTATGGATTTGGGACTTTTTTATTCTTCTGGAAATGATTTTAAACTTAAAAGTTTTTTAGATACTGATTATGGTGGTTATATAATGGATAGGAAAAGTACATACATAACATTTCATTTCTTAGGAGATTCATTAGTTTCGTATCCATGTAAGAAACAACACTCAGTATCACTTTCCACTACAAAAGCCAAATAAGTGGCAGTTGTAAGTTGTTGTGCTCAAGTGTTGTGGATACAACACACACTCAATAATTGTGGCATGATTTTTACTAAAAATAAAATACTATGTGATAACAATAGTTCCATATACCTAAGAAAAAACCCTGCACATCACTCACATGAAAATAACATAGATATTAGGAATCACTTTCTTAGGAATCAAACACTTAAAGGAGATATTATTTTACAATTTATTGGAACACAAGAACAACTTGTTGATATTTTTACAAAACCTTTACCTTCTAATAGATTTGAATACATAAAAAAGTTAGTAATAATAACTGTAAGGTAATCAGTCATCTCCACTTTTCATTTAAACTATCTCCTTATATTATGTTCCTCCTTTTTTATAAGAGGAGTACATTTTAAAAAAAAATTATTTTTTCGGATCCTATCAAAAAATTTCAGAACCTATCAAATTTTTTTACCCAAATAAAATTTTCATATTTTAGTTATTTTTTTATTTTTGGTAATTGTTTTCTTCTTCTTTCTTAAAACTTTATTATTATAATAAAAAATTGGATTTAAAACTTCTAAGAAGAATTTATTTCAAATAATAATAAATATTCTGAGAGCTCTGAAAGGTAAAAATTCCTTATTATTACTTCTTAAATTAAATTCTTTTATGTTGGTGTTTAATTTTCTTATCGGAATTATCTTTTCTTAAAAAAATTGTTTTTTTAACACATAAAAAGTTCAAAACTTATAAAACCTTCTTTAGATTAATCTTAACCATTAGATCAGATCAATCTATTTCAACCATCAGATTAATCCTAGAAGTTGAACTATCACCTTGACACCTATATAAATAATAGGACCCCCCCCCCCCATGTCCCACATCAATCTCCATTGTCTTCTTTTTGAGTTGTTTCCATCCTTCAAAACCCTCAGTCTGATTCCTTTCTATTTCCTTAAATCTGAATGTATCAGTTAGTATCTTCTCAAAGTTCAATGCTTGCATCAAAGGAATTCAAAGATTGGTTTATATTCTCAGAAAGGTTATTTGATCAAAATTTCTTTCTCAAGTATCATTCTTTGTTAAGTAAGATCATAAAGTTCCAAGGATGGAAATATATTTGTATTGCGAGAAATAAGGGATATCAGGATCTAGTCTATCCGGAACTATTTATTGAGCTTTATAAATCAGTTGGGTTCTTTATTGAAAGGATTAAAAGATAAGGTAACGTTTAAATGTTATGTAAAATCATACTCAATGTTCTTCAAGAAAGAATTTGATGTCCTGGAAATAGTCTTTAGGGGAGAATCTTTCTACCCTTCTCACAAACTACCGAAATCAGACGGTTATTTCAACAAGGAAAAGGCAATTGAATCTTTATGACTTCAATCAATAAAGAATACTAAAATTTATTATCTTACTTCCAAAAATTGGATTATAGCCTTATGTATACAAAGGTTACTCATTCTGATAAAAGAAGACAAAGATACCCTCAAGGTAACAGATATCTTCATGCTAGATTTTCTTGTAAATTTAAGGAAGATAAAGTTGATGAGATACATCTTTTTAATGATCAGTAAGATAAAGGACAGATCCATCAAGTCTCAAATCCTCGTGTTTGCAGAAAATTTGTCTAAGTTGTTATTTATTTTCTTGAATACTTTCAATTTTCCTTGTATATCGAAGATAAGGAAGTTCAATATTCTTATTTTAATTGGCAACACACTTGGAAGAATGAAATATTCTTTTGATGATAAGAATAAGGATTTTTTTTATTTATCCAAAGAGGTAGGTCAAGTTGGATAAAGTTCTAAGAAATAGATAGTTGATTCTAAGAAAAGAAAATCTCAAGCTTCTAAACCATAGAAATAAAAGAAGCTGAAATATTTTCCAGATGAAGTTATTGCAAAATGGAGAAAATATAGAGAGAAAAGAAAAGAATAAGATCTAGTTTTTTTATTAAATCCAGAAGAGTAAAAAGATTTAAAAGTTCAAGGTTCTAAATCACAAGAAGAATAAGCTAAAGAGAATAAGATAAAGAAAAAGTTATCTAAAGAAGATTTGGGTCAACATTTGTTGAAATCCACTAAAAAAGAATTAGAAGAAATTCATATTTTGTAATCCTTCCTTCAAGAATCTGAACTTCCCCCTTAGAAATCAGGTGTCATTGTGTTAGAGAATACACCAACAGATAAAAGAAAATCAGTAGTTTCAGGATTTGTTTCAAGTGTTGAAGAATAATATCAAGTAGGAGATGAATCTAATAGATAGAAATGAAGTGATTATGAGATTCAAGAAATAGGACAAATCCATATAGATAGTCAATCCAACAAACTATCAATGATAACTTATCAATCCTACCATTCCAATATTTATTCATAAGAAAAGTTTATTCATAAATCTGATAGTCAAATCCAAAAATCAACATCATCCTAGAAAGAAAATGTTGTTGAAATTGAATTTTAGAAATTTATTTCTGGTTTTGATAATACTAGTGATGATGATAAAGACAACATTATTCAAATTTATGATGAAAGGAAAATAGAACACAGGATAGAGAAATAATAATCTAATAAAGAAAAAGGTAAGAAGATATATGTTGGAACTTCTAAGAAAAATAAATCAAAATTAGAAAAGTCCTCATCTTCTATGGGAGAAGATTTTGTTGTTCAGTCTTTAAAGAAGTTGGTAAATTCCATTTTGTACTTCCAAAATATTGAGATAAGATACTATAGGATTCAAGAATATTTGAATCATAAATTGACTCAATAACCCTAAATATGGAGAAAATTATCAAGATTTAAGTATATGTCAAAACCTTTATGGATAATTATCATTATCATTGGAAATCCGGTAGAGACATGACCAAGTGGTCAAGATAGATCAATATTGATCTTAATGTTTTTTATGATATATTTGATTCAATCAAGGATGATTTAGAATAATATGAACACTCTCTCAAAGAATTATTTAATAGTTTTTATGAGAAAATGAAGGATTAATAGGTAATTCAGATTTAGGAATTCAAAGATTTGAATGGAGAGTTAAATTCTTTTGGTACAGAGATTAAAAGGCTAAAGTATTACAAAGATGAGATGGTTGAAGAACTAAATTCTCAAGAGGAAAATATTAAAATTCAGGAATAAAAAATTCAAAATCTTGAAAAGAAGAATCACCATCAAAAATTCTACCTTGCAAAGGTTTAATAAGATCACAAAGAATTGAAAAGTTGAAGACTCTTTTGAAATCCTTTATACTAAAGAAGGATTAATTTATTTTGTATCTCTGAAACTTTGGTTGTTAAAATTTTAAATATCAAGTATTTTATCCATATTATTTTGTATATAATGTTTCCTAACCATTTTCAGGTAAATTATATTTTTTTATTTTTTTTTAAATCACAAAGTGGAATAATGGTTAAGAATATTGAAGAAGATAGATTTAAGTAAGGGGGAGACATTATTTTAAGAAAAGAATAAAAACACTTATAAAAAAGAATAAAATAATTAGGTAATTTTTATATCCTAAGGGGGAGTTGGTCATATTAATTATTTTTAAGTTTAATAAACTCAGGGGGAGATAAGTATTTATTTTAAGTTCAAATATGAAATATTTCGGTCTTAATATTCTTTTCTTAAATCGTTGTTTGTGATTTCTTAAAATGGAGAGATTGTTGAGTCAAAAGTGTTTTTATGACTTTTTATCATTCATTTATGTTTTTTAAATCACAAACACATTTTCTTTATTAATATTTTTTTCTTTATATAAGTTTTAATAATAGAATTTTATGCAAGTCTGATAATAATTTGATTCATGTTATTTAATCTCTTTTATGTTTTTTTTTCATCTAAGTCTAACAAAAATTTCACTTAGACCGAATAGAAAATAAAACCCATAAAAGAAATCAGATAAATACTTATAATTTCTTATCACAGTTTCTCAAATCTAATTCATTTAGATTTTTAAATCTAATTCTCACAGTTTCTCAAATTCAATTTTCTCGAATTTTCAAATATGATCCTCACAATTTATCAAATCTGATTTTCTTAGTTTTTTGAATCTGATTCTTAGACTTTCTAAAATTTTATTCTCCCATAATTTTGAATATTATTCCAACTCTTTATCAAATATGATTCTCATACTTCATCAAATCTTATTCTCATTATTTATAGAATCCATTTTTTCTTGTTTGAAGAATCAGATTTCATATCTTTCTCAAAATCAATTAGTTACTATATTTACTTATTATTCTTATACATATAATCATATTCATTCATATTTTCAATAATTATTACATGATAATGTTTCTAATAATATTTTTCCTTATTATAAAATTATGTCATCTAATCTGTTATTTTATGACCGTTGTAAGTGCCAGCTAAACAGGTCCCTCTAAAATTTCAGGAAAAATATGACTGTTAGAGACCAATTAGACTATTTCTTTATAAGCCTACAAATACCCAGTCACTTTTTCATTTTCATAAGGCTATATCAAAAACTTTTTGTGTGTCTACATGCTATAAATTCTATCTCATGATACTAGAGTTTGAGCTACTTGTTCCATGTATTTGAATACTTTAGTAAGAGAGTGTCAATCTTAAAGAAACCTTTTCAATTTGTCTCTATAAGATTTTATTTGTGCGTCCAATTATTTAATTAAGGGATTCTATTTGAAGGAAGATAGAGGTTCTGATTACCTGCTTAATTGAGGTCTTGTGGGGATAACAAGATAGAAGTTGCATCTGATCTTTTGTAGATCAAGGGATTACCCTAGTGTGGGTAAGACATAATTTCTTGAAAATATAAATCAAGGGAATTTTATCCAAATTCATTGGATACCCTTCTATTTGGGTTAAAATATTTCATTTAATTTTTTCTAATTGTTTTGTTACAATTTTCTTTAATTCCACTGCAAATTCTTATAAATAGAAAGTGTTACTTATTATACATTCTCTATTGTATAAACTGTGATTTAAGATTCTCTATGCTTTAAGGTAGAATCTCTTTTAAGTAAACTTGTTTATCAATTTCATTATGATAATCATATTTATCAGACCCAAGGTATTTTTAATTAACCTTATAGAATAATTTTTAGTGAAACTGGTTTTTTTAACTTTTTTAAACAAAGTTTTATTTAAGATTAAAAATAAAAGTTTTCAAAATTACAATTCACCCCACCCCCTCTTATAATTGTGCTATCTTCATACATATTTCGATCCCACAAAAATAAAGTGAGATTTATTATAAAATATAGATCCATATAATTATAAATATGATACCTAATTTACAAAATAAAAACTCATGTGTTTTTTAAATTAATTTTTTAAAGAAGCGCATATGACGCGCAAAACACTACTTAAACACGGACCGTGCTAACAATGTTTTTATAATCTATGGGTCAATACGTTAATTATAAAAGATCAATTGGTCCATTAATATACCATATTAAATATTTTTTTACCCTTAAAAATCACCTATCAGAATATAGTATTTTTATTAATTTTAAATCATTTAATGAAATGTCATTTATTATAAAATAATAATAATGTTAATTTTGACATTATTTATTTAATTTTAATTATAAAATAACAAAATAATATTGTAATTAAAATAAATTAAGTTTAAAGATGTTTAAAATGATATATTAATCTTCAAAAATAATTAAAGGCAATAATTCAATCAATTCACTTCACTTTTAGCATTTATAGTATTATTTATTTTAGTTAATTATTAACTAAATAATCACTACTTTGGTGTTTCGTAAGCATTTTAAGTAACTAAATAATCTATAAAAATTATTGATAAATTATAATGATAAAAAGAACCCATTTATATTTCAAAATGATATGTATATCTGAAAATGTGATTCTTTTACATATCTCAAAGTTTTATAAATGTTAAAGGTAGGGAAAGTTCCTTTTTTTCTTTTTCCTTACTTAACATTTTATATAGGGAACTTCCATTTAATAATATCCCAATAACCCATAAATTTTGAACCAATAGGGGATATAGTCGAATTATTGGTATCCAATGGATTTTGAACAAGTTTCCAGGTCATTTTGGTCCTTAAGATTAAGGTTTAGTTCTTAATTAAGCTCAATATTACCTTAATCATTGTGATTAATTTTAATCACTTTCACTAATATTTTTGGTAAAAAAATTGATTTGATATTATTAGCCTAAAAATATTATACTAATTACAAACATGTATGACTATTTTTCAAAATTCAAATCATAAAAGTGGGAAAATTAAGTTTAACACTAATCCTGCAAACGTGGCGAGAAAGTGGGTTTTTAAAGTAAAAACATTCAAAAGTTCGATAAGGTTTTATATCTAATTTCAATATAAAAATTATTAAAATGACATAAATTAGATTAATATATTCATAAGTGATATATTTTGTATTTAAAAACCAATTTGAAATATAATTTAACACTAATCATTACTTAACCAAAAATGTTTTTTTTAACTAAATTGCGGTAATTTTTACTATTCACCCAAAAATGAAGTTTCTCAGAAAAATCCCAAAAATTCACCCTAATATAATTTCAATGTTATGAATTCAAAAATTAAGTTTATTTTATCAAATTTAATTTTTATTATTGTCTAAAATTAATTTTATTATTGTACCAAAAATGATATAAAAAGCAATTTCTTTAAGAAAATATTATTTTAAAACATATAAAGACATTACAAAAAATTATATATTTCATTATCAATATTTTTTATTTATGTTAAACAATAATATATGAAAATTAATTATTACTATTATTATTACTATGTTTAATTTATAGGTTATAATTATCTCATTTAAATAATTATAACAATAAAATGATATTTCATAGAAACTCAATGTTGCGTATAATGCACGACAAGTCGGTGTTGTGTGTAGCGCAATCCAAGTCGGTTCTATGTGAAAGAAATATTTGACTTAGTTAAATTAAATAAATCAATAAAAATAAATTCATTTTATAAAAAAGGTCCATAAAAATTGGGGTTGTTACATTCTACCCCCCCAAATGAATTTCACCCTCAAAATTCGTCTGGGTTATCGAAGTTTTAATAATTTTAAGTTCATTTAATAGAAACTCACATCATAAAAATGAAAAATAAAACTTACCTTAAAAAAAGAAATTTGGAACCATAACGGTTACCCAGAGTAACACATAACTGGGATTCCACGTAGGAGAAAATAGGTGGAAAGTGAAAATATGGACATGGAAGAGAAATCTAACTATCAAGTTCTGGAGGAGAGTGATAGAGAGATTGGTCAGGAGAAAGTTTAGAATCACAAAGGCATAAATATTCAATTATCTAAGGGATCATATAATCCATTGGAAATAATGGTACTAGGATAAATTTTTTGGTTTCAAGATTATTTTTCCTAAAGTTGAAGAATTTTTATAAAAATATGTGCTTGCATGATTTTAGGACAACCTCACCCATTGTTGTTCCTTGATCTACTTCACCTATTTATCCAAAAAGGAAGGTGAATTTTTCATTCCTTGAGTACTAATATATCATGAGATCCATTATATTCCATCCCATTTTTTATTGGTTATCATCAACACAAATTTTTTAGAATAGGTTATCCAATATGCATAAATCCTTGTGTGGTGAGATAATGCTTTAATCTCACAAACTTCACCCTAATTTTAACACAATATCACCATAAATGGTTAAGCTTATAACCCTTGAAAAATATAAAAATCCAAATCTTTATAAATAAATTCATGAAATTGTCTTACCATTGATCCCCCATATATCACAAAATACCACTTGGTTCTCACATTCCAAACATGTGAATACCCTCATCGTATATTCCCTTGAAACATGGTAACAACCTTAATTACCATAAATAATTTTGTAAAACATACATGATTACTTATTCCAATGATAAGATATATTTCTTGAATCTAATAAATTTTAAACTTCATCCTTGATGACATAGAAAACTTTTTCAATAATCAGTTCTAGGGTAATCTATACCATCCAATTTACTTATACATATACATCATATCTTTATCCAAATATCATTATCTCACCTTCAGGCATTAATTAAGGGTTACCTTCCCCTAATCAAAATATAACCTTTCCATAAAATCACATTTCTATGTCTTCATCACCATTCAAAATGTCCTTTTCAATCCTTAATGAAAAATTTTACTGAAAATACTTATATATTTCATGATTCATATAACATAATCTTTGAATTCCAAAACATAAATACTTCATTAATCCAACCTTATTCTTAAACCATTACTGAGGCTTCATCAACTTATTCCTTAATACATATTTCCTAGAATATGAAATATGAATCATTATTATGTTTCTTTAACCTCAATCTAATCATGATCCTTATTTTTAATGTAAAAAAAACTGTAAGAACATCACATACCTTTGACATATCATTTTTGGTCTCATTATCTTCATAAGTATAACCAATATTCATACCACCTTCCTAATTATCTTTATGAGATTTCCACTTGGGAAATTGATTATCAAAATTCCCATACATTCCACATCTGAAACAATAAATGTTAACCATGTTCCTTCTATTTATCTCCATTGACTAAAACTAGAAAGCATAGTGTGAGAAACATTTATCATATTGGGATACCACATAATCATAAAAAAAATTACTTATAGGGTGCCTAAATCATGTCTCCTACTTCTTTAATCTATGAAACATTAGTTTTATCCTAGGTTATTCATATCAAACTTCTATTTAAATATTTCATGATGGTTCATGAAGAGTTCATGAATTCCCAAAGCAAATACCCTAGGAGTGTCAAACCAGGTGTGCAGCAAGGCCGGTTATCATATACTAGAATACCCCGAGTCAACCCCAAGACATATTTTCAGAGTTGTTGCCCCTAGGTACATATGTTCCAGAGCCACATCCACTTGTAGTATCCATGCGGGTATGTATTTCTAGGAAACCACTCAATCTATCCTTTACCAAAATTTTAGGACATTTTCTTAAACGTTAACTCATCCTTATAATTATCCTTAGAGACATCCCTAGATATATCCTTAGAAATATTGTAAGGACCTGACCCCAGTTGTTCGGAGTCGGTGCCTTATTTGATTACGTTGGCATACATACAAGTAATACGAATCCCGAAGGATCGAGTAGTTTAGTATTATTGGAAACAAGATACATACATAAGTTCAACTTTACATATGGAAAGGAAAAACAACACTAATTTATTCCACTAGAGTCATCACGTCTCCAAGATTATGCTTGCAAGTCATTCATAAATTACTTCTTCATGTCCTGAGAAAATGAAACATAATAAAGGGGTGAGCTCAAATGCTCAATAATAGTAAGAAATATAGCGGAAGATAATATAAACATTAGACATGGTGAATAATTGAAAACACATGCCTTTGATAATAAACTTGAACACATTATGGCATGAATATGAGATGAGTAAATAATTCCATAATAAAACATAATCATGGGTATTCTACTAGTCGAATAACCACATGAAATGTCAATAACTATACTCATAATGATGGAATGCATAATGTCAGACATTCTGAAACATTTTGTTAAGGCCTTGGCCAAGACGTCTAATGATTAAGGCCTCATCCAAAATCCATATCACATTGTAAAAGGCCTTGGCCAATTCCTCATATAGTTGTCTCAAGAGACCTACCGATGAATAGAGGGGCTATATCGGGCCCCACCCGTCACATAATAACTCCAATGAATTCCTCATATGATCGGGGATAAACATAAACAACATATACATTCATATTGAAGCTATCATATGAAATGTAACAAACTTTCCCCGATAATTGAACATAAACACTATCCATTCCGAATAATATGGTGAATGGTTTTAGGATAGATAATCCACAATAGATTTAGTCATAAACCGTTAAATATAATTGGTAGATGACTTCATAAATTATTAAACCCAATAATACCATGGAATCAACAAGAGTGTTGAATTAGACGAAAACACTCTTATAAAATCATTAAGCAATTCTTGAGATAAATACTCTTTTATTTTGAAAAGAAGAGTTATTTTGGAAAAATAATTGTATAAAACCAGAAGTGAGGTAAGATATTATTTTCATAATAAAATGAAAAATTTTATAAAGATAAAGGTTTCCAAAAACAGATCATAGAGTTCCCTTGAAAATAGGAAGGAATTTGAGAAATTCCCTTGGATCAGGCTTGTATTTTGGAAACAACTTTGAAAGTTCCTTTAAAAATTTGTAACTATCCATAAAATAAGGAAGGTTTCTAATTTGTACACATATATATGGTACTCACACAGAATATATGATGAGTACATAGCAATACATAATAATTTCATTGAGGTAATTAGACAATGAAAGTATCCTGAATGAAAATGGAAGTTTGGGTGGAAAAACCCTTACCTTAACTCCAAACGTGTACCACTCTTGTACCTAAGCTCCTGGAATATAAAATTATACTTGTTAATAACTTATTTAAGAACCTATAAGACATTTATTTAGTTTACTATAATTCTAGTTAGTTTATTTATGTATTTATTGACAAGTTATTGTATTGAATTTCGTCGTTCTGGAGTGTTCGTTTCCTTTATTTTCATATTCGATTCACTTGCTTTTAAGTAATGAAGCGGAATGGATGTAAATCTCTAGAATTGAAATTAAATATTATTTATGAACATAAATAATTGATAAAGGTCATTTCTATCATTTGGTTTCACGGAATGAGGATGAATCATTAGATGACAACCACGTCGATTATTCGGCGGTATTTTGAATATTATGAACTAGTTTTGTAATATAGCTTAATTATATGTACATATTATGGTTCATGAATATTAATTAGGTTATAACACATATATTATAGTCTGGTTAAACCATTAATATGGTTTCATGACCATTAATGAAGAATAAATTGAAGAACAAAACTTCGTCGTCCACGAAGGTTATAAATCGGAACCTCATGGACGTCGATTTTGTTTATAAAAATAAAAGGGAGGGAGTAAGAATATTTATGATGGTTCTTCCATTCACATGATATAAATCCAGTTTATAGATTTTAATGAAGTTATCATGATCATTTGGATAGAGGAGGTGAGGAGAGGATAACAAAAGTAGATAAATTGAAATAAAACCAAATGAGAAAGAAGGGTGCTTTACCTCTTGAAATAACCTCCTTGAGAAACTCCTTAAGGGAAGGGGTTTTTGTCTTTTGACAAGACTAAGAGCTTCCTGGTCATGGGGAGTGACTAGGGAAGGGTAATTGGGTAGAAATTTGAGGAGCTTCGAGGCTTAGAGGACTGAAGAGAAGAGGTAGTGGTGGGGGGTTTTTATAGTGGAAGAGAGGAGTAAATTTTGAATATTTAATTCATTATTTTATTATTTCTGTAACGTCCTGAGTCCGAAGCCCCTCCACTGGTGCCCCGTACCCAGTTCACCACATGACCTCAAGCGCGTTTCCCCGAATGCCAGAGGCTACCGACTAGCAGTGAGGGCCTTGATGAGTCGGTAGGGAAACTATGACCTCATTCGGTAAGGTATACAAGGTAAGAAAACAAAAATAAATAGTGGAAGCAGTAAACGACATGCATAACAACAGAAACCAAACAGCAGAAACAATGTAGATATATAACTATGATGAAAATGATGCAGCAGGTACAAGTATCTAAAAAACAGAAAACACAACAACGTGCTGAAATACAACTGAAACCAAGTGTAAAAGAAAAACAAATAATCTCCTCAGCATCGCGAGCCACGGCTCGGTCCCATGCTCCCCATCTCCTGATGCAGTCAAGATCCTGAAGTAGAAGGGTGTTTGCCCTTATCTATACCTACAGCAGCATAGTCTGCTTGGGCCCAAAAGCATGGCCCAAACAGGGTGTGATATACAATCCCAGTAGGAAATCACCTAAAGATATGTGCCTAACAGTCAATGAATACATGGCAGTAAATAAACAAGAAGCAGTAAACAGAAAAACACATGCAGCTACAAACCACAGTTCTAACAATTATAGCACACAAGTAAGCAGCCAGCAACAAAAGAAGAAACAGGTAACCCTCTGGGTAGCTCTCACAGTCTAACCCTTATGGTTCAACCTATAAGTACTATCAACCCTCTGGTAAGCACACACAGTCTCACCCCTCTGGTTCCACTACGTAATTAAGCAGACTCTTTGGGGAAGAACTCACCGTCAATTCCCCCTATAGTATCGTATCGTGCTAAAGGCTCTCTGGGGAAGCACTCAACGTCAATTCCCCCTATAGACCACATCGTAATTAAAAGAAACTCTGGAGAATACCTTCCGTCAATTCTCCCCTTGGTCTCGCATCATGATTAAAAGACACTCTGGAGAAGCCCTTCCGTCAATTCCCTATTTGGTCTACTACTCTAGGTTCTCACAGTCCTGAGTATAACTAAACATGCTCAGTGCATGTATATCGTCCAAGTAAACCTCGAGAAAAACTTGGCTATCAACTAAGGATCAACAGAAAAACAAGGCAACAGTCCACAATCCTACAACTAGGCATGACACTGTCAAAACGCCAAACAGGCAGAACAAGCATGGCAAGAAAAATGAGCACAAACAAAATACTCTAATTACAAGCAATAACCTCTACTAAAGAAATCAAGCAAAGTAGGCAAGCAACAAGGGAAAAATAGAAAACACGCAATACCCCGTTCAAGTGTATTGGTGGAAATTGCACAAAATATCCATCAACTTTCTATGGAAAGGCACAAACCACCTACCTTGATCCGAAGAGATCGATATACGTGAACCTCGATGACAGATTCCTCTTAGAACAATGTAGATATGATAAAATGCAAAAAAAGTTAATCCCATGATAACTTGGAAATGAGGAGGAATCAAGAAACAAGGATAAAGCATAAGGAAGAACACACCGCTGCGATTCCAACGCAACTGACTGTGCTCGAATTAGAGAACGGATGGTGAGGCAGGAGTTCGTCGAAGTTCTGGTCGTACGGTCACTCCCGGACGGTCTAAAACTGTAGAATAAGATGGAAATAGGGGTTAGGCATGACCCCGGTCCGTTTAATGAAAAAAAAAAGTACACGACGTGTACTTCTTGAGTACACGGCGTGTACTTCAATTTTTTTCGTATGCCGAATTAACCAGCCTCCACCTCAGCCGTACACACCATGTGTATGGCCCGGACACGGCCAGCACACGGCTTTGAGCTGGAACAGAGTACAGGGTGTGTACTCAAAAAGTACATGGCGTGTACTTCTGAAATTTCCAGAAATTTTATTTTCCTTAAACACTCCCGAAAAAGGGAAAACATACCTGAACGAAGATCCAGGTTCTCACAAACTTCCCCCCTTAAAGAAATTAATCCCCGAATTTCCCTAATGAGTTGGAGAAGATGAATCCCCGAACAAATCTGGCCACTACGATCGTACATCGGCCTCCCTCTCCCAGGTCTCATCTTGTACTCGCCCGTGCTGCCATAGCACTCGTACCAGAGAAACAGACCGTCTGCGGAGAACCTTCATACTGCGATCGACAATCCGGATAGGATGCTCCTCGAACGATGCATCATCTTCAAGCTCGACTTCCTCGGGCTGAAAGATGTGAGACGGGTCTGAAAAGTAACGTCGGAGCTGAGAGACGTGGAATACGTCATGCATGGCCCGATACCTCTGAGGTAGCTGCAACCGATAGGCGACCGACCCCACTCTCTCCAAAACCTCAAACGGCCCGACGTACCGTGGCGAAAGCTTACCCTATCTCTGAATCCTCTTATGTCCCAACCTCGGTGCGACACACAGGAAAACCTGATGACCGACCTCAAACTCCAGAGGTCGTCTCCACTGATCAGCATAAGACTTCTGTCGAGACTGTGTTGTAGCCATTCTCTTATGAATCAGCTCTATCTGCTCTGAAGTCTCCTGAACAAGACGAGGTCCCAGCAAAACTGCCTCTCCTACCTCCAGCCAGCATAAGAGTGATCAGCATAGCCTACCGTACAAAGCCTCGTATGGCTCCATCTGAATGGTCTCCTGGAAACTGTTGTTGTAGGAGAACTCCACCAGAGGGATATGATTCTCCCAAGAACCGCCAAAGTCAAGGATGTAAGCTCGGAGCATATCCTCAAGCACCTGGATCGTGCGCTCGGACTGGCCATCAGTCTGGGGATGGTATGATGTACTCAAAAGCACCTGTGTACCCAAGTCCTTCTGAAGTCCCTTCTAGAACCGAGAGGTAAAGCGTGAATCTCTGTCTGAAACAATAGAGCATGGAACTCCATTCAGACGAACAATCTCTCTGATGTAAAGTCATCCCAGATCATCGACACTAAAGGTCTCCTTGATCTTAAATAAGTGAGAAACTTTCGTAAGTCTATCGATGACAACCCAAACAGCATTGTTCCCTCAAGGTGACCTCGGCAACCCAGTCACGAAGTCCATCGCGACATCATTCCACTTCCAATCCGGAATAGTTAACTGCAGTAAAAGGCATGCTGGTCGTTGATGCTTTGCTTTCACCTGCTGACAAGTAGGACATCTCATGACAAAACCAGCAACATCCTTCTTCATACCTGGCCACCAGTACTAGCGATGAAGATCCGAATACATCTTGGTGACGCCAAGATGAACTTCCCAAACTGAGGAATGGAAATCCCTCATCAGTTCCTCGCGTATATCTGCTGGCACCCATACGCGTCCTTGGAAATGAAAGATCTCATCCTCTCCCACTGTCCATCCAGGAAGAGGGTCCCCTCCAGACACACTCTCTCGTAGGACTAAGCCTTCTGAGTCTGATAGCTGCCTCATCCGTACCCGATCAAGTAGCGTGGAGGTAACAGCTACAGAAGATAGAAAGGTTTGTCCCCGTCTATCGTGCACCTCCAGATGAATCTCAAAGAACAGAGCCATCAGCTGCCACTCACTACTGGCCTCCTGAACTGCCTGAATCTGAGTTCTCCTGCTCAACGCATCTGCTACGGCGTTGCCCTTTCCCGGCGTATAGGCAAGATCGAAATCAAAAGACTGAAGATACTCGACCCACCTGCGCTGCCTCAGATTCAGATCACGCTGAGTGGAGATATACTTGAGACTCTTGTGCCCAGTGAAGACCACGAAGTTCTCTCTCAGAAGATAGTGTCTCCAACAGTGTAAGGCATGAACAACAGCTTCCAACTCTAGATCGTGTGTAGGGTAGTTCCTCTCATGTGGCCTCAGCTGCAGAGACCCATATGCAATGACTCAATCTCCCTGCATAAGCACAGTGCCCATCCCAATACCCAAAGCATCACAGTAAACAGTGTAGCTCCTGCCTGGCTCTGTCAACACTAGTATCAGTGCTGATGTCAACCTCCCTTTCGGCTCCTGAAAGGCTGACCACAAGAATATGACCATAAGAACTTCTCCCCCTTCTTGGTCAGACCGGTCAAAGGTGATGCTAGACGAGAAAAGTCCTAAATGAAGCGTATGTAGTATCCAGCCAGCCCTAGGAATCTCCATACCTAAAAAATGTTCTTCGGCTGCTCCCAGGAAACTACAGCTCTCACATTCTCTGGGTCCACAGATACTCCTGCCTCTGAGATGACGTGACCCAAGAAGTGAATCTGATCCATCCAGAAGTGTCACTTCGAGAGTTTAGCATAAAGTCGATTCTCTCTCAGTGTACTCATAACGATCTCAAGATGTGTGGCATGGTCGTGTCGAGTGTGAGAGTACACCAAGATATCGTCCATGAAGACCACGACGAAGGAATCCAAGTAAGGATGGAACACTCGGTTCATCAGTGCCATGAAAACTGTAGGTTCGTTTGTGAGTTTGAAAGGCATGACTGTATACTTGTAAAGACCGTACCTGCTCCTAAAGGCTGTCAGAGGTATATCTGATGGTCTAACATGCAACTGATGATAACCGGACCTCAAGTCGATCTTCGAGAGCACCCGGGCTCCTCGAAGCTGATCGAAAGTTCATCAATCCACGGAAAAGGATATCGGTTCTTGACTGTCAACTGGTTCAGCTTCCGATAATCCACACAAAGCCGAAGGGTACCGTATGCCTTCTTTGCAAACAGGACAGGCGAACCCCAAGGAGAAGTATTGGGTCGGATGAAACCATTAGCTTGTAGCTCCTCCAACTGCTTCTTGAGCTCCTGCAACTCAGGTGTGGCCATCCTATATGGAGGAATGGACACCGCTTCCACTCTTGGCATGAGCTCAATAGAGAAGTCTACCTCACACTCCGGAGTCAAACCCGAAAAGTCCTCTGGAAAGACATCCCTAAAGCGATCCACCACTGGAGGAAAGTCCAACTGTGGAGTCCCCTGATCATCCAGATAAAGACTAGAAATCTGGGCCGCCACTCCTCCTAGACCAAGATGCTCGAGTCCTGCCCAACTCGCCCGAACGTCCCATTCACCTCTATGAAGGAAAGATTCACCTTTTGGTGAAATGAAACTGACTCTGCGGCGATAGCAGTCGACGACTGCCCAGAAGGGAATCAACCAGTCTATTCCAAGGATGACATCATAGCATGTCATCTCTAGGACATAGAGATACCATAAGAAGCGATACCCTGCAATCTCAAGAGGGCACTCTCTACACTAGTGTACACTAGATGTCCTCATTCCCAAAGGTGTGTCTAGTGTCAACGAGTTGGCAGAAGAAAAGATGCAGAGTCCAAGGCTCACCACAACAGAAACAGAGATAAAACTATGAATAGCACCAGTATCAAAAAGGGATGAAGATAAAACTGAGGCTACTAAAATCGTACCTCGAACAGTAGAAGGGTCGGGATCATGCTCATGATAAGTATGCTCCACAGCGAAAGATTGGCCTGCACTGCGGCCCTGCGCCCCTGACTGACCACTCTGAGCTGAAACTCCCTGCTGGTGTTAAGGAACTGGTGGCTGACTGCCAAGACCTCAACCTCCACCTCGGCCCGAACCTCCGGAAGAACTCAAGTTCCCTGACTGGTGATAGACTGGTGGGGATTCTCTTGAACGAGGAGTCATGGAAGAACCCCGGTCACCTACTGCTTATGAGAAAACCTGGAAGAAACGCTGAAGGTGACCCATATTTCTACATGATCGACACTCCACGGGGTCTCTCTGGCACTGCGGCCTAGTGTGACCTATCTGGCCACACTGGTAGCATGTCACCTGGCTGCCTGATGATGTGTCTCGCTTCCTCACATTACCGCGTGTAGGCTCACTATGGCGCTTTTTGCTGTCATCTGAAGGGAAGCTAGCTTTGGAAGCAGAACTGCCCTGACTCGCAGCTCCAGAGTCTCTCAGATTTTGCTCCGCAATCAGTGCCTGTTTGACGATGGAAATAATGAAAGTCAGCTGGAAGATGTTCACCTGCGAGCGGATCTCCCGCCTGAGTCCATCCTCAAACTTCCTAGCCAAGAACACCCCACTCCCATCCCGAAGGGGTGTAAAACGATGCAGCTCAGTGAAACGAGAGGAATACACCATGAAAGATAGAGTACCATGCTCTAAGCTCATGAACTCCCGGGCTCGATTGGCCCTCAGGGTCTCCTGGTGGAAGTAGTCGTAGAACACATGCTGGAACTCCTCCTAAGCCATAGCCTGCTGCTGACCCGCCTGTGAGATCACGTCCCACCACCTCTTGGCTGAGTCTCGAAGCATGTAGGTGGTGAGCTTGACCCGCCTCTTTGGAGGCATCTCCAGATGCTCGAATATAGTCGGCATGGCTTCTAGCCATGACTCTGCAGCCTGAGGTCCTCCCTCCCCCGAGAACGTTGGAGGATGCTGCTGTTGAAAGACCCGCGTCAAGTCTGCTATAGACGAGGCAGGATGCGGTGCTCCCTAGAAGGCATGCATCATCCTCATGAAACCCTCCCTGAACTGCACATCGGCGCCCACAACTGGTACAACAACCAGTGCCAAGGCTGGCTCGACTGGGGGATCGATAGGAAGTCTCTGATCAGCCCTATCTGGCGTCTGATCACTACCTGACGACAGACGTACGACCGGAGGACGTCTCGGAGGCATAGCTCTGAAAGATCAAAAGCACACCTTAGATCAGGAAAACAAGGACAGATAACACAAGAGTACAAAATGGTAACAGGGGAAAAAACACACAAGATTGCAAAACACGACTACACGGTAAGTATAAAAACTACACGGTGTGTCTACTTAGGCCACTGATATGGGCGTGTACCCCTGCCCTACAAGTCGTGTACACTTCAAAATACACGGCGGGTTGCCTCCAACACACGGCGTGTACTTGAAAACTATTCCCCTGCCCGAGTCTTTTTACATGGCTAACCTACATCGTCCGACTCAACCCGAGACTACACGACGTGTTCGAATCAAACATGGCGTGCACTAGACGAGGCTTCGGTGGTCCTTGTTGTTGAGTACACGACCGTCTACATGGCTGGACCTTACACGGCGTGCTCCGAACAAGCACGACGTGCATAGGCGAAGGCGACACCATCTCGTGTTGTTCGTGACACGGTCGGGTACCTGTAAAGACTGCACGGCGTGTTCCGAACAAACACAACGTGTGGAAAGGAAGGTAACGCCGGCCCGTGTTGTTCGTGACACGACCGGGTACCTGGAAAAAACTACACGGCGTGTTCCCTATGGACACGGCGTGTTCTACCCGAGCTTCCCTGGCCCGTTTTGTTAGTGACACGGCCGGGTACACAGCCCCGAACTCACACGGCGTGTACCAATGGTACACGGCGTGTTCCCAAAGTTACTCCCACGACATCGTGTTCTGCTCACACGGTCAGTGACACGGCCTGAAAACTACACGGCGTGTATACAAAAAGTACACGCCGTGTATTCTGGGTTTTTCTGGGCAGCAGCTCAGAAACTGCGCAGAATTCCAAAAACACTAAAAACAAGGTGAAAAAGGTGCCAAATTCTGATCCGTGAGGCCCCATAACACCTCAAGAACCAAAATTTGGCGTTCATTTTAAGAAAGGAACAAAACAAACGATTTTTCTAACATAACAACAGATAATATATCAAGCATATATCACAACAGCATGCATAATCTACACAGAGCCTATCACAACAGCATGCAATCGCTAATGCACCCTAGATCGCATGGAAAGAATGCATGACATGTGATTTCTACAAGTGCCTATATGATGTATGAGATGGAATACCCTCATCTCATCGGGTTGCGACAGAAATAGAACTGAAATATTAGAACAATAACCGCACAATTCATATGAATCACTCTAGGTGAAAACATACCAACCATAAAATCTCAAAACCAGAAACTGCAATTAACGAGGTAGTATGGATTTTCCCTATACACGAGTTAGCTACTCCCGAGCATAGCTTAATGCCAAGTACTGAATCCGTACTAACCCCAGAAAAGGTCTCCAACAGTAAAGTAAGAGAAAATAAGTTCCTCTGATACCACTTTTTAAAGTCCTGAGTCCGGAGCCCCTCCACTAGTACCCCGTACCCAGTTCGCCACATGACCTCAAGCGCGTTTCCCCGAATGCCAGAGGCTGCTGACTAGTAGCAAGGGACTTTGTGATTCGGTGGGGAAACTATGCCCTCATTCGGTAAGGTATACAAGGTAAGAAAACAACAATAAACAGCGGAAGCAGTAAATGACATGCATAACAACAGAAACCAAACAGCGGAAACAATGTAGATATATAACTATGATGAAAATGATGCAGCAGGTACAAGTATCTAAAGGAAATAGAAAACACAACAACGTGGTTAAATACAATTGAAACCAAGTGAAAAAGAAAAACAAATAATCTCCTCAGCATCGCGAGCCACGGCTCGGTCCCATGCTCCCCAGCTCCTGATGCAGTCAAGATCCTGAAGTAGAAGGGCGCTTACCCTTATCTATACATGCAGCAACATAGTCTTCTTGGGCCCAAAAGCATGGCCCAAAAAGGGTGTGAGATACAATCCTAGTAGGAAATCACCCAAATATCGGTGCCTAACAGTCAATGAATACATGGTAGTAAATAAACAAGAAGTAGTAAACAGAAAAACACAAGCAGCTACAAACCACAGTTCTAACAATTATAGCACACAAGTAAGCAGCCAACAACAAAAGAAGAAACAGGTAACCCTCTGGGTAGCTCTCACAGTCTAACCCCTATGGTTCAACCTATAAGTAATAGCAACCCTCTGGTAAGCACACACAGTCTCACCCCTCTGGTTCAGCTACGTAATTAAGCAGACTCTCTGGGGAAGCACTCATCGTCAATTCCCCCTATAGTCTCATATTGTGCTAAAGGCTCTCTGGGGAAGCACTCAATGTCAATTCCCCCTATAGACCACGTCGTAATTAAAAGACGCTCTGGAGAATCCCTTCCATCAATTCTCCCCTAGGTCTCGCATCGTGATTAAAAGACACTCTGAAGAATCCCTTCCGTCAATTCCCCCTTTGGTCTACTACTCTAGGTTCTCACAGTCCTGAGTATAACTAAACATGCTCAGCACATGTATATCGTCCAAGTAAACCTCGATAACTACTTGGCTATCAACTAAGGCTCAACAGAAAAACAAGGAAACAGTCCACAATCCTACAACTAGGCATGGCACTGGCAAAACGCCAAACAGGCAGAACAAGCATGGAAAGCAAACTGAGCACAAACAAAATACTCTAATTACAAGCAATAACCTCTACTAAAGAAATCAAGCAAAGCAGGCAAGCAAAAACGGAAAAACCGGAAACACGCAATACCCCGCTCATGGGTATTGGTGGAAATTGCACAAAATATCCATCAACTTTCTACAGAAAGGCACAAACCACCTACCTCGATCCGAAGATATCGATATACGTGAACCTCGACAATAAATTCCTCTTAGAACAACGTAGATCTGAGAAAACGCAAAAAATATTCATCCCAAAATAAATTGGAAATGAGGAGGAATCAAGAAACAAGGCTAAAGCAGAAGGAAGAACTCACCGCTGCGATTCCAACGCAACTGATCGTGCTCAAATCGGAGAACAGACGGCGAGGCAGGAGTTCGTCGAAGTTCCGGCTGTACAGTCGCTCCCAGACGGTTGAAAACTGGAGAAGAAGATGGAAATAGGGGTTAAGCACGACCCCGGTCCATTTAATGAAAAAAAAGTACACGGCGTGTACTTCTTTAGTAGACGGCATGTACTTCAATTTTTTCGTACGCCGAATTAACTGGCCTCCACCTCAGCCGTACACACCGTGTGTGTGGCCCGGACACGGGTAGCACACGGCTTAGAGCTGGAACAGAGTACACGGTGTGTACTCAAAAAGTACACGGCGTGTACTTCTGAAATTTCCAGAAAGTTTATTTTCCTTAAACACTCCAGAAAAAGGGAAAACATACCTGAACGAAGATCCGAGTTCTTACAATTTCCCTCAACACAACAAATAGTGTGGTTTCATGTGACCCCTAATAGTAATAAGTTCATGTGAGTTCGAACCAAGTAGCCTTACATCACTTGTGATGTCATGAATAGTGTATTTAACTGATAATTTGTATATACGGTATTTTATCGTATTTCACTATTCATCAAAAAAATTTGAATTTCAGAAAAATCCCAAAAATTCACCCCTACCATTTTTCAACGTGTAGAATTCAAAAGTGAAATCCATTTTTCAAAAATAATTTTCTAAATATTATTAATATAATTTTTAAATAAGGTCATAGTTAATTTGAAAAATAACAATCTTGAAGTGTGATTAGTTTTTTGTGACATTGAAAAATTAATTAAGATACCATTATCATATTGCCTTAAGAAAATAAAATAATATTATTACTTACTATTAATAATGGTTATATTACTATTCATAAGGGTATGTTACTATTCACCAAAAATCAAGTTTGTTCTATCAGACTCTAAATGACTTACTGAACACAACTCTAGATGACCATTTTTCGAAATTCAAAACATAGAAGAGGTAAAGTTGTGTTTAATGGTTAGATTATAAAATTGCATTCTATATTTATTTTCAGAACCTTGGGGTGTTACATTCTCCCCTCCTTACAAAAATTTCATCCTCGAAATTCATAGAATATTACTTAAAAAGATTTGGGTATGTATTTAACATAATATCCTCAGGCTCCCATGTTGCTTCCTCCATCTTATGGTTCCTCCATAGAACCTTCACCAGACGAGTCATCTGATTTCTCGATACTTGTTCTGTAGTATCAAGAATCTTGATAGGCTCTTCACAGTAAGATAGATCAGGCTCAAGTTACACTTCTTTATAAGTGAGTACATGTGTTGGGTCTGGCATGTACTTTCTTAACATTGACATGTGGAACACATTGTGAACCTTGGAGAGACTTGACGGTATTGCCAAACGTTAAGCTATGGCTCCAATTCGGTACAAAATTTCAAAAGGTCTGATGTACCTGGGACTTATTTTTCCCTTCTTACCGAATCATATAATACCCTTCCATGGAGATACCTTTAAGAAAATGTGATCACCTTCTTGAAACTCCAAATCCTTCCTTCGGTTATTTGCATAGCTCTTTTTCCTACTTTGAGCTATTTTGATATGGTTCTGAATAATCTTTACCTTTTCTATTGTTTCTTAAACAATTTATGGGCCCACAAGATTTCTTTTGCCAACATCATCCCATCAAGTAGGTGTACGACATCGCCTCCCACATAATGCTTCATAGGGTTCCATATGTATATTTGAATAGAATCTATTATTGTAGGAAAATTTTACGAGAGGTAAATATTGATCCCACATTCCTTGAAAATCAAGTGAACAAGACCTCAACATGACTTCAAATGTTTGAATAGTCCGTTCTGATTGTCCATCAGTTTGTGGGTGGTAGGCAGTGCTCAAACAAAGATCAGTATCTAGGGTATTCTGAATATTTTTCTAGAATCTTGATGTAAAATGTGGATCACGATCAGAAACAATCTATAGGGGTACTCCATGAAGTCTCACAACTTCATTAACATATAGTCTTTCTAGACATTCAAGTGGTAGATATTCTCTTATAGCAAGAAAATGTGCTGAATTGGTAAGATGATCAAAAATGACCCATATTGAATTGTTCCTTCTAGGAGTCCTTGGTAGTCCCATGACAAATTCCATTGTGATATTATCCCATTTCCACTCAGGTATAGGAATAGGTTTCAATACTCCTCCAGGTTGTTTCCTACCAGCTTTCACTTGTTGACAAACCATACATCTTGACACAAAATCAGCAATCTCCCTCTTCATGTTATCCCACCAAAAATGCTCCTTCAAATCTCTATAGATCTTAGTGCTACCAGGGTGTATAGAGAAATTGGAACTATGAGCATCATTCAACAATTCCATTTTTAGATCAAGTATATCAGGAACACAAAGTCTCTTCCCAAAGTTCAAAATTCCATCTTCATATATGAAGTCACTCAATCTCCCATCATTCACAGCTTTAATATTCTTTTGAAACTCCTCATAATCAGCCTAAGAATTTTTTATCCTTTCTAGTAAAGATGGTTTGGAAACCATTTGAAAAAGAATTGATGTTTCACCTTCCATGGTTATTCCCATATCCATCTTTACTAGATCCATGAAAATAGGATCCCTTTCAACTCTTATCTTGCTCAAAACTCCATGATCCTTCCTGCTCAAGGCATCTGCCACCTTATTTTCCTTCACTGAGTGGTATTGTATCATGTAATCATAATCCTTGAGTAGTTCAAGTCATCTCCTTTACCTCATTTTGAGTTCTTTCTATGAGAAAATATACTTCAAACTCTTGTGATCAGTATAAATCTCACATTTTTCACCATAGAGATAATGTCTCTATATCTTCAAAGCAAAGATTAAAGAAGCTAACTCAAGATCATGATTAGGGTAGTTTTGCTCATGAATTTTTATTTTTCGTGATGCATAAGCAATAACCCTATCATTTTGCATAAGGAAAAAACCAAGTCCTTTCTTTGAAGTATCACTATAAATAACAAACCCGTCATTCCCCGATGGTAGAGTCAATATAAGAGCATTGACTAATATTCTCTTTAGTTCTTCGAAACATTATTCACAATCTTTTGTAAAAACAAATTTCACCACTTTACGTGTGATCTTCGTTAGTGGGTTAGCCAGTCGAAAAAAATTCTGCACGAAACACCGATAATAACCTGCTAAGCCAATAAAACTTCATACCTCAGTTATGTTTGTTGGTGTGGGCCAATCTTGGATTGCCTTTGTCTTCGCAGGATCAACTAGGATTCCATCCTTAGAGACAATATGGCCAAGAAAATAAATCTCATGAATCCATAATTCACACTTGTTAAACTTCCCATATAATTCATGTCTTCTAAGAGTCTTTAGGATAATGCACAAGTGATTTTCATGATCTTAGTATCTTTTGAAGTATACTAAGATATTATCAATAAATACCACTAAAAAGTCATCAATATATTCCTTGAAAACTTTGTTCATTAGATCCATGAAGATAGAGGGTGCATTGGTCAATCCAAAAGGCATCATTGTAAACTCATAATGCCCATACCTGGTCCGAAATGTTGTCTTATGAATATCTTCCTTCCTCACATGCAACTGATGATATCCAAATCGAAGGTAAATCTTCAAAAAGTATTGAGCTCCATGAAGTTGGTAAAATAAATCATCAATGTGAGGTAGGGGATACTTGTTCTTTATTGTTATAGCATTGATCTCCCTGTAGTCGACACATAACCTCATAGATCCATCTTTCTTCTTAACAAAAAGGACAGGGTCTCCCCATGGAGATACACTAGAGAGAATAAATCCCTTATTACTCAATTACTCTATTTGTTTATTTAGTTCCTCTAATTATATAGTGGTAATTCTATAAGGGGTCTTCGATATGGGCCTTGAACCAGGAATTAAATCAATGGAAAACTCAATTTCTTGTTCTGGAGGATGTCCAGGTAAATCTTCTAGAAACACATCAACATATTCTCTCACAATAGGTACATCCTATATTTGAACATTACTTTCCTCACCCACAGTTATTTCATTCTATTCCTCCCCAATAATTGAATTTAGTTGAGCTACTGGGGGTGGATCTAGATAAGAATCAGGTGATGACAATTCTTCTCTAAAGATAAGGTGTTCTTTATCATTTTCATCAAAAATCGTAACCTCCTTCTTCTTACAATAAATTTTTGCATCATGGTCTAAAAGCCAATCCATACAAAGAATTATATCAAATTCAATCATGGGTATGATGATAAGATCAGAAGATAAAGAACATTTATATGCCCTAATGGGAACTGATTCACAGAACTTTGTAGCAATGATACTTCCCTTAGGATTTTTGACTGACAACTCCCTTGTTAAATCAAATTGGAAATATCTAATTTTCTTAGAAAACTGGGAAGATATGAAACAGTGCGATGATCCAGAATCAAATAAAGCATTGTCTAAGCTTGAGGAAACAATTAAAGTACCTACCACCATGTCATTAGGAACTTCAACCTCTGCAGTTGTGATTTCATAATCTTGTCCCTGATCCCTTGGCCTTTTCTATTGCATATTTCCTTGACGTTTTGGACAATCATTAGCATAGTGTCCCATCTCTCGGCAACTATATCATTGAACATCATTGGCTTCCTTATTCCCTTTTAAATCACCAGCAAGATGGTCTTTCTGACCACATTTGTAGCATACCCTTTTTCCTTTTAATAATGCACTGGGGTGTTTCCTTCCACAGTTGTCACATGGTGGAAATTCAAATCTTCCCTTCTTCCCTATTTCCTTATTTCCTTTCCCAGGGTTTTTAGCAGCCCTCTTCTTTTCTTTCTTTCCCTTAAAGTAATAAGACTTAGAGAATTTTTTTTCGGACTTGATAGCACATGAAACTATGTCCTCATATGATGAAAAATTTTGGGAGACCAGTGCCAGCCAGAGGAATGGATTTAGGCCATCAAATAATCGATCGATTTTGCTCCTTGGATTTCGTATGTAGTCCACAGCATGTCTTGCTAGCCTTGTAAAGTTGGCTTCATACTTGGCAACATTTTCATCCTCCTTTTTCCCCTGATTCAAGAATTGCCTCTCCATATCTGCTCTTTGTTCATGAGGGAAATATTTTTCGAAGAAGATTTACTTAAAATCCCTCCATTCCATCTCTTACATTTCTTACTCCTCCTTTGTGTTTTGGATTAATGACCACCACTGATCCGCATCTCTCGATAGATGATATACTTCCATGATAACCTTTTCTCTCTCATTACATCCCAAAGCGAGAAATATCTTCTCAAGGGAACATATCCACTGCTCTGCTACAAAAGGGTTTGTAGTCCCATTGAATGATGGAGGTTGTTGTCACATAAAGAGATCTAGCATGGCTCCTCCATGTGGTGGATCCGAATGCTCCATACGGGTAAGTTTATTATTCATAACCTGAGTAAGTTGTCCCAGTATAGTTATGAGTTGCTCAGCACCAGTCACAGCACCAGAGCCAACATCATTATCTTGCGTCGGAGGAAAATACCTACATGGGACACATGCATTCGTGTGATTTCCATTCTGTCCACTAGGTTCCATATATAGATAATGGAATAAACTATATTAGGTTATGAATCATAATTTATAATATTAACTTAACAAAATACTTATAAAAAATTGAGATCCTATGAGTGGCTAATCCCATTTTCACAAATATGGTTTCTTTGAGGAATATTTAACATTTCAATCCTTCATAATGGATTGTAAAGAAAATGTGAATTATCCTAAGCATATCTCCCGGGAGTGTCATAACCAAGAGTGAATCAAGGCCCATTGTCATGTACCAATTCCCGTTCGAGTCCAGCTCAAAGAGGTGTTTTCAGGTTTTACCCCTAGATACATCTGTGCCAGAGCTGCCTCTACCTGCTCGTATCTAGACAGGGATGTATTGCTTGAAAGATCCACATAATCTATTCCTTACCAAAATACCAGTATGTTAGTGTATGTATATCCTCAAAGACTAACTTAGGGACTCTTCCTTAATTCTACATTTTCTAAATCTAGTTTCCAAGTATTCTACTAAACCTCCCTCTGATACCAACTATAAGGACCCGACCCCAGTTGCCCGGATTTGGTGCCTTATTTGATTACGTTGGCATACATACAAGGAATACGAATCCCGAAGGACCGAGTAGTTTAGTATTATTGGAAACAAGATACATACATAAGTTCAACTTTACATATGGAAAGGAAAAACAACACTAATTTATTCCATTAGAGTCATCATGTATCCTAGATTATTCTTACAAGTCATTCATAAATTACATCTTCATGTCCTGAGGAAATGAAACATAAGAAAGGGGTGAGATTAAATTCTCAGTAAGAGTAAGAAATACAACGGAAGATAATATAAACATTATACATGGTGAATAATTGAAAACACATGCCTTTAAAAATAAACTTGAACACATTATGGTAGGAATATGAGCTGAGTAAATAATGCCATAATAAAACATAATCATGGGTATTCTACTAGTCGAATAACCACATGAAATATCAATAGATGAACAAATAATGATGGAATGCATAATTTCAGACATTCTGAAACATTTTTTCAAGGCCTTAGCCAAGACTTCTAATGATTAAGGCCTCAGCCAAAATCCATATCACATTGGGAAAGGCCTCATCCAATTACTTGTCTAGTTGTCTCATGAGATCTACCGATGCATCGAGGGGTTATAGCAGGCCCCACCAATCACATAATAAGTCCAATGAATTCCTCATATGAGCGGGGATAAACATAAACAACATATACATTCATATTGAAACTATCATATGAATTGTAACAAACTTTCCCCAATTATTGAACATAAACACTAACCATTCGGAATAATATGGTGAATGGTTTTAGGACAGATCATACAAAATAGAGTTAGTCATAAACCTTTAAATAAAATATGGTAGATTACTTCATAAATTTTTAAACCCAATAATACCATAGAATCAACAAGAGTGTTGAATTAGACGAAAACACTCTTATAAAATCATTAATCAATTCTTGAGATAAATACTCTTTTATTTTGAAAAGAAGAAAAAAATTTGGAAAAATCATTGTATAAAACCAGAAGTGAGGTAAGATAGTATTTTCATAATAAAATTAGTGATTTTATAAAGATAATTTTTTCTAAAAACAGATCATAGAGTGCCCTTGAAAATAGGAAAAAGTTTGAGAAATTCTCTTGGATCTGGCTTGTATTTTGGAAACAACTTTGAAATATCCTTTAAAAATGTGTAACTATCCATAAAATAAGGAAGGGTTCTAGTTTATACACATATATATGGTACTCACATAGAATATATAATGAGTACATAACAATAAATAATAATTTCATTGAGGTAATTAGACAATGAAAGTATCCCGAATAAAAATGGAAGTTCGGGTGGAAAACCCCTTACCTTAACTCCAAATGTGTTCCACTCTTGTACTTAAGATCCTGGAATATAAAATTATAATTGTTAATAACTTATTTCAGAACCTATTATACATGTATTTAGTTTACCCTAATTTTTGTTAGTTCATTTATGTTTTTATTGAAAAGTTATTGTATTGAATTTCGTCGTTCTAGAGTGTTCGTTTCCTTTATTTTCATATTCGATTCACTTGATTTTAAGTAATGAAGTGGAATGGATGTAAATATCCAGAATTGAAATTAAATATTATTTATGAACATAAAGAATTGATAAAGGTAATTTCTATCATTTGGTTGCATATAATGAGGATGAATCATTAGATGACAACCACTTCGATTATTCGGCGGTATTTGGAATATTATGAACTAGTTTTGTCATATAGCTTAATTATATGTACATATTATGGTTCCTCAATATTAAATAGGTTATAACAAATATATTATAGTATGTTTCAACCATTAATATGGTTTCATGACCAGTAATGAATAAGAAATTGAAGAACAAAACTTCATCGTCCACGAAGGTTATAAATCGGAACCTCATGGGCGTCGATTTCGTTTATGAAAATAAAAGGGAGGGAGTAAGAATATTTATGATGGTTCTTCCATTCACATGATATAAATCCAGTATATATATGTTACTGAATTTATCATGATCATTTGGACAGAGGAGGTGAGGAGAGGATAACAATAGTAGATAAATTGAAATAAAACCAAATGAGAAAGAATGGTGCTTTACCTCTTGAAATAACCTCCTTGAGAAACTCCTTAAGGTAAGGGGTTTTGGTCCTTTGACAAGACTAAGAGCTTTCTAGTCATGGGGAGTGACTAGGGAAGGGTAATTGGGTAGAACTTTGAGGAGCTTCAAGGCTTAGAGGAGTGAAGAGAAGATGTAGTGGGGGGGGATTTTTATAGTGGAGGAGAGCAGTAAATTTTGAATATTTAATTCATTATTTTATTATTTCCCTCAAGACAACCAATAGTGTGGTTTCATGTGACCCCTAATAGTAATAAGTGCCTGTGAGTTCGAACCAAGTGGCCTTGCATCACTTGTGATGTCATGAATAGTGTATTTAACTGATAATTTGTATATACGGTATTTTATCATATTTCACTATTCATCAAAAATTCTAGAATTTCAGAAAAATACCAAAAATTCACCCCTACCATTTTTCAACGTGTATAATTAAAAAGTGAAATCCATTTTTCAAAAATAATTTTCTAAATATTATTAATTTAATTTTTAAATAAGGTCATATTTAATTCGAAAAATAATAATCTTGAAGTGCAATTAGTTTTTTGTGACATTGAAAAATTAATTAAGATCCCATTATCATATTGCCTTTAGAAAATAAAATAATATTATTATTTACTATTCATAAGGGTCATATTACTATTCATATTACTATTCATAAGGGTGTGTTACTATTCACTAAAAATCAAATTTGTTCTATCAGACTCCAAATGACTTACTGAACACAACTCTAGATGACCATTTTTTGAAATTCAAAACATAGAAGAGGCAAAGTTGTGTTTAATGGTTAGATTATAAAATTGCATTCTATATTTATTTTCAAAACCTTGGGGTGTTACAAATATCCCTAGGGATATCACTAAATTTTTCTCATCCTAGTTTCCAAAGGTTAACTAAACAGTTCCTTTGATACCAATTATAGTGACCCTAGCTTAACATACATGGATATTACATGATTTTTTATGAATATTCATAATATTAAAAAAGTACATAGTCAAGGACCATAATATTTTAGTGTATTTGTAAACATGGAACAAAATATTCTAAATTGGTGAAATATCATCAATGTATCTAGTAAAGATCTTACCCTCTATTACTTCTACCTAAAACATTCCTTCATAACCTAGGGAAAGGAAACATAATAAAGGGGTGAGCTATAATTCTCAGTAAGGGTAATATAAGGAAATGCGTAAGCATAACATGAACATAAGGGTATGAGAATGTGAGTATAACATTTTAATATCATACCCTACAAATCAAATATCATAATCATGAGGTGTGGAATAAATATTGGCAATTCATAAGACATGAATCATAAGGAAATCAAGAGCATAAGCCATGGAAGTGTAACATATGAATAAGACATGCAATTGTGGAATACACTTAAAAGTATAACATTGTGAACAAGTATAAGTATAAATAGGTTCACACATTAAGTTAAGGACTTGAAATCAATTCCTCTCATAGACTTATGGACATGCAACCAATTCTATGCATAATGTTTTGAACATGCAATCTGGTTTACTCATAACATTGTGAACATGTAATCAGGTTCATGCATAAACTTATAGACATGAAACCATGTCCATGAATAATATTTTGAACATGTAATCAGGTTCACACATAACATTATGAACATATAATAAGGTTAACACATAAAATTTTGTACATGTAATTAGGTTCGCACATAAACTTATGGACATATAACTAGGTCCATGCATAACATTGCGAACATGTAATCAGGTTCACACATAACATTTATACTCATGAGTCATCCATCATTTCCCAATTCATTAGAAGAAAATATAGGTCCCACCCATATCATAATAAAATCCTTCGTATATGTGTCACAAGATAATTAAAGTATTCATCATATCATAACCCATAAAAAGAGATGGTTTTATAAACATGATATCATAACTCGTGAAATTAAATGGGTATCATTAAAATTTCATCATGTCATATCCTATGGAAAAGATAAAGGTTTCATAATAATTTCATCAAATCATAAACCATGAAAAGAAGAGGGTTTCAAAATCATATAACCTGTGGAATAGAAATGGGTGCCATAAGCATCATTCTATAAAAACAAAAACCATTCAATAAAGGATTTGAATAGAACCTTTGGATTATTTCCTATAAGGTCATGAGTAACTTCAACGGATGTCATCTTAGATGGAAAATAACTTATAAATATATTTTGAAAAAAAAATCTTGACAAAAATATCCTTTCTTATTTGAAAAGTCTTTTTAAAACTTAAAACCTTTCGAAAACCATTTTCTTTGAAAATGTGTAGAAAACTTATAATGAAGTATTTATATAATTTGGAAAACTTTTCTCTTAAAAACTTATAAAATAATATTGAAATTTATTTGAAAAAGATTTCTCTTAAAATACTTTGACAACTTTTAAAAAGGCTTTAAAACGTTTTGAAAACCATTTCATTGAAAATTTACTTTTAAAAAAACATTTTCTTAAAAATTAACCTATTAAACATGAAAATAAATCTTTTCAAAAAAGATGGAGGGTAAATTTTTACAAGTCATACGAGGTAAAAAGAACATTCCTTTTGTATGGTAAAAAGGTTAGAAAAATGCCTTGATCAGAAAGTGACAAGAATATTACTTTGAAAACAAGGGTAAAATAAAAAAGGGTAAAAAGTTTCTTTTAATTATTATAGAATAGTATAATATTCTTTGAAACCTTTTAGAAAACATGGTTTTTAAGGAACACAGATTTTTTATTGAAGAGAGGGTAAAGTTGGGATTTCTTAAAACCATTTTATTAACTATATTATGTAAAAAAGAGTATAAAAATGGTACCAATACATTAATATATCATGAATAACCAGAGGATAATAAAATTCATGAAGGTTCTTGAGAAATGGATTATAAGATTTCAACAAAGGAAGCATAATCATAAACTATCTCGAAAAGCGATGAGATTGGTTCAATAAACTCGTATAACATGGTAACTTGGGATCATACTCTCCATGTAAGAAAATGAAATTAAATAAAGCCTAAAATATCATGAAAATAAGTATATTCATGATATAATATGTAAAATTAAAGTATATACACCTCAAAAAATAATTTAGGTGCATAACAAAACAAGAGTCTCAAAGAAGGAAACTTGAGAGAAAACTATTTTACCAATTTGATAACTTTTGAAACTTAAACCCCCTGAAAGAATGATAATAAAATGGGTTTGTAAGTACCCATAAATTTAGTAATAAAAATCATGCAATATATTCATGTGAATTATATACACTATAAAAAAAGTGGTGTCTAAGGCGTGTATCTCACAAAAATAAAAAGTGATATGAAATTTCCCTTACCTTGTGTCTTAACTCTCATCGTACTCATTCAAAATTCTTGTATAATAAATATAAGTTTATTATAAATATATAACATAAACATATTATTATATATAATACCATATATTTTTTATTATTACTTTGTATTACCCGCTTGTTAACAATTTAATGTTAAGGTTATGCTTCGGGAAATATTCGCTTTATTTTTTGCATGTGTCTTAATTTGTTATATATTTGGTCCTTATACTTATATAATTATTTACAGAATGTAAACCATGATATAAATATAATTTATATTAATTATATTTGTATTATAATAATCTATATAATATATAAGTATGAAATGGAATACATTGTTCATGGAGATGGTAGGTCATACGTATGAATGAACGTTGTTTGCGTTTAATAGTCATATTGAAATAAAGTAAGAAAATGAAATATATATGTATATATATAATATATAATTATTCTAGTAGAATTATTATATCATATATACCATATAATTTCACTAAAACCATCCTTAATACATTCCATGTAGTGTGTGAACGAATCATGTCACTTTGAGGGGGCGGTAGTCCACACTTCCTCAAACAAAATTATCGTATTTACACAAAATAGAAAGTATAAATATATGTGTTGTAAAAGAAATAAATATGCTTAAAGACATAATAAATATAGTATATATCATATATAAAAAAAATTCCTTCATAATTTCCACCATGATAGGCGGTAAGGAAAAAATTAATAATCATCATTTGTAGAGGCGGTAGTTCACCTTACACATTAACAGTATGTTCGTTACCCATTAGATGGAGGTGTGTGTAAGTGTATTTATAACCCTTAGTATAAAATCATAATAATATATTGAATATTATTTTTTTATAAAATCTTGGAATAAATATAGTGGAGGGGGTGGAGAAATAAAATAAAATAAAGGAGCTTGAGAGAAGTCGTTATCTCTTGATCAGGTAACTCCTTTTGGTTTGTGCCAAAAGGATTTCTTGGATTGATTTATTCCCAAGGGGAGGGTTCTAGGAATAATTTAGGGGTTTTTTTAAGTGTATTGGGATGATCTTGGATGAACCTATTTGGTTTGAGATGTGTGAATAATGGTTAGAGTGCTTGATTTTTTATAGTGGAGGGGGAGTGACACTCTTGTAAATACCCAAAGATATTTAATAATGGGAGGTATAATTTACCTAATGTGCCTGAAAAATGGAAAAATAATGTATTAATGTTAAATTATAGTCTAAAAAATCTACACCACATAAAAATATGTTCATTTTTTTATTCGGTTCCTTAACTTATAAGATTCCCCAATCTTATTATTTTGGTTTTTATTAAAGTAACTAATTTTCTAACCTAAGTAATTTAATCATTAAGATTAAAATAAATTGATATTTATTATAAAATATATATCCAATTAATTATAAATATTTTACCTAATTTACAAAATAAAAATCTCATGTGATTTGGAAATTAATTTTTAAAACAAACGCATGTGACGCACAAAACACTGCTTAAACCCGAATCGTGCTAACAATATTTTTAAAACCTATTGGTAAATATGTTAATTATAAAATATAAATTGATAAATTAATAGACCATATTTAATATTTTTTAACCCTTAACAATCAATTGTAAGAATATTGTATTTTTATTAATTTTAAATCATTTAATGAAATATCATTTATTGCAAAATAACAATAATGTCAATTTTGACATTGTTTATTTAATTTTAATTCTAAAATTTCAAAATAAAATTGAAATTAAAATGAATTAAGCTAAAAGATTTTTAAAATGATGAATTAATCTTTAAAAATAATTAAATATAATAATTCAATCAATTCACTTCACTTTTAACATTTATTGTATTATTTATTTTAGTTAATTATTAACTAAATAATCACTACGTTGGTGTTTCGTAAGCATTTTAAGTAACTAAATAATCTATAAAAATTGTTTATAAATTATTATGATAAAAATAACCCATTTATATTTCAAAAGGATATGTATATTAAAAAATGTGATTTTTTTTACATATTTCAAAGTTTTATAAATGTTAAAGGTAAGGTAAGTTCCTTTTTTGTCTTTTTTCTTACTTAACATTTTATATAGGTCAGTTCCATTTAATAATATTCCAATAACACATAAAATTTGAACCAAGATTGTATAAGGTCTAAGTTTTGTCATAAAATGTATTTTGGATAATTTTATAGGTCATTTGGGTCCTTATGATTAAGGTTTAGTCTTTAATTAAGCTTAATCTTACCTTAATCACTATGATTAATCTTAATCACTTTCACCGATATTTTTGGTAAAAAATTGAGTTGATATTATTAGACTATAAATATCATACTGATTAAAACCATGTATATCCATTTTTTAAAAGTTAAATCACAAAATTGGAAAAATTAAGTTTAACGCTAATCCTGCTGACATGGTGAGAAAGCAGGTTTTGAAAGTAAAAACATTCCAAATTTCAATAAGTTTTTATATTTAATTTAAATATAAAAATAATTACAATGAAATAAATTAGATTAATATATTCATAATTTTTCTATTTTTACTTTAAAACCCAATTTAAAATATAATTTAACACTAATCATTATTTAAACAAAAATGTTGTTTTTAACTAAATTGTAGTAATTTTTACTATTCACCCAAAAACAAAGTTTCTCAGAAAAATCCCAAATATTCACCATAATATAATTTCAATGTTATGAATTCAAAAATTAATTTTATTTCACAAAATTAAATTTATATTATTTTATAAAATTAATTTTATTATTGTTCACATGAGGACATAAAAAGCAGTTTCTTTAAGAAAATGTTATTATAAAACATATAACGACTTTACCAAAATTATATATTTCATTTAAAAAATGATTTATTTATTTTAAACAATAATATATTAAAATTATTTATTACTATTCATATTACTAATTTTAATGTCTAGGTTATAATTATCTCATTTAAATAATTATCATAATAAAATGATGTTTCGTAGAAACTCAGTGTTGCGTATAACACACTCTAAGTCGGTGTTGTGTGTAGCGCAAGACAATTTGGTTCCATGTGAAAGTAATATTTTACTTATTGAAATTAAATAAATCAATGAAAATAAATTCATTAAAAAATCCCATGAAAACTTGGGGTGTTACAATGTCGCTTCTTATTGAGGCTGGTTGTAGTTATTTTTACTCATTCATTTTTTGGTTGAAAATGTATTGGTGGGTTAATTTATTGTATTGTTGAGATTTTTTTTATTTATTTTTAGTTATTCTTGTGTATTTTATCTCTCACTTTTGTTTTTATCAATCACTTGTGGTTAGGGGTAGATTTTTTTTCCTTGGTGGTTTTGAGGTGGAGATGTGTATATTTTGTGGAAACCATCCTTATAGGAGTCTTGTTCTCTATTTCACCATTTTATAAGAATTATAAATGGTGTGTAGACCTTTTTAGGTCTTATTCCTCTTATTTATCTATATTATATGGTTTTTTTTAGTTTATCTTGGAGAAGTTTGGTGTTTTGGTGGGATTAGTTTGGTCATTTTTTAGGATTCCAAATGGATGGATTCGAGGAGGGATCTTGTTTAGTGGTTTCCTATTCATTATAACCTTCTAAATATTTCCCTATCCAACCCACCACTTGCAATTAGGTGTGAAATTTTTAGTTTTTCGTCACCTTATATTTTTAAATGAGGGATTTCTGGGGCAAGAAAGTGGCATGGTGAGGCAAATTGTAACACCCACAAGTCACTATTGTTTTTAATATTATTGAATTAAAGCCTATTTTTTATTTTGGGAGTTTTAGGTTTTAATTTTTATATTTTTATAATTTTTACTCTATTTCATGGTTATTATTCATGGTTAAGGTGAAACTAAGAGTAAAGTCTTATATAGGGTCCTTCCAAGTTCAATTTGTTAGTCCACGGTTAGTATGGATGGGTAGTGCATGTTTGGGTCCAAATCATGTGATATACATTATAAACCAAGTGATACCTTTCATGCTTTGAGTACTGAAGCATGGATTTTTCATGGTCAGGAGAAACTATGTGAGGAAACCATGCATGGTGTTATAGATTTTAGTATTGTATCACACATGGTTAGCGTGTGGTTTAGAAAACCATACATCCAAACTGTTCAGTCAACCCAATTTTAACTAAAAATAAAAATTTATTTTATTCTCTCTTAGATTTTAATGTATTTTAATTCTCTACTCCCCTCCCACTAATTTATCCTACTCCTAATAGCATAAGTGGGAGCTTTATTCTTCTCCTCCTTCTATTATTATCATCCTCTTCATGTTCCAAGTGATTTCTTCAAGGTAATTCATCCTCTCTTCACTTCTCATACCCTCTCTTTCCCCTCCCTTTTCCATGGGATATTCATTTATCCCAAGAACCCTAATCACTATACAAATAATATTTAGAGTTTGGGTTTATTATAACCTAGGTTTTTTGTTATTTAGGGATTATGTAAGGTGATTCATTTCTTGGTTGGGTATTCATTGCGGAAGGAAATGCAGTGTGATTGATTTCCTATTGAAATGAGGTAGGAGTTTCTATGTAATCCCTCTATTGGTAATTCACAGAATTTTTGGGATTTAAAAACCCATTTCTTATGAAATTATATCCATATATATTATTCATGGTGTGTTAAATATAGTTTTTCATGAAATTTTGATAGGTCATAAAGTAATTTTCTCATAAATTTAAAGTTTTTCCTTTAGACTAAATATTTTATGCCAATCATTTGTGAAAATAACTAAGAGGATATTTTAAATGTTTTATAATATAAAATGAAGGATTTTATCCCTATTTTTATTTTTAAATAAGTAAAAACTTTCTAAGGGATATTTTGGATAAAGGGGTATGTTCTCTTCCTAAGTGATTACTAAAGATTGTTTTAAAGGAAATATGTATTGTTTTCTTAATGATTTATAAAGAGTATTTTAAATTTTGAGATATCAAATAAATTTTAATGAATTGTAATTTTGAGTCGGATATTATAAAGGCTTTTGTGTAACCACAAAAACAAAATGGTTTGATGCTTGTGACACCCTCATTAGTACCCCTTGTATTTGTTTCCTCCCTATAGGTTGAGCATTGATATTTGATATTTATATTATGCAGAAAGTGGATTCTCCATTTTAGGGTGATATAGGTGAGGTCTAATGAATTATTTATTCTTTATTGATGTATATATTGATTTTGGATTGATTTTTTTCTCACCCTACTTTTGTTTGGTCATGGGAACCCAGGTAACTTGGTGGTAGATCATGATTCATGCTACACTAGTTGGTATAGATGCTATTAGTGTCCCATTATTTATGTTATAATAGTCCTAGTGAGGATGTGCCTCTCCAATGATATAAGTGTGGGATTTTCGGATGGATTGTGGACCATTTTAGATACAACATAGGTCAGAATTTGGTCTATAACATTGTTGTAATATTAGGATTTTCTCACATTAGGACCTAAGGTGTAGCCCATGACACATGTTCCTTGATTGGTTTATCCATGTATTGTATTATTACAAGACATTTTTTTGTATACCCTTGTGCTTATTATGCTTGTGTCACCTTTCATTTATTTTTTCTAGTTATATTCCTTAGTATTTTGGTGTTTTTTGTACTATTTTTCTTTTCCTTATGATTGATCTTGTTTTACTTAAATTATTTTAAAAGGTGGTTTTAGATAGCTATTTTCTATTGAAAAATGGAGAATGGATGGTCCTATGTTTTGGGATTTTCAAGAAATTTTTTTAATAGAAAATAATTTTTTGTTTACATAGAATCAAAAGATCTTATTTTCTTTGGTATTTCAAACTGGTTTTATTGAAGAAACTTTTTCTTTAATTATGATTAAAAAATATGGTTTAACATTATTTAGACTTTATAAAATGGAAAACCTTATTTTTTATTGTATTTGAAACTATCATTTATGAACTGCTTTATGAAAGCAATTGTTTAGATTCCTTAGTGAGGTCCTATTGGTTCTGTTATCTTACACCCTATATATATAATTTGTGTGAGTGTGTGTGCAACTATTATATTGTATACATGTTTTGGGTTTCATTATCGAATTGGTTATCACTGTCTTGATCCGCTAATGGGTGAGTTTTGATATGGTGAGCGACCACGGATCGTGTAGAGGTGTCATCACGGTATGGTTCAGGTTTTGTTTTATTTTAATATGTTTGATGTATTATCCAGCTCATACTTATCTCTTATGTATTTAGTTTCTTTTTATTTTACCCTACTATGTATTTATTTTGGATGATGTTGTATTTTGATACAAATGAGTTGTATTTTTTTTGTTAGTCATGACTTATTTGGATTATTTGTTTATTTTATATCTTATTATTTTGTTTTTCATGGCTTTTTAACTTATGGATGCACCATGATTAGTTCCTGGTAAAGGATCAACTACTTATTATCTCTAATCTCATGTTGAAATCATTCCCATGTAGTTTTTTTTTGATGCCATGTCACTTTTCTCCAACCCATGGGGATGGGGAATGCCCTTGAAACCTTGTGGTGGATTGGATTGGGTACCAATTTGATGGTAGGTCGGGTCAGTTTGTAGCATAATTCCTTACTTAGAAAATGGTATTCACATGGATGGACCGAAAAATACTTCAATTTAGAATCATTTTCAACATCCACCACCAAGTCCCCCATTATATTCCAAAACCTTATTATATTTTTCAAACTTTCTTTACAGCCACATGGTTCCCCCACCATGCTTCCAGTCATCCCAGTTTGACTAAGGCATAGCACCTCCTCTACATGTCCCAGACTAAAAAATTGTCCACAATATTTTTCATATTACAAAATCAATCTATCTCTTATATATCCAGTACTTTTTCCTACAATTACTTCTAAATGAAGTGATATTTCAACTGAATATTATTTATCCTAAAATAAAACATTCGGTTGTTGGCCAAGTGAATTACACTTTTTAAATCACAAAACAACACCCCATTCTCCTACTTTATTTCAAGATATTCCATTAGACCCTTCATAAAAATCAACTCTTTCCTTACTTCCATTAATGTAACATCATCTACTTCCATTTTTGAAATTGAAACTATTGATTAAAGGTTTAACATCCAACTCATAGGTGATCCATCAAAAGTGAAAATATATCTCATATTTCACTTCCATGTGTTTGCATCTCATCCAAAGTTTGAATTAGTATACCCCTGTAATGATTCATCCATTACAAAACATGAAGAAAAAACTTTTGAAACCTTTGAGGTACTGGAGAATCCACTTTACCACTTCCTATTAATATCTTATAGGATTTTACATGAATCTACTAACAACTTTCAATGCTTGTGTAATGTATGGTCATGCAAAAACCATGATATACATCATGATTTGGACTCCCAATACATAAGGAACCTTTTCTATGTACTCAACCTCTACTTCCATTAATGGGGCCTTATCCTTTCTCTACATGACTTGTCCATCTAGGGGAGTTGTAATCAGTTTTGAATATATCATTCTTAAACATTACACCGCCTTATAAGTGTAGTCAGGATGAGTCAGGAACAATGAATTGGAACTTAATTCCCTTACAATCCATATCCACAAAATCTATTTATCCAAACCGAGATCCGTCATCTCAAAAATATTGAACAATTCAACTTTCATCTCATCAATCCTTTCCTTCACTATACCAACAATAAGAATGTCATTAACATAGAGAAGTAAGATGATAAATATATCCTCATCAAACACCTTATGACAGTAGAAATGATATATATAGCTCTAGATAAACTATCATTCTTCCATGAAAGTGTTGAAGTTTAGGTTACATTGCCTTGGTGTTTGCTTCAATATGTAAAGACTCCTCTTTATCTTGCAAAAAAAGATATCAGTTCATATTATCCATGAAACCTTCAAGATAATACTTGAAAATTTATCCATCTAATCCTTCGTGAAGAAATTTTATCTTTAGATTTAACTATTCCATATACAACACTTCCATGGAAACCATGATAAGATCCATCTGAATATTCATGTGTTTGACAATCAAAGAAAATATCTCAAAAATATATATACCTTCCATTTTTTAAACCCTTTATGAAAGGCCTTACCTTGTAACTATGTCAAATTATTATTTCCTCCTTCAATAAATAAACCCATTTATTCTAAAGTACTTTATTCTTAGTAGGTCTTCCCATCCCCTATGAATAACTCCCACTGATTCAAGTCTTTAAGTATTTTAACCACTTCCAAACTATCAGGTTATCCATTATTCATGAGAATAAAATAATTAATATTACTTTTTTTGTCTCTACACTTGACACTAAATACTAGTAAATCTCCACAATTGAATTTTTGTCTTAGATCCTTCTGAAACTATTACTTCCATAACTTTACCTTCTAGAGATTTCCCATGAGATTCCATAATCCTTGATCTATGTGGTACTTATAACCTTGGAAACACCATTATAACTTGACTCCTTTTATATGTTCTTCTAGATAGTCTAGTGTTTCTAAAACTAATATATTCCTTGAACTTTCTAGAGCATCCATAACTTCTGAAATTCCATTCGGTCAAACTTCACCTTGTGATGATACTTTTATATCATCAACAAATTCCACTTGGTTTTGATAGTTCCAAAATATTTATTCATTAAAGATTATTTTTTGGATTCTGATAACATTCTAATAGTTATTATCCTAGAGCTTAAAACCAAAGTCTTCATCACCATACCCTATAAAGTAACACGCTCGAGATACATCCTCTAGCTTGTCCCATTCCTTAACATCAATATGAATATAGATGAGTGATCTAAATAATTTGATATGGGAAATTTTGATATTTCTTCCAGAAAAAAATTCTTCCATAAGTTCTTACCCCAATGAAGTTAATATATTCCTATTCATTAAGTAAGTTTCAAAATTAACAACTTCCACCCAAAACACCTTTATAAAACCAACATGAATTCTCATACTTCTTTATTTCTCAACAAATATCCAATTTATTTTTTATATGACTCTATTTTGTTTCGGATTACTTGGTAAAGTCTTCTAAAATTATAAAAATTTCTTCCAATAGAATCTCTCAAACTCCCTTATTCCATATTATCTACTATTGTCAGACCTCAAACACTTTCATTTACTTATAGTCTACTTGTCCACCATGGATCTCCATCATATGAAGGTTTTGAATACCTTGGACTTGTTCTTGAGAATAAACACCCAAGACATTCATGTATCATTATTGATGAATATAAGATAGCACGACAAGCCTCTATAAGAATTAATTAAAGCTTTCCAACATACATTTATATGAAACTTTTGTATATTTGGAATATTTGTAACACAATGATATTTTGTGAAATATTTTTTTTAATTAATTTAAACTTTTCAATATTTTTCATTTAAAACAAAATTGAATATAGATTGTGTTATATGAAAGCACTAAGTTTGGTTTGAATTAAATGAAACACCAAGTTAACCTTGTTCTACATGAAACACTTATATTATATTTCAGTACATGAAACACTATGTTTGTCTGGTGTTTCACACAATGTCGAGTTCCTTCAATATCTTGTGTTACACATAAGACCTAATTTTACCAAACTACAATTTACTATTAATATTATTATAGTTGTCACCTAGCCGTTAGAATGGCGGTTAGGAATAAGATTATTTAAAATTATGAAAATATAGTTTACACATGTATATAAGAAGAATTGTATTGTGACTAATTAACTATAAATGAAAATAAAACCCTTTTGAAAATATAGGAAATCTTTTGCTATAAATCTATATCAAATAGTTTTTAACTCAATAAATTAATTTAACCACTTTTGATAAATTATTTTAATAAAATTTATATACATTCTATTAAATCAACTATTTTACATTCATCTTATGCATTTTCTAGAAAAGATATAAGAATAAATCCAATTTTATGTATAAGGATATAGTTTTTTCTAAAAAGTAATTTTACCACCTTTTAATGGCGCACCTAGTTTAAATATAATTTTTTAAACTTTAATAATTTTTATTTGAAAAAAAAAATTTATTTTTTAAATTTAAATATAAAAATTTACTTTGGGTAAATTTTTTTATTTTTCTAAGAAGTTTTATTTTTTTGATGAATAGTGAAAAACACTGGATTTTAATTGAAAACGGTTTTTTCATCTAATTTATTTATATAGTTAAATTATATTTTAAATTAGATTTAAAGTATAATTAGTTCCATAATATATAAATATATCCAATTTATGTTATTTAAATAAATTTTATATTGAAATTGGATATGAAAATATTTCATACTTTTAATCATTTTCTCTTTAAAACCCCGCTTTTGCGACACATCTAGGGGATTAATTTTCAATTAATTTCTTAAAATTATATTATTATAATTTGGAAAAAATGATTTTATATTTTTAATAAGTATAATTTTTAATTTCTAATAAGTTAAACTTATTTTTTTACCAAAATGATAAGTTAAATTAATTAAAATTAATAACAACAACTAAGGTAAAAATGAGTTTACTTAGTGGTTAAACTTTAAATTAAGGGGAAAAATAACCTAGAAAAAAGTAAAAAAATCCATTTTATAGAAATATTCTGACCAAATCCTCCATTTTCTATATTTTTTCTATTATTGGAAACATAATATGTAAGGGAGACCTCTCAATAATGTTTATTATTTTGTATTTACAAGAATGTCACTCCTCCTCCACTATAAAAGGGCACTCACACCCCCTCGCTTATTCACACATATGAATCCCTACATCTCATCCAAACCATAAAAAAAATAATCTCCCAAATTCCCTCCTATAATACTTGAATCCTCACTTTAGGTAGAAATCAAACCAAGTTAGTCCTTTGGTGCAAACCAAAAGGAATTACCCAAAGAAGAGGTAACATCCTTCAATAAGCAATTTTGTTTTATTTCTTTCTCCACCCAATAAATTATTATTATTTTGTGATTATATAATAACCTTAGTATCCTAAATATACTAATATATTTTTATGTTAAGGTTTCAACCTACACCTACACACACTTCCATCAAATGAGATATGCAATCATCATTTGTGTGTACGACAGACTACCGCCTCGTGAACCGATGTCATTCATTCTTACATTAACACCTTTAAAGGTTGGTAATAATGATTAAATTACTATTTTTATATGATATTTATGATTTATTTATACTTTTGTAATTATTATATAACACATATGTAACATCCCGGTTCCGGGTGCCGCCCAAAGATGCCACATACCCAGTTGGTCACATGACCTCAAGCGCATTTCCTCAAATGCCAGAGGCAACCGACTAGCAGTAAGGGCCAAGGTATAAAAATGGGGAAATATTCCCTCATTAGTAGAGTATACACAGCGGAATAACAAATAGTAACCAATAGTGGAATCAGTAATACCATGCAACAAAGTAAGCAGCGGAAGACTAATAGTAATATTACAACTGGAGAACATATAAATGATGCATGTTACATGTGTCTAGGAAAGCATCCAAATAAGTCACAATGCTGGAAATACAATACTAAAACCAAATTATATAAAAGTAGTAAACTCTAACAACATCACAAGCCTCATCTTGGTCTCATTCTCTCTAACTCCAACAGTAATCAAGTACCTGATGAAGAAGGACACTTGCCCTTATCTATACTTGTAACCATATAATCTGTTTGGGTTCAAAAGCATGACCTAAACAGGGTGTGATAAGAATCCCAGTAGGAAACCACCAAAATATCTATGCCTAACGTTCATTGAATATATATAGCAGGAAATGTAGAGACCCGTATCTTGACGTACATGAAAATTACATTACTTTTGCGGAATACTTAGTACATAACAAAAAAACACACACACAAGGATCGTAATAGTTTAGTGTCTTTGGAAACTCGGAATATAATCTTCTAATTGTGGTGAAAGATCTTCAAAATCTCCCATAAAGATCTTCCTTTTTTTTACCTAAAACCTTTCTTTATATCCTGGGGAAAAGAAAACATAAAAGGGTGAGCTCAAATGCTCAGTAAGGGTAAACAAAAGAGATATCAATCACATCATATACATAAGCACATAAATTTTGGAAATCTTAACATGCAAAAGAGATCATAATTTCATAACATGGGGTAAATCATGGCAGTGAAATGTAATCACAATAATCATAACTTAAAACATGAAACTTTGTGGAATTCACACATAATCATAGAGAATCATTTCTTGTTAGTCAAGACTCATTGCCAAGACTATCTTAGTGGACAAAGTCCCTTTCTGAATCGATTAACCCTCGTTTCAGTCCTATTTCACTGAACCGGTATAACCTACCGTTCCAGCCATGTCTATCTCATGAGATATAAAATCTTTACCCAATGCATTGGAGGGAGATATAGGTCCCACCCATCTTATAATGAATCCTTTCTTATGTGTGCCACATAATCATAAACCATACATCATAGCGTAACCCATGTAATAAAAAATGGAATTCTTAAACAACATGACATCATAAAACAATTCATATAAGATAAAAGAATTCATAAAAATATTTCCATCACAACATAATCAAACCAATGTAATAATAGGGATAAAAACAGAACCCTTTTATTATCTTATATGGAAAATAATTTTGATAAAATACTTGAACTTCATTCTTGAGGAAAATATCCTTTCTTCTTCAAAAACATTTTTCCTTTCATAACATGTCATACAACTTTAAAATAAAAGAAGTTGATTAAAAATAAACATGAATACTTGTAAAGGAAACTTCTTGGAAATAATGTTTTAGAAATCCATTCATGCCGTATAAGTTAAAAAAAACATTCTTCGTACTTTTGTTGGAAAAGTCAAAAAGTACCTCGTATGAAAAACGACAAAAGATTCCTTTCATACATATTACTAAAAACTCACCGAAGGGTAAAAATGGATTTAAACAATTCTAGGTGGATGTAAATAATATTACATATTGATGAAACATGGATGTGGATGATAAAATACACCCCAGTAAATACTTACGAATAAACAATCTCGGATAAAAATGAGATTGTGATATTTTCCCTTACCTTAGGTCCGATTTGCTTCGTATGTGTCTGAACCTCCTCTTCTTTGAAGCGCCTCTTTGAGACCTCCTCTTAGGGCACCAAAATTGGTCTTTGAGGAAGACCAGAACCTCTAGGATGTTTCTAGGGAAGTGGAGAAGAGATTTTGGCAGGGGTTGGCCGAGCTTGAGTGCTCAAATTGGTGTGAGGAGGAGGGGGAGGAGGTGTGCTTTTATAAGGGAGGAGAGGGGCACCTTAGGAATACCTCAAAATATTATTTTATATTAATGTCAAAATCGGTTTATAATGGTTCCAAAGGGTCTTATTTCGAAGCTAAAGTGGGGATGGGTAGAAATCCTATCAACCAATAGGATTTAGACAAGTTTAGGGTATTATTTTATCCTTATCAATTAGATTTAACTCTAAGTTAAATAATTTAACTTTTACCGTGTCTTTTTGTTTTCTTTAACTATATGGTTAATACACTTACTATAACATGCCAAACGAACCCCAAATTGTTTATTATTAATATATATATCCTTATCTAAGTCATTTGGCCGAACCTTAGATTTTTAGGAATAAAATAACAATTAATAATATAATATTTTATTTAAAAACTATTTTGTGTCAATTTTGACACTATTTGACTTATGATTTTTTTGAAAGTCATAACAGAATTATATGTTCTAACCAAGTTGATTAAATCAACACTAATATATCATAGTAACCTAGAAAATTAGTGTAATTCATAAAAAGTCTCAAATTACATTTATTTTTGTGTTTATAACATCAATTATGTCAATATTTCATTAATAAGATAATTACTGCATCATCGTTGTGTCATAAATAAATTAAATTATTTGATGTCTAAAAATTACAAATAAAATACCATCATGTAGGAAATCTTTTTAGCTTTCTAATGAATATTTACAATAGAATTTATCTTATGTACAACCCTATATTAAAAATGTTTTAGTAAATATACTTTGATTTTAACTCTTTTAACTCTTCTTTGAATTAAATAATAATAAATGTCCTAATCTAACTCAAGTGGGCCTAAATTGTCATATTTTATTCATAAGGTTGTTTTTGGTCGAATTACACTTATCCAATAGAATTAGGACATGTGTTAGGGTAATAGTATTATCATATTTACCCTTAGTTACCCTATTTACTATTAACCGCGGTAAAAAAAGTAAAAAGTTACTATTCACCAAAAAATTATTTTCATCTCATTGAACCACATTTTAGTCCTTGATATTAACCATGTCTCTCGGAGTTTTGAAATTCCATTCACAGAAGCGGTAAAATTAAGTTTTATGCAAAATTCAGTTTTTAACCTACCACTTAGTGGTTTCACTATTCATCAAAAAATTGAAAGTTTTCAGAAAAATACCAAAATTTCACCCTAGGCTAATTTCGATATTCCGAATCCAAAAATGAAGTCCATTTTGAAAAATAAAATTTATAAAATTTTAAAAAGTGGTTATTAATATTCATAACGGCTAGTTTTAATAATATTTTAATAGCATGTCGTTGTTTAGTGAAACTCGGTATTGCGTACGACGCAAGCTATCGAGGAAGGTCGCGATTGCGTGTAAAGTAAGCCAAGCTAGTATGTAGTGAAATATTCCTTTGATGATATATAAAAAACAAAATATTACTCATAAAAATCTCGGGTGTTACATTCTACCCCCCTTAAAATGAATTTCGCCCTCGAAATTCGTCGGGGTTATAAATGGTTTACTATTCGAAAGTTTATTTAATATAAACCCACATCGTAAAAAGGAATATCAAAACCAATCTTTAAAAACAAAAGTATGAAACGTAACGGTTACCCAAATAAACTAATCACTGGGTTTCCACATAGGTGAAAATATGGATATGGAAGAGAAATCTAACCATCATCTTCTGATGGAGAGTGGTAGAGAACATGGCTATGGAAAAGCTAACAATCACAAATCCATAAATTTGTGACGATCTAAGGTACCATCCGATTCATCAGGTATAAGATCACTAGGACAACATTTTTGGTTTTCAAGATCATTTCCCTAGAGTTGAAAATTTGAATTAGAATAAATACTTTCTTAATTTTGGTACAATCTCACTGTTGTTCATGCCTTGAACAATTTCCACTTCATCTCTTAAATAAATGAAGTTGAATTTGTTATTCGTGAAGTGTTAGCAGATCATGTGATAAAATGATGGGTCATTCCATCTGTCTCAAACAAAAGGTTAGCAAAAATTATATACATAAGTCGATCTATAGTGAGATTAATCACATATGGTTCCTAAAATGGACTTATACTTCATATATCATACTGCTTAATATAATAAAACTAGTTTCTACTAAACAGGGACTTCCTGTAGGCCAGTGGTAGGCGATAAAGGCCAGTCGCACTTCGGTTGTGGGTTCGATTCTCACAGCCTTGTCCGAAGCGATGGGTTGTTGCCCGTCCTGCAGGTTGTCCTTTTTCTAAAACTACATTACTATAACATCCCATCAATAATATCGGAAAAAACTTTTATCCTTAAACAATACTCACTTATGTCCAACATAATCTATTCTAATATTTAGGCTTATCCATAATACTACAGTCCACTCTCATAATATAGTGAAAATGATTACCAGAGATTTAATAATGCCGCTAATCCCCATATATCATAAGATATGTCTTGTTGGTCACATTCCAAACATTCAAAGTCCTTAATCATGTATTCTCTTGAATACCCATTGATCCTTAGTGAAAACATGAATGCAGTTAAAAGTTAACTCTTTCCACATACCAAAATCCAACAATTCTCTATACTCAAACCATGATATAACCTTCTCCTTATATCAGTCATGAGCTCATGAATACAATCAAACACCTCATTATCTTATTATTCCTTCATTATGCGCATATCATCTAAATTCCAAAAATATCTGAATAACCTTTCATGGATAGTGGTACCATTAATCATACACTTTCATAACTCAAGGAAAGACAACAGTGTAACAATCCTTAGATGTCTCTTTATTCCATAGTACCATGAGATTTCTTATTCAACATTACACATGATAAACATGTAATCATTCCACTACATTCTTAAACCATTGACCGAGTTTCAACAATTCTTTCATCTCACATATCATTTGTAGTCTCTTCATCATCATCAACATAAATACTTCCCATACGACCATACTGATTATCTTCATGAGACTTTCCCTTAGGGCATTGGTTTGCATAATGCCCGTACATTCCACATTTAAAACATTTAACCATTGTTGATGTCGTAGCAATACCATTATCCTCATCCATGGTGTTAACCGACCCTTTTCCTTTGCACTTACTTGCTTTGTGTCCTTCTTTTCCAAACCCAAAGCATCTTCCAGTTCCCTTGAAACATTCTCCTTGATGCCTCTTCCCACATGATTTACATAGGGGAAATTGAACTTTCTTTCCTCTATGATCATCATGGAACTCCATCTTTCTCTTATTAGTCGAGTCAGGAAACTTACCAAATTTTACTTTATTGATCATATTATGAGATTGCTGATTCGGCATAATAATGATGTTTGGACATCCAAATCCCATTTCATTTGGTTGCTCATGAAGAATATCATTCCATTGTCCATCATATCCTCCATTATTGTGAATCATCTTGTTTCCAGCCATTTTCTAAAACCCAAACAGAATAGTGTGAGAGACAAAAATCATGCTAGGGAAAACAACATAATAAAGGGGGAGTACCTTTAATATCTAACATCTTAGGTTTAATTATATGATCGTTAGCGTAATTCTAGTACTATAACCTATACGTATACTTAACCTTAGGGACATCCCTAGACATACCTTAAAAATATCTCTAGGGATCTCACTAACGTTTTCGCATCCTAGTTTCCAAAGGTTGACTAAACCTTTCCCCTGATACCAACTGTAGAGACCCGTATCTTGACGTACATGAAAATTACATTACTTTTGCGGAATACTTAGTACATAACAAAAAAACACACACACAAGGATCGTAATAGTTCAGTGTCTTTGGAAACTCGGAATATAATCTTCTAATCGTGGTGAAAGATCTTCAAAATCTCCCATAAATATCTTCCTTTTTTTTACCTAAAACCTTTCTTTATATCCTGGGGAAAATAAAACATAAAAGGGTGAGCTCAAATGCTCAGTAAGGGTAAACAAAAGAGATATCAATCACATCATATACATAAGCACATAACTTTTGGAAATCTTAACCTGCAAAAGAGATCATAATTTCATAACATGGGGTAAATCATGGTAGTGAAATGTAATCACAATAATCATAACTTAAAACATGAAACTTTGTGGCATTCACACATAATCATAGAGAATCATTTCTTGTTAGTCAAGACTCATTGCCAAGACTATCTTAGTGGAAAAAGTCCCTTTCTGAATCGAGTAACCCTCGTTTCAGTCCTGTTTCACTGAACCGGTATAACCTACCGTTCCAGCCATGTCTATCTCATGAGATATAAAATCTTTACCCAATGCATTGGAGGGATATATAGGTCCCACCCATCTTATAATGAATCCTTTCTTATGTGTGCCACATAATCATAAACCATACATCATAGCGTAACCCATGTAATAAAAAATGGAATTCTTAAACAACATGACATCATAAAACAATTCATATAAGATAAAGGAATTCATAAAAATATTTCCATCACAACATAATCAAACCAATGTAATAATAGGGATAAAAACAGAACCCTTTTATTATCTTATATGGAAAATAATTTTGATAAAATACTTAAACTTCATTCTTGAGGAAAATATCCTTTCTTCTTCAAAAACATTTTTCCTTTCATAACATGTCATACAACTTTAAAATAAAAGAATTTGATTAAAAATAAACATGAATACTTGTAAAGGAAACTTCTTGGAAATAATGTTTTAGAAATCCATTCATGCCGTATAAGTTAAAAAAACATTCTTCGTACTTTTGTCGGAAAAGTCAAAAAGTACCTCATACGAAAAACGACAAAAGATTCCTTTCATACATATTACTAAAAACTCACCGAAGGGTAAAAATGGATTTAAACAATTGTAGGTGGATGTAAATAATATTACATATTGATGAAACATGGATGTGGATGATAAAATACACCTCAGTAAATACTTACGAATAAACAATCTTGGATAAAAATGAGATTGTGATATTTTCCCTTACCTTAGGTCCGATTTGCTTCGTATGTGTCCGAACCTCCTCTTCTTTGAAGCGCCTCTTTGAGACCTCCTCTTAGGGAACTAAAATTGGTCTTTGAGGAAGACCAGAACCTCTAGGATGTTTATAGGGAAGTGGAGAAGAGATTTTGGCAGGGTTTGGCTGATCTTGAGTGCTCAAATTGGTGTGAGGAGGAGGGGGAGGAGGTGTCCTTTTATAAGGGAGGAGAGGGGCACCTTAGGAATACCTCAAAATATTATTTTATATTAATGTCAAAATCGGTTTATAATGGTTCCAAAGGGTCTTATTTCGAAGCTAAAGTGGGGATGGGTTGAAATCCTATCAACCAATAGGATTTAGACAAGTTTAGGGTATTATTTTATCCTTATCAATTAGATTTAACTCTAAGTTAAATAATTTAACTTTTACCGTGTCTTTTTGTTTTCTTTCACTATATGGTTAATACACTTACTATAACATGCCAAACGAACCCCAAATTGTTTATTATTAATATATATATCCTTATCTAAGTCATTTGGCCGAACCTTAGATTTTTAGGAATAAAATAACAATTAATAATATAATATTTGATTTAAAAACTATTTTGTGTCAATTTTGACACTATTTGATTTATGATTTTTGTGAAAGTCATAACAGAATTATATGTTCGAACCAAGTTGATTAAATCAACACTAATATATCATAGTAACCTAGAAAATTAGTGGAATTCATAAAAAGTCTCAAATTACATTTATTTTGGTGTTTATAACATCAATTATGTCAATATTTCATTAATAAGATAATTACTGCATCATCTTTGTGTCATAAATAAATTAAATTATTTGATGTCTAAAAATTACAAATAAAATACCATCATGTAGGAAATCTTTTTATATTTCTAATGAATATTTACAATCGAATTTATCTTATGTACAACCCTATATTAAAAATGTTTTAGTAAATATACTTTGATTTTAACTCTTTTAACTCTTCTTTGAATTAAATAATAATAAATGTCCTAATCTAACTCAAGTTGGCCTAAATGGTCATATTTTATTCATAAGGTTGTTTTTGGTCGAATTACTCTTATCCAATAGAATTAGGACATGTGTTAGGGTAATAGTAATATCATATTTACCCTTAGTTACCCTATTTACTATTAACCGCGGTAAAAAAAGTAAAAAGTTACTATTCACCAAAAAATTATTTTCATCTCATTGAACCACATTTTAGTCCTTGATATTAACCGTGTCTCTCGGATTTTCGAAATTCCATTCACAGAAGCGGTAAAATTAAGTTTTATGCAAAATTCAGTTTTTAACCTACCACTTAGTGGTTTCACTATTCATCAAAAAATTGAAAGTTTTCAGAAAAATACCAAAATTTCACCCTAGGCTAATTTCAATATTCCGAATCCAAAAATGAAGTCCATTTTGAAAAATAAAATTTTAAAAATTTTAAAAAGTGGTTATTACAATTCATAACGGCTAGTTTTAATAATATTTTAATAGCATATCGTTGTTTAGTGAAACTCGGTATTGCGTACGACGCAAGCTATAGAGGAAGGTCGCGATTGCGTGTAAAGTAAGCCAAGCTAGTATGTAGTGAAATATTCCTTTGATGATATATAAAAAACAAAATATTACTCATAAAAATCTCGGGTGTTACAGGAAATATGCATAAATGAATCCATAAACTATGAAGTACTCAAAAGTAAACAATCCTATATTTTTTTAATTACATTCAATTTCATTTATTAATTATTCAAACCGTTGAATAATGAATTCCAGTATCTATCCTAAGCTCTGTATCTCTCCATGTAATAGTAACAACAGATTTCTCAAAAGACCATCTAAAAACCAATTAAGACTGAGTCCAAGCTTGTGCTTTAGCTTGGCATACTCATCACCATCATTCAATCATTCATAAACAAGACTCTAAGAAATATCTCACAGTCTAACCCCTTTGGTTTAATATAGAATTAATCAAATAAAAATGACCATCTGGGAAGCTCTCACAATCAATACCCCTTGGTCTACAGGCATCAATAAATTAAAAAAGACCTCCTAAGTAGATCTCATGGTCAATACCACTGGGTCAAAGTCTACACAAAGTCTTTCACGGTCTTGTGTAGTAAACATGGAAACCCCAAAAGTTTACCTAGTTCAAGGCTCTCACAGACCATTGGAATAGCACACATATCATAACAAGTTAGCACATGTAATATATAACTACTAAGTACCTAACATTCTCAAGAATAATACATTAAATTCATATAATCAATCAACTCCATCCTAAATAATTCATGGCATGGAAACAAGGTATGCCTCAAAAGAAACCTAGGTCAAACATCCATAAATAGTCAGATGGGGGAATTCACTCATGGGGTGTCCTATAACAAGGTATAAAACCTTATGCATAAGAAATCACCCTTTATCAACAAAAAAAACATAGCATATATTAAACAGGGTCAAATTCCAAAATATGTAATACCCCAAACATGGGTTTTTGGCACTTTAAGCATATATAATCCAAAGATAATCGAGGAAAGTTGTAAACCACCTACATTGATTTTGTAAGATGAAAACTCTTGAATGTTGACCCTTGAATAGACCTAGAATGATGTAGATCTATGAAAATGGTAAAAATGATCAACCCTCGATAACTCACAAGAGAGGATCAATCAGGAAGAAATGATCTAGGGAAAGAGATAATTCACCGGTGGGAATCCAATGCAACTGATGGAGTCTTAATCAGATCTCGTATGAAGAACTAGGAGGATCTTGAAGTTCTTTGGCATTATGTTGCTCTCTTGTATGAGACATGAGGAGAAGAAGTGTGTTCTAGAGATGAGACATGACCCCGCTCTGATTTATCAAATAAAAATAAAAGTACACAGAGTGTTCATTGAATGTCCATGCCATGTACTATCCTCAACTAGGCCCTTCTTTAGGTGATCTATCAGGTCACCTACATGACCATGTACTCAGTCGTTACATGATCAGTACACGACAACACATGGAAATTGGGTACATGGCGTGTACTCAAAAGTACACGGTGTGTACTTAGAAAATTCTCATTTCTTCCTTTTTTTCCTCAAAAACAACCCGAAATCAAGATATATACCTGAAATGAAGATCTGGGTTCTTAAAAACTTCCCCTTTAAATAAATTTTTCCCCGAATTTCCCTTCTAAGGGTGGTGAAGAGGAAACTTCAAACAACTCTGGACACTGTGATCGTACGTCGGCCCCCCTCTCCCAAGTATCGTCTTGTACTCGCACGTGCTACCATAGCACCCATACCAGAGGAACAGACCAGCCATGGAGAACCTTCATGTTGCAATCCACAATCCGAATAGGGTTATTTTCAAAGGATGCATCCACCTCCAACTCAACCTCCTTGGGTTGGAAAACATGAGATGGGTCTGAAAAGTAACGTCATTGCTGAGAAACGTGAAAGATGTCATACATATCCCGGTACCTCTAAGGTAACTGAAACCGATAGGCAACCGGACCAACTCTCTCCAAAACCACAAACGGCTCGACGTATCTTGGTGAAAGATTCACCTATCTCTTAATCCTATTGTGTCCCAACCTCGATGTGACATGTAAGAAAACCTGATCTCCGACCTCGAACTCCAGAGGTCGTCTCTATTGATCATCATAAGTTTTATGTCAAGACTGTGTAGTATCCATCCTTTTCCAAATCAACTCCACCTGCTCAGTGGTCTCTTGAAAAATACGAGGTCCCAGCATAGCTGCCTCTCCTACCACCAGCCAACATAGGGGTGATCAACATAGCCTACCGTAAAAATCCTCATAAGTTGCCATCTGAATCGTCACCTACAAACTTCTGTTGTAAACAAACTCCACTAGGGGTATGTGTCTCTCCTAAGATCCCCTAAAATCCAGGATGCATGATTGCAGAATCTCCTCCAAAACCTAAATTTTACGCTCGAACTAGCCATTTGTATGGGGATGGTAAGTTGTACTCAGAAGTAATTATGTACCCAAAGCCCTCTGTAGTCCCTTCCAGACATGAGAAGTAAAACGGGCATCCCTATCTGAAACAATAGAGTTAGGAACCTCGTGAAAATTTACAATATCTTAGATGTACAACCTTCCAAGCTCGTCGACACTGAAGGTTTCCTTAATTGGTAAGAATTGTGAAACCTTCATGATTCTGTCAATAACAACCCATATTGCATCATTCCCTTGAGGAAACCTTGGTAAACCCATCACGAATACATCGTGACATCATTCCATTTCCACTCAGGAATGAGTAACTGCTGTAAAATTCAGGATGGTTGCTGATGCTCCACCTTTACCTATTGACAGGTGGAATATATCATAACAAAACTAGCTGTATATCTCATTGTACATGGACACCAATACTGACAGTATAGATCTCAATACATCTTGGTGACACTAGGATGAACTTCCAAAATTGAGGAATGAAAATTACATATCAACTCCTTACGTATGTCTACTGACACCCATATACGTCTATGAAAATGAAAGACCTCATCCTCTCCTATGGTCCACCCAGGAGTAGGGTCCTCGCCTGACACACTCTCTCATAGGACTAGGCCTTCATAATATGATAGTTTCCTCATTCTCACCTGATCCAAAAGAATAGAGGTAACAGCTATAGAAGAAATAAACATTTTCCCATGTATATTGTGCACCTCCAAATGAATATCAAAGAACATAGCCATAAGATGCCACTCATTGTTCGCCTCCTGAACTGCATGTATCTGAGTCCTCCTAATCAACACATCATCCACTACATTGCCCTTCCCAAGCGTGTAGGCAAGCTCAAAGTAAAAATACTGAAGGTACTCAACCCACCTTCACTGTCTCAAATTCAGATCACACTGATTAAAGATATACTTGAGACTTTTGTGGTCAGTGTATACAACAAAATTATCTACCAAAAGATAATGTCTCCCATAGTGTAAAGCAATTACAACTGCAACTAACTCAAGATCATGCATCGGGTAGTTCCTATCATGTGTCCTTAACTGTTGAGACCCATATGCAATGAATCCTTCCCCTTGCATAAGCACTGCTCCCATCCCGATACCTGATGCATCACATTAATTGGTGTAACTCTTTCCTAGCTCTAGAAAAACTTGTATCGGTGTTGAATTCAATCTCCCTTTCAGCTCTTGAAAGGATGAATTGCATGAATCTATCCACAAGTACTTATCACCCTTCTTATTCAGGTCCGTTAGTGGTGCTAATAAGTGTGAAAAGTCCTGTATAAAGCGCCTATAGTAACTAGACATCCCTAGAAAACTCTGTACCTCAAAGACATTCTTCGGATTCTCCCAATAAACTATTACTCTCACTTTCTATGGGTCTACTGATACACCTGTCTCTGAGATAACATGACCCAAAAGTGAATATGGTCCATCCAAAAGTGTAATTTTGAGAGCTTAGCATATAACTGATGCTCTCTCGATGTACTCAATATGATCTCAAGATGGGTAACATAGTCGTTTCAAGTGTGAGAGTACACCAAGATATCATCCATGAATACTACCACAAAATAATCCAAATAAGGATGGAACACTCGGTTCATATGTTCCATGAAAACTGTTAGCATGTTCATGAGATTGAATAGCATAACCAAATACTCGTAGAGACCATACCTACTCTGAAAGGATATAAGAGGTATATCAGATGGTCTAATGCGCAACTAATGATAACAGGATCTCAAGTCAATCTTCGAGAACACCTGGGATCCTTGAAGCTGATCAAAGAGATCATCAATCCTTAGTAAGGGATATCAGTTCTTGACCTTCAACTGGTTCATATTTCGATAATCCACAAAAAGTATGAGGGTATCGTCTGCCTTCTTTGTAAAAAGGACAGGCGAATCCTGAGGAGAAGTACTAGGTCAGATGAAACACTTCGCTTGCAACTCCTCTAACTACTTATTGAGCTCCTGTAACTCTGGTATAGCCATCTTATAAGAAGGAATGGACACTAATGCCACTCCTAGCATAATATCAATAGAGAAATATACCTCTCACTCTAGAGGTAAACCTAAAAAGTCATCTGGAAATACATCTCTGAAATGATCCACCACTAGAGGAAAGTTCATCTGTGAAGTCCCCTAGTAATCCAGATATAAACTAGAAATCTAGGCTGTAATTCCTCCCAACCCATGATGCTCGAGTCTATCTCTCCTCACATGGACATCCCATTCACCCTTGTATAGAAAAGACCCACCCCCTAGTGACGTGAAACTCACCCTATAGTGATAGTAGTCAACAAAGGCCTAAAAGGAGACCAACCAATCCATTATGAGAATGAAATCGAATCATGTCATCTCTAAGACATAGAGGTCCCATAATAAGTGACACCCACCAACCTCAAGAGGGAAATCCTTGAACTGATTTACACTAGCCATCCTAAACCCCAACAGAGTGTCTAGCATCATAACATCCTCATAAGTAAAGATACAGACCTAAAGGCTCTCCACTATGGAAACATATATAAAACTATAGGAAGCCCCTATATCAAAAAGAGAAGAAGCTAAAACTGAGGCAACTATAATCATACCTCTAACTGTAGAGGTTTTAGGATCCTTATCCTACAGGGTCTACTTCATTGTAAAATTCTAACATGTACTGCTTCCCTGTGACCCTGCCTAACTACCCTCAGCTAATCCACCCTACTGTGGCTAAAAACCCGATGTCTGGATACCCCGTCCATGAACACCTCCTGAGCATGAATGGCCTAATGAACTCTAGTTCCCTAACTAAGGAGAAAATGGTGGTCCTACTCCTGAACATGGAGTCATACTATAACCCCTATCACTAGATGTTGGTGATAAAAACTGGAAAAAACTTTGAAGATGGCCCATCTTGTTGTAATATCAACACTCAACTGGGTCTCTTGGGCACTGAGGTCTTTTTGTTCCCACTCTTACCTCATTGGCAGCACCTCACCTGGCTACCTGTAGATACATCCCTGCTATTGGAATCACCACATGAAGGCTTCCTATGGCGCTTCCTGTTATCAAATGAAGGAGTACCAGCCCTGGATCACTACTATAAAATTAGGCTATAGCCACAGTTTGGAACCATGGCTATAAGCCCAAAAACTGTGGCTATAGGTTATAGCCATGGTTCATTGAACCATGGATTGTATTGGTGTGTCAATAAGCCTATATCCAGGGTTTCAAACTATGGCTATAGGCCTATAGCCAAGGTTGGAACTGTGGCTATAAGTTTGGCCCTATAGCCATGCCAAGGCCAGCCATGGGTCAATGAATCGTGGCTATAGGGTTTTATCCACGGTTTCAAACCGTGGATAAAACCCTTCCCATTTCATAAAAAACCACCCCCCCACACATCCCTTGCACACATCCCCTTTCACACCCCCCCTGCACACATCCCTTTCACCCCTTGATCACACCCCCTTGCACACCCATTGCCCCACTACTGGACCCCTTGGACAGCAGCCCCCCTGGTGGACCCCCTTGGACAAAATCCCCCCCTACTGGACCCCCTAGACAGAAGCCCCCCTACTGGACCAAACCGTGGCTAAAACCCTTCCCATTTCATAAAAAAAACACCCCCCCCCCCCCTCGCACACATCCCTTTCACCCCTAGCCCCACCTGCTAGACCCCTTGGATAACAGCCCCCCCTGCTGGACCAAACTGTGGCTAACACCCTTCCCATTTCATAACCCCCCCCCCCCCCCCGCACACATCCCTTTCACCCCTTGCACACAGCCCCTTGCACACCCCTTCCCCCTGCTGGACCCCCTTGGACAGAAGTCCCCCCACCCCCCCTGTTGGACCCCCTTAGATAGTATCCCCAGCCCCCTGGACAACAGCCCCCCCTGTTGGACCCCCCTGGACAGTAGCCCCCCTGCTGGACCCCCCTAGACAGCAGCCCACCCCCCCTGCTGGACCAAACCGTGGCTAAAACCCTTCCCATTTCATTAAAAAAAACACCCCCCCCCCCCCGAACACATCACTTTCACCCCATGCACACACCCCCTTCCCCCCCCCCCATGCTGGACCCCCTTGGACAGCAGCCCCCCCCCCACCCCCCTACTGGACCCCCCCTGGATAGCAGCCTCAGCCCCCCTGCTAGACCCCCCTGGACAGCACCCCCCCTACTGGACCCCCGGGACAGCAGCCCCCCCCCCCCCCCGGACAGCAGCCCCCCTTGCTGGACCCCCTAGACAGCCCTCCCCCCACCTGCTAGACCCCATTGGACATAATCGCCCCTACTGGACCCCCCTGGACAGCAGCCCCCTGTTGGACCCCCCTGGACAGCAGCCCCCCTACACATCCCTTGCACACCCCTTTCCCCCCTGCTGGACCCCCTTGCACCACCCCTGCTGGACACCCCCCCCCCCCTACTGGACCCCCCTTGCACACCTTCCCCCTTCCCCCCTCCACCCTTCCCCCTGCCCCCCACCACCCTGCCCCCTACCCTCCTCCACCCACCCCCTACCCCCTGCCCCCTTCCCCCTTCCCTACAGACCTCCCCCCTGGCCCCTACCCCTTGCCCCCCTCCACCCTCCCCCTACCCCCTTCCCTACAGACCTCCCCCTTGCCCCATGCCCCCTCCACCCTCTCCTCTTCCCTGCAGACCTCCCCCCTGCCCCTGGAAAGATCCCCTTGGACAGCCCAAACCTCCACTCCCCTAGACATCCACCCCTGCCCTACCCCTGCCCCTACCCCCTGTCCCCGGACCCCTGCCCCCTACCCCCCGCCCCCTACCCCCTGCCCCCCGCCCCCCCTCCACCCTCCCCCTGCCCCCTACCCCCAACCCTGCAGACCTCCCCCCTACCCCATGCCCCTCTCCACCCTCCCCCTTCCCCCTTCCCCCCTCCACCCTCCCCCTACCCCCTGCCCCCCTCCACCCTCCCCCCTTCCCCCTACCCCCTGCTCTGCAAACCTCCCCCTACCCCTAGATAGATCCCCCTAGACATCCCAGACCTCCACTCCCCTAGACAGCCACCCCCCACCCTCCTGGATAGACCCTGGACCCCCCCCCCCTCCAGAACCTAGACAAAAGATAAATTATTTTGTTTAAATAACTCAAATGCATGTTTTTTTATTACAATAGCATATATCCCTTCCAAAATAAGAACATACATAACAGAGATATTGTTAATAAAAAATTCATTAACACCATAAAAGACAAAACATTATAGATATTTGAAAAAAGAAAATGATATCTTCATTTAATAATGAAAAACTAAATATTCATTGTTTAGAAAAAAATATTTTATACTCATCTTATTTCCTAGTTCCAACTTCAACTAAACCATCACTTTTTTCATGCAAAAACATGTTCTTCAATGCGAACACATATCCTGAAATAAATACAATTCACACATCAAATACCATATAATGGAAAAACCACAAGAAAGTCATCATCAAACAATAAATGAATAAAAATATATAGTATTTAGTTACATAGAAAAGCAGTAGTAAAAAATCCCATGCATCACTTGGTCTATTTCAAAAATCTCAGCCCTGAAAAAATTCCAAATCTATCAAAATAGTAGCCCATTGGGCCCTAATTCTTACCAATCATAATTGATTTGGAAGGATATACCAAAAAAATCTGAAAAAATATATCACTTATGATAAGTACTGCATGTTTTCAGGATTATTCAGAACATTCTGGGTGTGTAACAGTTAAAACCATGAATACGAAAGTTTCAAAACATCGACATGTAGGAAAACATAGAAGATGGACCTTTTTGGGTGACAAAGAGTCGATGTTCTGAGTGGAATCATTTCCTGATTTAGGATCTAGTAGTTCAATTATCATTGCTGAAATTAGTGCTCCATTTTTGTAAAAAATATGTGTGAATCCTAAAAAACATCAAGGGGAACACATACTGCTCGTCTAAATGAAAGAGATTCCCCATTTAGAGATCCATTCATGGAGTTTGTTTCATTGAAGAATACTTGATTGAGAAGAAAGATCACATGAGGAAAATAAATTCAACTCTATCTTCATTTAATAATGAAAAACCGAATATTCATTGTTTAGAAACCTGAAACAAAAAAAAATATTTTATCGTAGATAAACCTATAAATCTATTATAGAAAATAAAAATTCAAAGTAATAGAAACGTAAGAAACTTCATTAACAAAAAAACATAATGATTTAACTATTAATAAAAAATTAAAATTAAATCTTCAGTTGAAAATCAAGAAAAACGGATGCAAAAAACTTCATTAAAAAAATAACTAATAAAAAATTTAACTAAATTTTCAGTTAGAAACAAAAAAAATCAAAACAGAATGCATGTTTGGTATATCAACTAAACCAACTAAAACAGAATAAATTTTATACCTATACAAAGTATCAACCATAAACAGAAGATAATTGAGGGATGGAGGGGTGGGTTATAGGAGAAATGGTCCTGGAGGAACACGTAGGGACAACGAGGAAGGAAGCCAAAAAATAGAGAATCTGTGGAAACCCTAGATTGGGAAAACTGAAGAAGCTTAAGGAAGTGGACTGCAAGGAAGAAATAATGGAGGAGCAGCAGAAACTGGAAAGTGGGGAGACAAAAATCAATTCAGTTTGAAACAACATTATGTGTATTTTCTTAGTATTTTGTAAAATCAATTCATATGGATGGGTAGTTTGAAAGTAGTGAATATATAGATCAATCCTATAAAAGGTGATTAATCTATATGAACATAGAAGGGCCTGAAGATTTTTATGTTGAATATAAAAAATAAAATTGGAAATAACTGGTTAAACTAATATGTGCGTAGTAGATATGTAACATATATGCTAAAATAAAAATCTATTTGAAACATGATGAAATAATAAAAACTTACCCAACATCGGTGCTGCAACTAATTTGTAAAGATACACAACTCCAAAATGATTCACTACTCCCCTTTCCATGATGGTGTATTTCTCTAAATTGTAGTGTGACTCCACCCTATGACCCTATATTTAGGATCAAGAACATCCCAACACAGTTAATGTTTACTAATGATTCATCACCCATTCTCATTCTAAAGCAGTTGTAACGCTCTAATCATATGTGAAATTTTTAAATTTTCATCAAAACAAATAACATATAAATGAACAGACTATTCAAATAAGAACTAATAGTTGTAGAAGTTTCTAATACATCATCACAATATTAGTAAACATTAATTTTATATGAAAAGGAATAAAAATTTATTTGTACCATTGAGAAATCAAATATATTATGTAACGTAATGTTCAAATAATAACTAATAGTAATGAACATTGAAACTGGAACACCATAATTGTGAATGTCAACATAATTGAGATAGTTTGGAAACCAATCAAATATAACAAAATCTATATAGAAAAAAATAATTGTGAAAAGAAGGGTGTGTGAGGCTATAAAAGTTGTAGTTTATTAAATGATAATCACATTGTACCTTCCATGATGGTGTATTTCTCCAAAATCTAGTGTTACCCCACCATGTCCCATGGTATGCTGGATCGAAACATTGAATTAATATTGATTATATTGAATGCATAAATTAGTGGTACAAAATATTTCAATAAAAGTGGATTAAATATGGGGACAGTTAAAATAGTAGAAAACATAAATGATAATCACATTGTACCTTTGTACTGATGTTCATCCGACACATTGAACAATATCGATACATAAAAATTGAAAAAGTTTAAATATAATGTATAAACTTAGAATAAATAACAAATCAAATAAGTTGTATCATATTCAATAAGTCAAAACAACTAAACCATAACCAAGGAAAATATGACAATAAAGAAGAAAATAAATTGAAACCAATAAATAATACCAAATTCAAAGGAGAGGAGGCTAACGATCTGTAATAAAAAAACCCCACCTGCACACCCCCCTACCCCCTCCCCTACCCCCCACCTGCACATCCCTCCCCCCAGCAACCCCCCTCTCCCTGCCCCCTGCCCCCCACCTACACCCCCCCTGCCCCCCTGCCCCCCCCCCCCCCCCCCCCACCTGCACACCCCCTCCCCCTACCCCCTCCCCCTACACACACCCCTACCCCTGCCCCCAGCACACCCCCTGACCCCCCCCCCCACCTGCACATCCCTCCCCCCAGCAACCCCCTGCCCCCTACCCCCCCACCTGCACACCCCCTCCCCCTACCCCCAGCACACCCCCTGCCCCCTGCCCCCACCCCCCCACCTGCACACCCCCCTGCCCACCCCCCTTGCCCCCTCCCATGCCCACCCCCTACCCACCCCACACCCCTACCCACCCCATGCACCCCCTACCCACCCTCTACATTTTATTCCACTTCAACCACTTAATGAAATATGTGTATAAAGGATCATTCATGATGTTTTTAAAAAAAACCTTTTTTTACCTAGATCCAGATGATGGATGATTTCCAGGAATCCAATGTTGAATTTGGAATGAGTAGTTGTTTCTATTATGATTAATAAATCTTGATTTGTTGGATAATCCAGAATACTTTCCAAGAATTTGTATCCATTTCATAGGGATTTTATAATTACCTATATCGTTATGAGTCAGAGAATTCAAATGAAATTGAATTTTTAGTCTCCAAGTAGTGAGAGTTTCAAGAAGTGGTATTTATAAAAACAATATGAGTGTTGTGATGTCTCTTGATGAGTTTTTATGCCTATTTAGGTGTTCATGTGGTTCATGGGGTAATAAAGTAGTAGTTAGAGGGTTTCTAGTCCATTCCACTTAATTTTAAGACCCATCAATTACCATGTCTAGGTACACTGGGTACCAAGTCTAATAAAGGAAAAAATAGTTGATTATGAGTTTTATAGTGGGGTATCCTCTAGTGGGGAACTAGGTATGGATTACTGGATAGCCATGTTCTAGGTTTATGGTTGTGTTCTCTATTTATTTCATATTCCCTTACTGTATTCATGTAGGCCATGTCTTGAATGAGATAGTGGTGGTACATTATATGATAAGAGACCTGACCTAAAGAATAGATTGGTGATATGAGATGAGATATGGGACCTCAACCTATGTGAGTGGGTGATATAATGAGATAATCATTAATAAAGCTATTTATTTTTCAAACATCACTCATTCATCTCAAATCACAATGATTTAAGCTGTGATGAATAACCCAAGCATCGAATCAACATCATCTATATTATTCTTAAAACCTCATGATGTTTTTTTATCAAGAAGCTCTTTCACCCCCTTGCCCCTGCACCATCACCCCACCTACCCCACCCACTACCCCCCTCTTTCACCCCATGCCCCTAGACCAACTCCCACCCCACCCCACCCCCTGCCCCCTTGCCCCACCCCCTACCCCCCTTTCACCCCCTGCCCCTAACACACCCCCTCCCTAACTTTCACCCCTCCCTCTGCCCCTTACACCCCCACTACCCCCTCCCCACTATACACCCCTCCCCCTGAGTATTTCATGATATCATGAAAACCATATAAATATCAGATCTTGGTGTAACCCAGGCATACCAAATTCTCAGGTCCAAACAGCCAACTACTCATCATTAATGGATCCATGAATATATTCCAAGCATCATGAGAATGTCTATAAACTCCAATAAAATTAATGTATTGAGGTTGATTCCTAGGCACCTCGTGTAATCACTGAATAAAAAACATCCCCCAAGTCACCATGCCAAATGGTCGGATCCCATGCATCCTGATTAAGAATAAGTAAAATCATCAGGATTGACTGGCTAATCCTAGGGATAACATAGTCATCTCATAATAATAATAATCTTGAATAAAAATAAATAATCCTCTAATCCAACTCAGTTGGATCCTAGTTAGGTTGGGCATCCTAGGGACTTGTGGCATCCAAAGCATCCCATATAGACTTGAGGTTGAATCCCAACATCCCAAGCATTCTTCACATGGTTCAATAGGCGAATCCCAGGATACATGTCAGGAATCCATGATGACATCATCATGTATAATTTTTCTCACAACCATACCACATAAGGCCCAAGGTCAGATCCTAGGAAACACTCTTAAGCAACCACCATACCATCATCACATCAGGCCCATAGGTCAGGTCCTAATAATTACATTTGGGCACCATGATTGCATCCAAAATAAACATATGAAGGTATAAACAAAAGTTAAGGGTTTTACAAATTTCCAAACCCATCATTAAAATTCATAACCCCGTGGAATTATACATTTGATGCAGGATTTAAGGTGACACCCACTACCATCTCTACCAAGTCCATACGCATCCACTTAGGGTTGGTTAGTCAACAGGGCACCCATTGGGGTCCCCTAGTAATAGAGGCACCCTCACACAGGTCCTTGGTCTCAATCCAGGTCTTAGTTCAAGAACTAATTCTCAAAGTAATACAATTTTTCTTAGCATCATAATCAATAGAGCACAATCTTTTTTACTACACAAGATATGTCATGTTAACAAGACTCAAGAGATGGAACATGACCCATTTTGGTCTTCAAGGTCTCACAAGGTCCATCTTCTCACCCAACCCAAGTCCATAACCTAGGCTAAGTGTGTCTCAAGTTAAGGCCTAGACTATAGTGTCCAAGGTAAGGCCTTATCACTTTATAAATCATAATCGATGAATTTCAATTTAATTAATTAAAAAATTTAATTAATTAAAACCAATTAATTTATATATTGGTTATGGGGTTAATTTAATTTAAATAAATTGATCATTTCATTAGAAAGATTATAATCCATGAGAATAAATCAAAAGCATAAATACCACATGGTAAAGTATGCATACCGTCTATCTTTATTAGATGTTTTTCTAATTATTTCCCAAAGGTATGAAGAAGTTTCAAAGGCACACCAAGGTATTTCCATGCTCATTCTCAAACCACATCACTAAGCAAGATCCCAACTCTATCTAAGAATCTTAAAACAATTATCTAAAACATTTAAAATTAATTTATCAGTTTAATTATAAAAGGGAATAATCATCAAAAATCTAACTGGATACCTTATTACACTGGAACCAAGTCCAATGAAATCCCAAGGGTCTGTCTCATATCCCCGGACCTACATCAAGAAAAATCCCCAAAAATTTCCAATAAAATTGTAAATTTAATTTACAATTTAGTGAAAGACTAATAAAATCCAAAATGATAACATAACTTTCCAAATCGCTAAGAAACCTGGTTTAGATGGAATATTGGGATATCCTTATCCTAGGTTGTATGAAAGACCTTTGAGAAATGCAATATGGTTTCATCTTAATACATTTTCACATGCTTGTCAAGACTCGCACATCATAAAGAACATAAAACTCATCTAAATTGAAGAAGAAACTTAGGTACCACCTACCACATAGTTATATGACCCTCTCCATATGATATTTATGGATGGACCAATCTACATCAACATGATTCCTCAAAATAGATAAAATCCCCCATGTTATATATTTAGAATGAAATGACAAGAAATGGTGAGAGAGGTCGTAATGGGTACCATCGGGGTTGGAGGGTCGCGCGCAGAGGGTATCTGAGAAGAGGGAGTTGTCGTGATATAGGTCGAGGGTGGATGGTCATGGATCGAGGGAGGATGGAGGAGGATGGAGCTGTCGTGAGATAGGTCGATGGCAGAGGGTCACGGATCAGGGGAGGATGGAGGAGGAGGGTGCCGTCGTGAGAGAGAGGTCGAGGGTCGAGGGTCGCTGATCGGGGGAAGATGAAGGAGGATGGCTTGGAGGGTCACATATCGAGGGAGAATGGAGGAGGAGCCCGATAGATTTTGGGGGGAAAAGGGGGGACAACAAATAGATCGGGGGAGAATGGAGGAGCCCGACGGATTTTGGGAAAAAAAGGGGGACGGAAAATTTTAGCCACAGTTTTTTAATTAAATCATGGCTATAAACTGGCTATAGTCACGGACCTATAAAACTGTGGCTATAGGTCCGTGGTTATAACCTAAATCTCTAGTAGTGGATGCCAAACCACCCTATATCACAACTCCAAACTCCCTCAGATTGCGCTCAGTAAATAGCATCTAGTTCACTATAGCTGATACTGAAGTCATCCTGAAAACAATTACCTATGATCGGATGTCATAACTAAAACCATCCTCAAATAATCTATCCAAAGATAACTCATCAACTCCCAGAATATGTGTGAATCTTTGAAGTTTTGTAAAGCAATAAGAATACTCCATCCCTGAATGAGCACCCTGCTCCAAATTCATGAACTCTCAGGCTCGATCGTCCCCCAATGTCTTGAGGTATAAGTAATCATATAAGGTCCTATAAAAATCTTCCCAAGCCATATCCCGGTGACATCCCACCTATGATATAACATTCCACCATCTCTTGGAGGAATCACGTAGCATGTACATCACGAGCTCCACCCTCCTCTTTGGAGGCATCTCCAGATTCTCAAGGATAGAAAGAATGGCCTACAACCAAGAATCTGTAGCATGTGGTCCTCCATCCCCTAAAAAGGTGGGAGGATACTTCTACTGGAACTCCCTCGTCAACTCTTCCATAGTCAGGGAAAGATGTTGTGCTCCATGGAAAGTTTGAATCATCCTTATAAAGCCTTCACGGAACTATGCATCAGCACCTGTTCCGGTATAATATTTGGTGACAAGATGGGCACAACAGGAGGATCTACTACTAGTCCCTGATCTACAATTATAGTTTCTGATCGTTGACCTATATCCGGAATAAAACCAGAGGACATCTTGGAGGAATGACTCTTCAAGGTCAAACGCACACCTCAGTTTAGGATTATCAAGGATAGCAACTTAGAAGTGCAAGAATATAATATGAGAAATAAAACATTCAAGTTTTACAAAACAGGGTTACAGGGTGTGTATAAACTATACACAGTGTGTTCCCTTAATCTTTTAACATGGAATGTTCCTCTTCCAAGCCTGGTCGTGTAACACCCCTACACACGGCACGTTCCTCCTAAGACACATCGTGTACTTGAATTTTCCCTCCTGCCCAGGTTCTTCTACATGGCTGGAACTACATGGTTCTCTCCTGGTGTAATGCTACACAACGTGTTCACCCTAGACATGATGTGTACCATTTAAGTCCCATCCACCCATGTCATTGGTCACACAGTCGGATACGCAATTGATAACTACACAGCATGTACAAGATAGACAAGGTGTGTATGACCTAAGTTTCATCCACCTGTGTTGTTGGTCACATGGCTAGATACACCATTCTTTACAACATGGCATATACAGTCTATACACGGTGTGTTCTACCGAAAGTTTCCCAACCCCATGTCTCTTCTCACACATTCAGTCACACGGTCAAAGAATACATGGCATGTACATATGGTACATGATGTGTGCTTTAAAAAATTTATTTCTTTCAGAACAGAAGAACACATGGTGTGTGGTTATAACAACACATGCCATGTTGTATGGGTTTCCAGATAGTAAGCCTCTAAAACTTCTTAAGAACCCTTAAGAACTTAAAATTTTGTCCAAGGCATGAAAAATTATGACCTATGAGATCCCATACTCCCGCAAATAAATTTTTGGAATCCTTATTCATATCATAACTTTACAAAATTCAATTAAAGCTCAAACATGATCCACCAAATTCTAATCCAAGAAGGACCATAACACATCAGGGGCCAAAGTTTGTCATCCATCCAAATGAAACTTTACATATTACAATACCATATCAAAATAGTAAGTCTTATATCATGGCATCTATCACAATAGCATGCATATCTAGCACAACATCTATCACAATAGCATGAAATCAATAATGCATCATAAATGGAATGATAAGAACGCATGACATGTGATCTCTATAAAGTTCCTATATGATGCATGATATGGAATACCCTCATCTCATCGAGTTGCAATAGAAATAAAACCTCAATAATATCAATGATAATAGCACAATACAAGTGAATCACCCAATGGTGAAATCATATCAACTGTAACAATTGAAAAAACAGAAAAATTGAAATATTCAAGGTAAATTAGCTTTTACCTATACACAGGTTAGCTACTCCTAAGAACATCTTATTACCAAATACTCATTCCTTCATATCCCTGTCTATTGGCTCCAAACAGTAAGACAAAGAAGAAAAGAAACTCCTCTGATACCACTTTGTAACATCCTGGTTCTGGGTGCCTCCCAAAGGTGCCCCGTACCCGGTTAGTCACATGACCTCAAGCGCATTTCCCCAAATTCTAGAGGATTCCAACTAGTAGTGAGGGACAAGGTTTGAAAATGGGGAAACTATTACCTCATTAGTAGAGTATACACATTGGAATAACAAATAGTAACCAATAGCAAAAGCAGTAATACCATGCAACAAAGTAAACAACAGAAGACTGGTAGTAATATAACAACTGGAGTACATATAAATGATGTATGTCACATGTGTCTAGGAAAGCAGCCAAACAAGTCACAATGCTGGAAATACAATACTAAAACCAAATCAGAGAAAATTAGTAAACTCCAACAGCATCGTAAGCCTCAGCTTGGTCCCATACTCTCTAGCTCCAACAAAAATCAAGTACCTAATGAAGAAGGGTGCTTTCCCTTATCTACACCTACAACCATATAATCTATTTGGGTCTAAAATCATGACCCAAATAGGGTATGAGATGAATCCCAATAGGCAACCACCAAAGGATCTATGCCTAACAGTCAGTGAATATAAATAGCAGGAAATATCCAGAAATGAAGCAATAAACTAGGAAGTACTTAAAAGTAAACAATATTAAAATTTTCCATTACATTCATTTTCATTTATTAATTATTCAAACCATTGAATAATGAATTTTGGTATTTAGCCTAAGCTCTGTATCCCTCCATGTAATAGTAATAACAGATGTCTCAGAAGACCATCTAATAACCAAGTAAGACTAAGCCCAAGCTTGTTCTTTGCCTTGGTAGACTCATCACCATCATTCAATAATTCATAAACAACCCTCTAGGAAAGCTCTCACAGTATAACCCCTTTGGTTTAACATATCATTAATCAAATACAAATAACCACCTGGGAAGATCTCACAGTCAACACCCCTGGGTCTACAAGCATCAATAAATTATAAATGACCTCCTGGGTAGCTCTCACAGTCAATACCCCTGGGTCAAAGTCTACACCAAGGCTCTCATGGTCCTATGTAATAAACATAGAAACCCCCACAGTTTTCCTAGTCCAAGGCTCTCATGGTCCATTGGAATAACAGCATGCATATCATAACAAGGCAGCACATGTAATCTATAACTACTACATGGAAGGAATTCTAAAGCATAATACATGCAATTCATATAATCAATCAACTCCATCCTAAACAATTCAAGGAATGGAAACAAGGTATGTCTCATAGGAAACCTAGGCCAAATGACCATAAACAGTCAGATAGGGGAATACACCCATGGGGTGTCCCATAACAAGGTATAAAACCTTATGCATAATCAATCACCCTTTCCCAACAAAAAAAATCATAGAAAGTATTAAATAGGGTAAAATTCCAAAATACGCAATAACCCAAAAATGGGTATTCGGAACTTTAAGCATACATAATCCAAATAAAATTTAAGAAAGTCCCAAACCACCTACCTTAATGTTTTACGATGAACACTCTTGAACTTCATCCCTTGAATCCACCTGGAATGACGTATATTTACAAAAAGGGTGAAAACAATCAACCCTTAATAACTCATGAGAGAGGAAGAATCTGGAAGAAAGGATTTAGGGAAAGAGATAACTCACCGGTGGTAATCCGACGCAACCAACGGCATCTTAATAGGATCTCAGATGAAGAACTGGGAGGTTCTCGGAGTTCTTTGGCATTCCTTGACTCTCATGTATGAGACATTGGGAGAAGAAGTGTGTTCTGGAGATGAGACGTGACCCCGCTTCGATTCATTAAATAAAAAAGAAAAGTACATGGTTTGTTCATTTAATGTACATTTTTTGTAATAGAATCAACTATCACCCACTTTAGGCGGTCTTCCAGGTCACCTACATGACCATGTACTCAGTCATTACATGACCAGTACACGGCTACACATGAAAACCGAGTACACGGTGTGTACTTAGAAAATTCCCATTTCTTCCTTTTTTCTCAAAAACAACCCAAAATCAAGATCCATACCTCAAATGAAGATTTTTGTTCTTAAAAAATACCTTCATGATTTCTATTTTGTGGGAATATGATAACTTTTTTTGTGGACGTGTGGACTACCGCCTCCTCGAAGCAATTTTATTCATTCACACTTTACATGGAATGTATTAAGGATGGATTTTGTAAATTTATATTATATATATGACATAATAAGTCTACTATAATTATAATATATATATACATACATTTCATTTACTACCTTTCTTTCAATATGACAAGAAAACATAAACATCGTTCATGCGTACGTACAGCCTACCGTCTCCACGAATAGTGTATTCCATTTCATATTTTTATATTTTATATATTGTTATAAATGATTATATAATGAATATATATGATATTTATATCATTTTTTTACATTCTTTAAATAATTAAATCATGATATAAGTAATAGGATCGATAATAACATTTCAAAAACAGATAAAAAACGAAGTGACGAAATGTAACTTTAACATGAAATTGTTAATAAACTGGTAATATAAATTCATAATAAATTTCTATATGGAATTAACCATAAATATTTTTTTATGGTAGGTTTATAATAAACTTATATTTATTATATAGGAGGTTTGAACGTGTATGAATAAATTTAAGACTTATGGTAAGGTTTTTCTCGTCCCACTTTTATTTCTGTGAGATATAAGCTATATTCACCACTTATTTTTATCATGTGGTGTATATACTTTCATATGACATGTTATATCAGGAATTTACTTTATTTAAATATATTAAAAGATTCACTTTATTTTATTCTTTCATGGATCTCACGATTCAAAAGTTACTCAAGTAATAATGGGACTTCTAGTCTGACTTTTATTTCTACAAGACTTATGCCATATTCACCACTCATTTATTTTATGTGTTGTATATAATTACCATTAATGTATTATATGATTATTGTACTTAAATTTATGGGTATTTACATATCCAATTTATGATCTATATTTCATTGGTTTTACGGTTCAAAAGTTACCAAATCGGTAAAGTAATTTTGTCTCAATTTGGCTTCTTTGAGACACATGTTATATTATGCACTTATATTCTTTTTTAAGGTGTATATACTGCCCTTTAAAATTTTATATCATGAATATACATATTTTAATGATATTTTATACTTCATTTAATTTTATTATTTCATGGTTATTAGGATTCAAAGTTATCAAAGTGCTGAGTGTTTATTGTTGCAATCTCACCATTTATCAAGATTATTTAGGATTATACATCCATTGATGAAATATTATGATCCATATCTCAAGGACTCTAATTAATTTTCTTATCCTCTAGTTATTCATGATATATTCAATTAATGTTACCATTTTTAACTCTTTTATACTTAAGATAATTAATAAATTGTTTTCAATAAAATATGACTTTATCTCTCTCTTCGGTCAGAAATTTGTGTTCTTTCAAAACCATGTTTTCTAAAAATGTTTTCAAAAAATGTTATACTATTATGCTATTATTTTTAAGTTATTTTAACCCATGTTTTAACTTTTTAAAAAAATTATTTTTAAAAATGAATCTTCTTGTCATTTTCTGATCGAGGCACTTTTTTAAACTTATTATTTTTAAGTTATTTTTACCCATGTTTTAACTTTTTAACAAAATTATTTTTAAAAATGAATCTTCTTGTCATTTTCTGATCGAGGCACTTTTTTAAACTTATTACGGTGAAAAATAAATGTTCGACATGTATGGATTTATCTATCTTCATGACCATCATTTATTTGAAGATTCCTTTACAAGTTTAAAATAATAATTTTTTTAAGAAATTTTTTTTCTTAATATTTTGGAAGTTCATTGTTTTTGAATTTTTTTTCAAAGAAAAAGGGTTTCAAAGGATTTTCATGTTCAATAAGTGTTTTAAATGATTTTCAAGGATTCCTTTATAAATTTTTAAGGTTATTTTCAAAGAAAAAGGTTTTCAAAATGTTTTTTTATTTAAAGATAATTTTTCAAATTGGAAATGATATTTTCCTCAATAAATTTTTTAAATGAAATTTCAAAGCTTTCTTTATAAGAAAATGATTTTTTTGAAAATGCTTTATGAAAGGAATTTTCATAGAAATTCTATTTTCTTTGAGAAATGTTCCAAGTGATCTTTCAAAATACCTATCCATCTAAGATGACATACTTTGATATAGTTTACGATTTACTATGGATATTATCCAAGGACACCATTCTTATTCTTTCTTTGAATGGTTTATGATTATATTAAAAAGTTGTTTATGAAACCCATTTCTCTTCCATGAGTTATACCATGATAAAATGCTTATGAAACCTGCTTCCTTTCATAAGTTATTATATGAGAAAAATATTGATAAAAATTTTATATTTTCTATATAATATAATAATATTAAAGTTTTATAATACCCACTTCATTTATTGGGTTATGATATGATGTTTATGAAACCCATCTCTTTTTATGGGTCATGATATAATGAATGTTTTTTATCTTGTGGTACATATATGTATGATTTCATTATGTTATGGGTGGGACCTATATCTAACTCCAATTAATTGGGTAAATATTTATATCTCATGAGATAATGATGGGAATAAGTCTATGGGATTGATCCACTATGATGAGAAGGTGTAACCTGATCCACTATAAAGAAAGGGATGGCACTGGGGATGGTGGTGTGTCCCACCCAGGAGGTATAACTTCATATGTGTAAACCTAATTACAGGATCACAATGTAATGAGTGGACCTTATTATGTGTTAACAGTGTTACTCGTGGACCTGGTTGTATGTTCATATGTATATGTGTGGACCTGATTACATATTCACAATGTTATTACTGAACCATATTACGTGTTCAAAATGTTATGTATGGAACTGGTTTCATGTCTATATATTTATGAGTGTACCTAATTACATGTTAAAAATGTTATGAGTGAACTATATTACATGTTCACAATGTTATGTGTGGACCTAGTTCATTTCCACAACTTTATGTGAGGTCTTGATTCCATGTACCTAACATAATGAGTGAACCTGTTTCTTTTTACAAATGTTCACAATGTTATAAGATGATGTGTATTCCACAAGTCTATGTCTTATTCCAATGATATGATATCACAACTCATTCTATTTGATTTCAATATGATTCATGTGTTATGAACTGCCAATCAGTATGCCATGACTCATGATTATGATATTTGATATGTAGGGTATGATCTTGAAAATAATGTGTTCCTAGTTTCTAAAGACACTAAACTATTATGGTCCTCAGGCATGTACTTTTTTAATGTGAAGAATATTCACCTAAAATTATGTAATATCCATGTATGTTAATCCTGGTTTATTAAAATCTTTCCTTTTGTTTAGAATGATGCATTTCACTTCTTTATAAAGATGCATTCTTCACATATTTTATAATCAAGGATTCTTGTCTTAAACATTACTTTAGTTTATAGGAATTTCATTCTATTATCACTTAATTGACCTAGATATTCATTCCATAAATTGATGAAAGTTACTTGTCTGACATGTATTACACCTTCTAAAACCTCAGTTAAGTACAATGTTACATCCTACACTCCTTTAGCCACCACCATGGAATCACATGTAATTTTCTATTATCTATCCATAAATGTTATATAGAAACCCATATTTTATATATTTCATGATGAGAATAATATTTTCCTTAATTTTTGTTTGAATTGCACTCCTTCAAACTCCAGTAAACTTCTGTTTCATTTTTTGGACAGAAATATCACCCTTAAACAAAATTTCAAGAGATTCACCATCTGTAAGATGTACCTTATTGTATCTTCTAAAAGTATAATTCATCATTATCCCTCTGTTAAATTTTGAGTGAAATGAAACTACAAATTATATAATCCAATACTTAAGTAAACTAGAAACACTCAAAAGAAGACCACTCATATCTTCCATTATGTGATTTTTCCATTCACTTGTGGAAGAATATATTCCAGAATTGGCTCTTCATTCATTGCAATATTTCTTTATATAGACTTTCTTCCCATGATTCCAACACATGGGACCACCTTTCGATGTGTTTCTACAGCTTCTATTCCTTCTTCATTTTCCTTTATTGTGATCTTTCAATGTTGTAGAATATCTCCTACCTTCCGTATTGTATGAATTTATAGTATATTCTTAAATATCATTCAGATGAATTTCCTTATTTAGAATCATATACATAATTTCGGTAAAAAAAGTTTTATTTTACTAATTGAGTTACTCATTGTGGTGACCATCACATCCCATGATTTCATGCGTGATGATAGTAACAATAGAACCCACTCTAGATGCCTAAATCACACCTCTACTGATTCCAACTAACTCCAAATAGTGTTAAAGTTATTGATGTGATTAGATTCTAACTTTACTTACAATATTCTCATATTTAATAACCTTAAAAAATGAATTCCTTATTCATTATGGTTGTATTCTCATATATATTGAAAAGAGCCTTCAAAAGTTATAAAGATATCTTCATCTCCCTAATGTTATAAGAAGAATTTCAAGATAGTGGAATCCATATCATCATAGGTTATTTCTTATCCAGCATTTCCCATTATTCCTTATTCATCACTTCTGACATGGTACCAGTTAATGGAAAATCAATATCATTTTATAGTATATAATCATCTATCTTCTGTTAGGCCCAAGTTGTGTTTTGGTTTTATTTTTTTCAATAGATCAGTATATTTATTTTGTTGAATAAATAAAGTATATTGACAATATGATGGATGTAAATATGGATTTAAGAAATTTTTCAATTGGATATAGAAAATATGGATGAGTTAATACAATCCATTATATTGGTATGTTGATAAAAATTTAGAAGTTAGTGGAAATTAGATTCACCATCATAATTAGGAAGAAGTTTGTTGGTGATTGGTTTTACTACCAAGTAGGAAAAGGAAATCACTTTACTTTGTAAAATATGGTGATATAACTCACAATTTGTATTTAGTAATTCATATTATTCAGTAATTCATCATATTCAGAAATTATTAATCATGGTACTTAAAAAATTCCATCATATTCAAAATTTGTTTTCTGGAAGAAAAGGATTATCAGATCCACCTTGGGTTTGATCAATGAAAATCTGATCGTAATGAGGTTTTAATTGTAATCGCCTTAATCATGTATTCAATATAAATATGATGATGATTTATTTATCTTGGAGTTATAATAAATCATAAGTATTATATAAAACTTATGGTGAAATCTTGATAAAATAAATAAGTAAAAAAGGTGTTGGAAATCATATTTTTTCTATTTGTATTTAGGAAAATCATATTCAGTCTGAGAAGGAAAGTAAGATATTGATAGGGAAGTAATAATACTTTACTTATTAATACATATGAGGCTAAAGCTTATCTTCAACATATTAAATTTCATGAAGGAAGTCATGATACTTTCTGAAATATAGAAGAAGACAAAAGTTGTTGAAGTTGAAGATTTTCGGTCACATGATCATCGTAATGATTTTACCGGATGCAGATTTGTTTAAAGACTGAGGAGGATGATCCTAATGAAGGTACTGGTTTTTAATCAAACCAAAATTCAAAAGACTTAAATTTTTGGAGAAATAATTTGATGAGTTTTTGAAGTAGTGAAAGATCATTAGTATCATATTCAGAAGATAAATAAGAACTCTAATTTTTTTTAGGCGCTTTTATCAATTGGTTCAAGATCCATTGTATTAGAGTTGATAATATATAATTAGTAAGAAGAATTAAAAGTGGTTGAATAATTTTTAAATAATATTTCATCCTCATCATAATGAAGAAATTCGAATGGTAGTCGATTTTGAGAATCATAATGAGAAGTCATATGTTTCTCTTCTTAAATTTGTTGGTAATAAAGAAATTGGAATGGGATTTGGATCTGAGAATTGTAATAAGAAATCATATGTTTTTCTTCTTATATTTGATGTAGAGTGATGTAATGAAAAATGTATTGTTGAACATATGCTTCCATCATTAAGAGGAAATCAGAATGGGTAGATAGTATTTCATTTGGTGCAGAGCAACGTAATGAAGAAATCGTATCGAGCAATCGGAATAGAGAAACGGAATCAGACTGAGGTCTATTAATAAGATTAAATCTATATATTTCTTCATACATGTAATTGGTATAGAGTATCATAATAAATAAATCATATTGAAAAAATAAAAAATTCACTAGTGTTTTTAAAGAAAATATGAAGTAAATATGAAGTTGTTAGAAGTTTTGAGAAGGTTGGAGAAGAGTTAAGAAGAATTTACAAAGTCAAGATGCACCTGAAATTCAAATGAAATATATGATTTGGGAAAATTTTATTGAGTGGGAAACTTTTCAAGAATCCCACCCAAACCACTTTTGGGTCACCTATAAAAGGGAGAGTACTTTGTACTTTTATCTGACATAATTATAATTCATCCCTAAAGAGAGATAAGCTCCAAATTTTTAGGGAGAAGAAGTTTCCAAATTGATATTTGTTGAAGAATTTTTTCCATACATAAGAATAAAGAAAAAGAGACAAGATTGTATTCAGTTGGGAATCATATTAAACTGATCATCATATTCAACTGAGAATCGTATTCAGCTACGAATCGTATTAGGATTTCCAGACTTAGCATAGAAGTGGTACAAAATTGTCTCAATCATATTCTGATAGAGTTATATTATCGTATTGAGAAAATCGGACTTGGGAATAATACTGGTAAATGGGACTATGTTTTATTACAAAGTCTAGAAAATTTATTACCAACTTTTAGGTGAGAAAGTGAAGAATTTTTTTAAAATATCATATCTGTGAATGTTGGTCGAGAAGCACTGTAACATGTTTTGTTACAAAAAAAATGTATTAAATTATTTGTACTAGAAGAATCACATGCACTATTGGATTGTTTGTATAGTGCTTCATGAGTGTAAGGGTATATCCTACTCATTGTATTCCACAAAAAGGATTTTTTTATAGTGGATTATGTGGTATTGGATCATTTCTAAACAATACCAAGGATGTATCTATTCTAGTTGAATAGTTAACCTTATAAATTCTTTTGTTCCACTGGATGTGTTTTTTAGTTATTTTTAGAAGGGAAAGTAATCTTCAATAGTAGATGAAGGTTTTTTTATAATAAAGGAAGCATAAAAGAAAAAAGATATCACTGATTCATCCCCTCCACCTCTCAGTGATACAATTATCCTGACTAGGCAATTTTAATTGGTATCAGAGTGAAGGTTACCTACCTTAGTTCTTTACTAAAGTTTTGAAGAATAATTTTTTATGTATAATCTGAGTTTTGATAATAGTAAGGGGATTCTGATCTTAAATTATAGGAATTATCATATCTAGAAAGGAAGAATGATTCCATATCTTATGTCTCTTGGGAATGATGTTTCAAAATATATTACATACAGTTTCCCTCCTCATATTGAGAATTACACTCTCACAAATGCTAATAAAGAAAACCTTTAGAATGATGGAAGAGCTAAGAATTATTTACTCTCATAATTTTCTGAAAGTCAATTTTTGAGAGTAAAAGGAGTTTCCACTGCCAAAGGTATCTAGGATAAGCTGAACAACATTTATAAGGGAAATATAAAAGTGAAAACGTATAAGTTACAAATATGAATATTGAAGTATGAAGATCTAAATGTGTGTATGTATGAATCCATTGGTTACTTATTTACCAGGGTGAATGACATTGTTAGCACTATCATAGGTCTTAGTAAAAAGTTAAAATATTCTAATATTGTTGAAAATATCTTGAGAATTCTTCTTGTAAAGTTTTATAACAAAGTTTCTTCATTGAAAGATAGAGATCCTGATAAATTATCTAAGGATGATTTTCATAGTAATATCATCACATGTGATATGATAAGGGAAAAAGTTATTAAGGTACAAACAAAATCTGATAGAGAAATGTCTTTCAAAGACACTAAGAAAGAAAAGGTTAATAAGGTTAATGATGAAGATGATATCGTTGACTCTGACTCCAAAAATGAGGTATGTAAAAATATTGATAAAATTTTATACTTGTTTTCTAAAAATGTGAAAAGAGGTATAGGAAGGTATAAAAGGAAAATTCCCTTAAAATGTTTTGGTTTTGGATCCATTGGGAACTTTGTTGCTAATTTTCCCCAAATAGGTGATGAATAAGAAAGTAATGAAGAAGAAAATGATGAAGAATAAAGAAGGACAAGAAGATCTTGAATGAAAAAGGGTGATAAGGAAAAATCCTATTACAAGAGGAAAGATAAGAAGTTATATAAATCTAAAAAGGGAATATTTTTTATATAAGTATGATGATAGTGAAGAAGTTTCAAATTATGCTGAAGAAAACACATTTATTTCAATATTTGGTGAGGAAAGTTTTGCTAATAGTGAGGGTAGTTATTCTGGAAAAGAAGGTAGTGAATTTGAATCCAAAATATACACTCAAAATGATGAAGAAAATACTTTCATTGCAATAGTTTACAATGAATAATATGAAATTAACAGTTCTAAAGAAGAATAAATTCAATTATAATATCATCTTAAAGAATAATTAAAAGAATTTATGAGGAATATTGGGAGACTTGAAAAGGAAAACAGAGAGTTGAAAAGTAAAAACTATTAAACAAACAATCAAGAATGTATTCCTGATGAGAAAGTCAAGCTTATGGAAGAGATTGATGGTATAAAGAAATATCTTGATAAAGAAAATAATTGTAATAAATATCTAGAAGAAAAAAAAGGCAAATAAAGAAGAGTTATAATTTGTCCAAAAAAACTTTCTAAAGACGAACATAAAGGTTAAAGTTTCAAAAAATCTATATCTAAAGTTTTTGAAAGTTCTAGTAAGTAAAAACCTGATAATTATAAAAAAAATCCATCAAAGGTTTAGAATAAACCTAGAATTGTTTCTGAAAAGAAGAATGTTGGGAAGGTTATGTACATGGACAATATTAACAAAGTGGAGAATTTAGAAGTTTCTAAAAATCATAAGTCTAAAAATGTTTCTAAACATTATGAATACAAAAAAAGTCTATTAATTATGGTTCAAATAAGGATAAAAAAAAAGTATTCTGAAGAAGAAGGTTTTGATTGAAAATAGAAATTCGGTGGTCAATAAAGTTATGTTAGGAAGGTTGCTGATAAACATATTCACAACTCCTATCAGAATGGAAGTTACAAAAGAAAATACTCTTTCTATGGATAATAATGGAATTGTGGTGGATTTAAGAATACATCTAACATGTGTTGGTTTAATCAAAAATATTACAACTATTCCACAATATATATAAGGAAAAGTTTTAGGGGGAGTCAATACCCTTAAGGGAAGAAGTGTAACACCCTAAATCATGCGTATCATATAATAATGATACTATGCATTTACTTTTGTTAAATTCCTTTTAACTAAACAAAAATTTGGAAGGACAAACATAAGGCTCTTTATTTAATTAAGAACACCATAGTGTTTACAATACACTGAAATAAAAAGAGTAAATATACTAACCAAAAATACCTATTAAAAACCCTATTAGAACTACAGGAAGACCCCCAATCACCATAAAGAGGCCCAATAAGTAAAGGATATCCTTCGAGTCAACTAAAGCAAAAAACATCACCACTGTGATCATAAAAACCATGATAAGCATCAACGTAATGGGAAGCACCATCTTCTTCCTTTTGAGTTTTAGGACACCGTAAGGTTTGGTTTTATAGGACACTTTTTTGACCGTTGCTCTAGTGACCGTTAAAAGCCAACGGTTATAATTATAGCCATCGGACCTTGTTAGGATAATTTAACTTATTTAAATATTATTTAGTTTCCAAATAATTGAGTTGTGGTTAAGGTTATAATTAAACCATCATTTATGAACTCTAAAAAGGATATGGTTTAAAACTTTGTTTCACCCTTAAGTGATTTTAAAAAGTAGTAAGGAATTCAAAACGATGCGAATATTTCAAATGCAATGTAACGATTTTCATTTTCTTAAATAATGTGATAAACTGTGTTTAAATTTCGTCAAAATTATGTTTTGATTAAATTAAGTTTTCTATTATACCCACACAAAAGTTATTATATAGGTTTATTAAAATATTTTTATAAATTTTTCCTATAAAAAAAGGTTTAGTGTTTGTGATGTTAGAAATACTTTTAACTAAAACATAGTTTAGTTTGTATTCATTAATGTTTAATAATATAAATTCTATATAGTTTTAATGATTGGTTTGTTTCCTCTTATTTAAATTTTTTTTAGTGTAGATTTTTAAAAAAAATTGTCCCACTAGGGCAAGACTTTTGGCTAGGGACGAGGGAGGTAGCTCACACGAAGTGGCTGAGCCTTGACCCTCAGCCCCAATCCAAGGCTGGCCTGAGCTCGGGCAGGGTTTTCTGAAGAGCGCTCGGGAGCGAGCAGGAGCACGTAGGCGCAGTGCGGGCGTGAGGTCGCGGTAGGGTCTGGGTCGGCCGAGGCCTATGGGCGGGAGCCCGTGTATAGGTCCCCCTTCATGGGTGCTATGTTTTTTTCTGATCACTCAATGGGAGGCCCAGGGTTATAAGGGAGGCGAAAATTGTGCTCTGTTTCGATGTGGGAACTATTTTTTCAGGCAAAACGTGATCTGGACCGTTAGATCGTGTCGTGTACGATCTAAGCCACCCGTTTCCTTTTTAAAAACACAGACATGTCTCAGCCCTTGGATCGACGATGGGATCGATCCGGGATGTCCGTTTTTCCTTGACTTTTCCCCGAGTCGTGTCGTCTTCTTCCTCCGCGCATGAGTTGTACCAGTAACCTATACCTATGTCATGTCTCGTTTTCTTCCCTCCTGACCATCGAGGACCCCCCCATGTCCCCTCTTCTCTTCAAGCACAACACCCCCCATTAAATTCAATGCAAGTGGGTACGTTTTTTGTGGAGGGTGTGAGAGATTTTGTGTATAAATAACCAAGACCTCCCAGTTCTTCTTCCCCGTTCAAGTCTCTAGCGAACCCCGACCAATCTCCCTCAAGTCCTCTTTCTACGAGTTTTAAAGGTAAGGGTTTTATTTTTTCCTTGTCCTGCTTCTTTGAGAATATATAAACTTATATATTTGTATGAAAATATATATTTATAACCTTACAGTCCTGTCCAATATTTCTTCAATGTTGAACCTAGGCCTTTGGGTTTTTTTGGGTGTTCAAATGGTACAATGGATGTAAGGATCATTTTTGCTTTGATGCGTGGTGTTGATTTTATATATATATCTATACATATATATATATATATAAATATATATATATATATGTATGTATGCTCATAAAACCTTGTGTTTTAAATAACTTCATGGGTTAGTTGAGACCCTTATTATAACCGAACCTAAACATTTAAATGTTGTATTTTCAGTGTATTTATAAGTTGTTTAATGTTTATCAAACCTTAATATGTGCTATATATTTATATGTGTACATATATACTTTTGGTCATATGTATATACGTCAGTTATATATAGGAATGGGCATGGCCTTTCTACTTTGGTTATAGGTATGAAGTTTTTGTGTAATTGTTCATGCACTGCATATATTCACATACTCACATTTTCAAAAAAATGAATATAAATATATTTGGAAAATGTTATATATATGTTCAATTTTTTTTATAAAATTATTTTTAGTAGGTTTTCATAAACAAATTTTTATGACTAAGGGCATGGCCTGCCCTATTTAAAACGTTTTCGAACTAATATCCATAGGGGATTAATACACATGGATGTTCCAATCTTTTAGTTTGAGTTCGGGTACATACATGTACTTTATATGTTGTATGAACCTTGATTTCAGGGTCCTTACACTTTAAGTCTCAAGTTTAAGTGGAGATGTTAAACATTAGAAATTTTGTGTTAAACAAAACTTATATCCACATTTAAGAGTATCTTATGTTTTTCCTTTGTTTTAAATGATGTTGCTTATGGTGAAGGTTCATGATTTCTATTATGGACATCATTCTCTAGTATGAAAAGGCTTACCAGTATTTAATGTTTAAGAATGTGCAAGTTCAAAACACTAATTGAAATTTTTGGTTCATTTTATGATAAGATTTTAGAATTTCAAAGAACAAACTTGCATGTGATAAATTCTAGTTTTCCTTTATTTTAGTACCTTAGATGTCAATGTATGTTCCATAATCTGATTTCCTTCATTCCTATTAATAACGGTTTTATAATTGATAGCTTGGGTTTTAATTATCTAGATGCATGTCTCACTTATAAGATATGTAAATTCAACTACTATGACCAACTCTGAATGAATTATTCAAGGTGGTATGGGAAATCTTGAATATAAAACCATGTTTAAGTAAAGTATTGATCTATGTGGATCACATGTAAGTAAAGACATATTAAGGGTGCGCCCTGATAGCGCTCCAATGCATTGGGTAAAGAATTGATCTCTAGAGATGACAAGTTTTATGATCCCTTGGTGAATGACCCTTGGTAATTTTTATGACGCCTTAGGGATGGACCTTGGTGATATGTTCATGAATGTCTAAATGAAATGTTGAAGCCACATATTCAAGTCATGTTACAAGTTCTTTTCAAGACGATATGCCTATTTTTTCATGACCCTTTCCTTTATGATTTTATAAAGTTCTTATTTCACAAGTACAAGTTTGGAGCATGATTTGTGTTTATCACTCAGTAAAATTGTAACCAACATATGAAATTTAAGTTGTTTCCTTTACGCGCAACTCTGATAAATCATTACTTTTAACTATTTAAATTGTACTTAAATGTTCATATGTCATACTTGTTTAGGACGCCCTTTATTTATTACCCATTTGTAAATGTCCTAATTGATTTATGGATTCCTTGAAATCTTAATTGAGAACCTTTATGTTATGTTTCATGTGTTACAATTTTCTTTAAAAGAATATTCTAGGGAAAGTTTTTAAATGATTTTTAAAGTTACATTGGTTTATTTTAAAACCCCTTACTGGGAATAATTTTTCTCACCCTATATTTTGATTTAAATTTTTTAGGTAACTGCTTTTAATAGATGAATCATTTCAGAAGTAGTCGGTTTCCCAGAACCCAAACCGAACTCGATCCTCTGTATGGGACATGATGTGTAGTTTATCGATGCATGTTTTTGTTTAATTGACACATCATGTTCAGAAGGCACCAACTCCTAGTCTTCTGGGGTTGGGTCTTCACAGTTGGTATCATAGGGTTCGGTTTGGATAACTCTGGAAATCCAGAACTGAAACAAAGTGAAATATACTTCAGCGTTACTAAAAAATGAGTTTTCTTAATTTTCAGATGGAAAACGAAGGTACTAATCTTTTGTATCTCCCCACTAAGGCCCTAGAGACCATTGTGTCTTTAGTTATCCAAGAGAATTTTCTTAACTATGCATGTATCTGCATGACATGAAAATACTTGTACGATGTGTCAAACTCACCGCAGGTGCTTTGGCTACACTGGGGGTTAGGATTGGATTACCTTCTTATGATGATGACCCAATTTTCCTCATATGTACGTCGGGGAAGGTACCATGAGGGAATTTTTCAGGTGTTCATGGCAGGTGAGGCCTTTGGCTATATGGCCCTAGACACTTTTCAAGAAGTTGCTGCTACTGGTGACCTCTGACCAGCATATCTTTTCCAAATCCTGAACTACGGCTTCCGGGGCCAGTTGTTGGACTTCAAAATGTTAGAAGATGAGTCCACCCAATTTTCTTGTAGGAAACAAGTATATTTTGACATCTCCTAACTTCATACCCCACATGTTATACTCAGGATACGTCACAGGTGCCCCCATGAGTTTAACCCTGAATTCCCAGCCTGTGTTTGGTTTTAGGAGATAGGGATTTTTGCTTCTCTGTGTGGAGTTTGTGTAGTAGGTCATTAGGGGAAAATCAAGCACTGATGTTTAGTAATAAACTTATGTTTATTGAAATATTTTCTTTACCATTCCTATCCTTGATTTTTTATACATTTGGATAGATTTAAAGTGATTTAACTCTCATCTTAAACTTTTAGATGGAAGGACAAACCCACATTTTATCTCTTCCTACTGAGATACTGGAGATTATCGTAATCAAAACCTGTGAAGATGAGTATCGTCCCTTCGCAAACCTGTGAGGAACGTGCAAGCAATTGTTTGAGGTGACAAATGGTCCAGAAATTCTCCGCATCTGTCAAGGGAATGCTTCCATCTACTACCGCATAGGCTCATCACAATTGGTTGAGCATAAGCGAAGAGTAAAATACCATAAAGGGAACTTCCTGTGCTTCACCCTTGTCCAGAAATACACAGCCAGAGTAAAATTTCAAGAGGGTTCTTTAGAGGGAAACGTTTGTGCGGCCTATATGTACCAACTCCTCAGCGTCAGCCTATACGACAATGTCTATAACTTATATGTTCTCGAGCAAGACATAATTTGGAGAGTTCTTCGTACGTTGGTCCATATGGATATTTCCAAACTTTGTACCGTTCGAGCCTCCCTCTGGAAGCCTGAGTGTTCGGTGCATGAGTTCAACCCATTCTGCCCGAAGTGTATCTGGATCAGATAACTAGAGGAGTTGAGCATCAATTCGGGTGTTCTGCTGAATGCACCTAAGGATCCTCTACGATGGAGGTTATGGTGAGAGCATTGGAAAACCTTTATGGTTTTATGAAATAAATTGCGAGGACGCAATTTACTGAAGGGGGGATAATGTAACACCCCGAATTCTGGGTATCATATAACAATTATACTATGCATTTACTTTTGTTAAATTCCTTTTAACCAAAAAAAAATTTGGAAGGACAAACATAAGGATCTTTATTTAATTAAGAACATCGTAGTGTTTACAATACACTGAAATAAAAAGAGTAAACATAATAACCAAAAATAACTATTAAAACCCTATTTGAACTACGGGAAGACCCCCAATCACCACAATGAGGCCCAGTAAGTAAAGGAGATCCTTCAAGTCAACTAAAGCAAAAAACATCACCATTGTGATCATACAAACCATGCTAAGCATCAATGGAATGGGAAGCACCATCTTCTTCCTTTTGAGTTTTAGGACACCGTAAGGTTTGGTTTTATAGGAAACTTTTTTGACCGTTGCTCTAGTGATTGTTAGAAGCCAACAGTTATAATTATAGTCGTTAGAACTTATTAGGATAATTGAACTTATTTAAATATTATTTAGTTTCCAAATAATTGAGTTATGGTTAAGGTTATAATTAAACCATCATTTATGAACTCTAAAAAGGATATGATTTAAAACATCATTTCACCCTTAAGTGATTTTGAAAAGTAGTAAGGAATTCAAAACGTTGTGAATATTTCAAATGAAATGTAACGATTTTTATTTTCTTAAATAATGTGATAAACTGTGTTTAAATTTCATCAAATTAAATTATGTTTTGATTGAATTAAGTTTTCTATTATACTCGCACAAAATTTATCAAATAGGTTTATTAAAATCTTTTATAACTTTTTCCTATAAAAAATGTTTAGTGTTTGTGATGTTAGAAATACTTTTAACTAAGACATAGTTTAGTTTGTATTCATTAATGTTTAACAATATAATTTCTATATAGTTTTAATGATTGGTTTGTTTCCTCTTCTTTAAATTTTTTTTAGTATATCTTTTTACAAAAAATTGGCCCACTAGGGCCAGCCCTTTTGGCTAGGGCCAAGGGAGGCAGCTCACACGAAGTGGCTGAGCCTTGACCCTCAGCCCCAAGCCAAGGTCGGCCCGAGCTCAGGCAGGGGTTCCTTGAAGATCGCTCAGGAGCGAGCAGGAGCACGTAGGCACACCAGTGTGGGCATGAGGCCGCGGTAGGGTCGGGATAGGCCGAGGCCTGCGGGCGAGAGCCCGTGTATAGGGACCCCTTTGTGGGTGTTGTGTTTTTTCTGATCACTCTATGGGAGGCCCAGGGTTATAAAGGAGACGAAAACCACGCTCCGTTTCGATGTGGGAAACATTTTTTCAGGCAAAACGCGATATGGACCGTTAGATCGCGTCGCGCATGATCTAAGCTGCCAATTTCCTTTTAAAAAACACAAACATGTCTCAGCCCTTGGGTCAACGATGGGATCGATCTGAGCCGTCCGTTTTTTCCCATCTTTTCCCCTAGACGTGTCATCTTCTTCCCCCGTGCATGAGTTGCACCAGTAACCTATACCTATGGCGTGTCTCTTTTTCTTCGCTCCTGACCATCGAGGACCCCCCATGTCCCCTCTTCTCTTCAAGCACGACACCCCCCATTAAATTCAATGCAGGTGGGTATGTTTAGCGTGGAGGGTGTGAGAGATTTTGTGTATAAATAACCAAGACCTCCCGGTTCTTCTTCCCCATTCAAGTCTCCAGTAAACCCCGACCAATCTCCCTCAAGTCCTCTTTCTCCGAGTTTTAAAGGTGAGGGTTTTATTTTTTACTTGTTATGCTTCTTTGAGAATATATAAACTTATATATTTATAAGAAAATATATATTTATAACCTTACAGTCCTGTCCAATATTTCTTCAATGTTGAACCTGGGCCTTCGGGTTTTTTTTAGGTGTTCAAATGGTACAATGGACGTAAGGAGCATTTTTGATTTGATGTGTGGTGTTGATTTTATATATATATCTATACATATATATATATATATATGATCATAAAACCTTGTGTTTTAAATAACTTCATGGGTTAGTTGAGACCCTTCTTATAACCGAACCTAAACCTTTGAATTTTGTATTTTCAGTGTATTTATAATTTGTTTAATGTTTATCAAACCTTAATATGTGCTATATATTTATATGTGTACATATATACTTTTGGTTATATGTATATATGTCAGTTATATGTAGGAATGGGAATGGCTTTTCTACTTTGGTTATAGGTATGAAGTTTGTGTGTAATTGTTCATGCACTGCATATATTCACATACTCACATTTTCAAAAAAAATTAATATAAATATATTTGGAAAATGTTATATATATGTTCAGTTTTTTTTATAACATTATTTTTAGTAGGTTTTAATAAACAAATTTTTATGACTAAGGGCATGACCTGCCCTATTTAAAACGTTTTCGAACTAATATCCATAGGGGATTAATACACATGGATGTTCCAATCTTTTAGTTTGAGTTCGGGTACATACATGTACTTTATATGTTGTATGAACCTTGATTTCAAGGTCCTTACACTTTAAGTCTCAAGTTTAAGTGGAGATGTTAAACATTAGAAATTTTGTGTTAAACAAAACTTATATCCACATTTAAGAGTATCTTATGTTTTTCCTTTGTTTTAAATGATGTTGCTTATGGTGAAGGTTCATGATTTCTATTATGGACATCATTCTATAGTATGAAAAGGCTTACCAGTATTTAATGTTTAAGAATGTGCAAGTTCAAAACACTAATTGAAATTTTTAGTTCATTTTATGATAAGATTTTAGAATTTCAAAGAACAAACTTGCATGTGATAAATTCTAGTTTTCCTTTATTTTAGTACCTTAGATGTCAATGTAGGTGCCATAATCTTCTTTCCTTCATTCCTATTAATAATGGTTTTATAATTGATAGCTTGGGTTTTAATTATCTAGATGCCTGTCTCACTTATAAGATATGTAAATTCAACTACTATGACCAACTATGAATGAATTATTCAAGGTGGTATGGGACATCTTGAATATACAACCATCTTTAAGTAAAGTATTGATCTATGTGTCTCACATGTAAATAAATACATATTAAGGGTGCGCTCTGATAGCGCTCCAATGCATTGGGTAAATAATTTATCTCTAGAGATGACAAGTTTTATGATACCTTGGTGAATGACCCTTGGTAATTTTTATGACGCCTTGGGGATGGACCTTGGTGATATGTTCATGAATGTCTAAATGAAATGTTGAAGCCACATATTCAAGTCATGTTACAAGTTCTTTTCAAGACGATATGCCTATTCTTTCATGACCCTTTCCTTTATGATTTTATAAAGTTCTTATTTCACAAGTACAAGTTTGGAGCATGATTTGTGTTTATCACTCAGTAAAATTGTAACCAACATATGAAATTTAAGTTGTTTCCTTTACGCGCAACTCTGATAAATCATTAATTTTAACTTTTTAAATTGTACTTAAATTTTAATATGTAATACTTGTTTAGGAAGCCCTTTATTTATTACCCCTTTGTAAATGTCCTAATTAATTTATGGATTCCTTGAAATCTTAATTGAGAACCTTTATGTTATGTTTCATGTGTTACAGTTTTCTTTAAAATAATGTTCTAGGGAAAGTTTTTAAATGATTTCTAAAGTTAAATTGATTTATTTTAAGACCCCTTACTGGGAATACTTTTGATCACCCTATGTTTTGATTTAAATTTTTCAGGTAACTGATTTTAAAAAATGAATCATTTTAGAAGTAGCTAGTTTCCCAGAACCTGAACCGAACTCGATCCTCTGTATGGGACATGATGTGTAGTTTATTGATGCATGTTTTTGTTTAATCGACACATCATGTTCAGAAGGCACCGAGTCCTGGTCTTCTGGGGTTGGGTCCTCACAAGAAGTCTGAGAAGGATGTTTAGAAGAAACCTGAGAAGGTTGATGTGAAAATTGAAAATAGGTTCCAAACCCTGGAAACTTTTTTTGAAATATATAAGAAACCATTAAATCTTGATAAAGGATATCTTATTTTGTTACCATATCAAAAAAAGTTTCTAAACAATTCTCAGAAGTTGGATGTTTTGGAAGTTAAGAAAAAACATATCTGCTGAGTCCGAAAAGAATGAATGCTCAGTTATCAGGCTAGAACATTTTGACTTGGCTAATAAGATAGAGGAATTAAACAAAATATGTGAAATAATATGGGGAGAAACAGAATTATAAAGATATAATAAAATTTGAAAAAAATTTATCAACACATTATGGATATGAGCAAGAAGGGAACGATATCAAAAGTTGTTCAACTATCATGCTAGAACAAAATACAAGCATGGAAAAAATATTACAAATCGGTTGTAAAAAAGATGTTACTAAGGATGAAGAAAATTTGACATCCTCATTATAGGATTATACGGATAAGAAGAATGTTGTTACAAAAATGAGAAGGATGTACTAAATGAATAAAGTACATCCAATCAAAAATCCAAGAAAAAGAAGAAAATTTCAAGACTGAGAGGGTACTCTCAGTCTGACTATTTCTTATAAGGAAAAAATGAGGTTCCTCCTTATTCCCAAAATCTTTATATACTTGTACTAACTTTTAGGGAATTGAAGGAGTGTAAATAAGAAATATTGTGGTGATTATTTTCATACTATTCTTATAAAATTAAATAACAAGGCTACAAAATATAATTTTCTAAAAGTTGTGTTTATACACCTGAACTTTCTGATCAGTTTTTTAAGATGGGTGTAGGTTAATTTTATCTTAAACAAATTCTTTCAAGGATTTCCCCTATCATGATAATGTTGAAAGAAGAATGAAAAGGGTATCACATGAAAGTTGTGAAATGCACAACATTGACAACCTTGATTATTCACTCTTGTTTTCTACACCAGGTTCACCTATGTTGACTTAGAGTCATTTAGTTAAATTTTCTTTGTTAAGAAACTCATGTGATACCTATGTTGAATAAAATTTTCAAGACTCAGAGAAGAAAATTTCCAACCCCTGGAAATAAGATCTTTTTTCAATAAGGTAGAAACTTATCATGATGGCCCCTTTGAATTTGATTGTTAATAAGGGTGAAGATAAGAGAAAGGGGGAAAGAAAAGAAATAGGGGGATCAAGAAATTAATGGAGAGAAGAAAAAGTGAGAAAATAAAACAATACCACTTCCACTTATTATTTTAAAGTGGTTGAAGTGATTGAAGTGGGTATTAACAACAAACACAAAGGGGATATTGTTAGGCCCAAGTTTTTCTTTGGTTGTATTTGTTGACAATAGATTCGTATGTTGATTATGTTGAAGAAAGAAAGTATATTGAGAAGACGGTGGTTGGAAATTCGGATTGAAGAAAGTTTTCAATCAGATTTAGATCATTGAGATGATTCAATATGATCCATCAGATTGGGATGTTGATAAAAGGTCAAAAGCTAGTGGAAATTAGATTCACCATCATAATCAAGAAGAAGTTTGTTGGTGATCAGTTTTGTTTCCAAAGAGGAAAAGGAAATCACTTCACTTTGTAAAATATGGTTTTTGAACTCACAAATCATATTCAGAAATTCATCGTATTCAATAATTCATCATATTTAAGAATTTTGACTCATGGTACTTAATAAAGTCCATCGTATTAAGAAGTTGATTTCTGGAAGAAAAGGATCATCAGATCCACCTTGGGTTTGATCAAGGAAAATATAATCATAATGAGGTTCTGATCATAAACAAATACATCATGGATCTGATATAAATGTGATGATTATTTTCTGATCTTGGAGTTATCATTAATCATAGGTATTATATAAAACTTTTGATGCAATATTGATAAAAGAAAGGGGGATAAAAGGCATTGGAAATCATATCTAGTCTATTTGTATTCTGGAAAAAACATATTTAGACTGAAAATGAAAGAAAGATGTTGGTAGAGAAGTCACAATACTTTTCTTGGTAAGTCAATTGATGATAAATATGATCTTCAACATTTTTAATTTCATAAAGTAAGTCATGATACTTTTTGAAAGATTGAAGAAGATAAAATTTAGTGAATCCAAATATTTATGGTCTCAAGATCATCATAATAATTTTATCAGATGAATATTTCTTTAAAGGCTAGGGAAGATGATCCTAATGAAGGTACTGGTTTTCAGTAAGACCAAAATACAAAAGACTTAAATCTTTATAGAAAGAAGTTGATGAGTTTTTGAAGTAGTGAAAGATAATTGGTATCATATTCAGAAGAGAAAGAATAAATATTACTTTTTTCAAGTGGTTTATCAGTTGGTTCAAGAGTCATCATATTTGATTTGATACTGGATCATCAGACTGAAGAAAAGAAGAAGTAGAAGTAGTTTAAGAAGTTTGAAAGAATATGACGTCTTCATCATAATGAAGAAATCAGAATGGTGGTCAGTTCTGAGAATATTAATGAGAAATCATATGTTTTTATTCTTATATTTGATGGTAAAGAAGAAATCAAAATGGGGATTAGTTTTGATAATTGTAATGAGAATTCATGTTTTTTTATTATTAAATTTGATGCAAATAAATGTAATGAAAAAAGTGTTATTGAACATATTCTTCCATCATAATGAGGAAATCAGAATGGGTAAATAGTCTTTTATTTGGTGAAGATCAATGTAATGAAGAAACCGTATTAGTCAATTGGAATGGAGAAACTGAATCATGCTGAGGTTTTTTAAGAATATTAAAGCTCTCTATTTCCTCATACATAAAATTGGTATGAAGAAACATGATGAAGAAATTGTATTGGGAAAATAAAAATTAGACTGATGTTTACAAATAAAATCTAAAGAAAATATCAAGTTGCTAGAAGTTTCAAGAAGAGTTTATAAGAATTGATGAAGTAAATATGCACCCTAAAATCAAAATAAATGTATGATTTAGGAAAACAATTTTGAGCGGGAAACTTTTCAAGAATCCCACCCAAACCAGTTTTGGGTCACCTTACTTTGTAATTTCATATGATAGAAGTATTTTCCATCATTGAAGAGAGAGAATCTCTGAATTTTTAGGGATAAGAAGCTTATGAATTGAGCTTTGTTGAAGAATTTTTTTCAAGAATAAGAAGAAAATAGAAGATGCAATATCATATTCAGTTGGGAATCGTATTTAGTTGATCATCGTATTCAGTTGGGAATCGTATTTAGATAGGAATCGTATTGGGATTTCCAAACTCAGAATATAAGTGGTTCAGAATTTTATCAATCATATTTTGATAGATTTATATTATCATATTGAGAAAATTTGACTTAGGAATCAGACAGAGAAATCAAACTAAGTTTTATTACAAATTCTAGAAAAGTTCTTACCAGCTTCTAAGTAAGAAAGTGAAGAATTTTTTTAAAAGATAATATATGTGAAATTTGTTCAAGAAGCACTATAACATGTTTTGTTACAAAAAAATTTGTATTACATCATTTGTTCTATAAGAAGAACATGTACTATTAGATTGTTTACGTCATCCTTCATGAGTTTAAGGGTATATCCTAATCATTGTATTCCACACAAATGATTGCTTTCCAGTGTATTGTGTGGTATTGGATCATTTCAAAACCATACCAAGGATGTATCTATTATTATTTAATAGTAAACCTTGTAAATTTTTTTGTTTCTATGGATGTATGTTTGAATTTTTTTATGAAGGGAAATTAATCTTTAATAGGAGGTGAAGGTTGTTTCATAAGAAAGGAAACATAAAAGAAAAATATTTCATTTATTCACCCCCTCCCCCTCTCAGTGATATAATTATCCTGAATGAGAAATTACATCTATATCTTCCAAAATCCAAAATATATCTTGTTGAACTTCTCTACCTAGACCTTACCCTCATCCAATAACATTACTTATAGAATATGTGAACTCCCACGAAATTATAAAACATATAATATGTATCAGGAAATTCAAACTAGAATTATCCTATGAGGCTAAGGGTAGAATAATACTATTAAAAAAAGATACGAAACACCTTATTTAGGGTTTGGTGATTTGAAACTCTTCAATCAAAGATCTAATGTCACTTTTTTAATCTGATGAAATTTCTAAATACCCAACAATTATCCTCCTAAACTTACAACATGGAAAAAATAATTGAAATGAACCTAAACTAATGATGTGTCATAACTTAGAATACAAGTCACACCTAAGTCACTACACCATAACACACACCTTCTAAACTAACATACCAGAACTTATAAAAGATAGTGATTGAAATAAATAAAGTAAAAGAACAACATAATAAATTTTACATGGTTTAGACATTAGTCCTATTCATAGGGGGTGTGAAAGGTTTATTAGTGAATATTAACCATTATCAAAATAGTATAAGCAGTTAAGAAACCTTGAACCAAGATCACCGTGTGTATGAAACAGAAATCATACAAAACTGGAAATGAATAATGTGCATACCTTTCACCATAGAAATGATAAAACTATTTCAAACCTTCTATGTTTAATTATTATCACCAAATTAATAAACAAATGATTCTTACATCTAGGGTGTATTCATGAGAAGTACTTAATCACCCAAAATCTTTGGGTGGGATTCTTCGAACCTTCACGACATGCTAGTATCTCAAAAAGAAAATAAATATGAAGAGAGATCTTTGAGAGGGAGAGTTTCTAAGAAAATATTTATTTAAAGGATTTTGCACGCATTTTTCAAGGTCTTGGACTCCTTTATATAGGTTATGAGGATGCTCACTGATCCTTGAAACTACACTAAGAATTTACTCAAATGTTTCATAAACATATGAGTAATGGTTTTAATTACATATCATATAACTCGCAACCTTAACTCTCTCATAGGTTTCATACCATGAAATGGTTTAGTTAATTATAGTTTATGTGTATGAGACCATGAAAATTAACCCTTTAATGTTCAGATATTTGTAGGGATTGTAGTAGTTCCAAGAGTATTAAATCATTTGATACTTGATGCTATGATTCAAATATATTTTACAATATGATATACATAAATTTCTATTATATGATATCAACATATTGTTAAATATGATATTCCCATATAATTAGATAAAGTACTATTACTATGTGGTGTGTCATACTCTACTACTCACTCAATCATAATATACGATATAAATGGATTTAGGTCGTATTCCTATCAATATCCTACTTTTATAAAATCTTAAAAGACTTTCATGAAATTTTACTTTATACTGTATCATATATGATAACTTGTGAGGTCATGTACAAAACTCTTTTGGATATCTTCTAAAACATTTTCATAAATCTATCATTAAATTCACCATATATCACACCATATGAAATACCTTATGAAAATCCTATCCAGAACTCTTTTGAATAAACTCTAAAAAAATTTAGGGAAGCTCTCAAAGTCAAATTCAATCCCCATTTGATCAACCATAAAGAGTTACCATGTAGATCTTAGTATCATTGAAAAAAAATATGAATCACTAGGTCCATAAATATAATACAAGATCATCATATAGAAAAGAATCATTTTTACTCAAGCTACAAAGGAGTATAACATGATCTCTATCAAATACATGTATCTCTATACCTATGTCCACTGGCTTCATCCCATGATATCAGGTATTTTCATACATTCCATTTTTCTAAGACATTGAGTCACCATGGTACATGGTATATGTCAATCCCATATAGCCTCCTCATACATTCTAGATTCTATAAGTACAAACTTGGAAGTTTAGATAAATATATCACATGTCATTCATCTAGTATATGAGTACATCACATACCCCTCATCTAAGTAAAAAAGAACATCATATATACCTTTTAAGTATAGTCATGCATTTACTCAATATATCTCAATAAAGGGCCCATATGTCATACTCTTCATATAAGAGTACAAATCCCATTATTGTTGAGATACAACTAACAACACGATCAACATCATACCCAACCATCCCTTGATTAGATAAGGATTAAGTCTTGTGTGAGAAAGGTATCAAAGTATATAGGTTTTCATGATAGGTATCATGCTAACATCAGGTAACAGGGAATCTAAATATGAACAATTCACCCCTAGAATACTAAATACATAGTTTATGACACTCCATGTGGTATACATGGTGGGTCATTTAGTGCACAAAAAACACTTTTGTTCTTGTATCCCGATATAATAATCATACTCATGCTAACCTTAAAATCTCATTATAACCTATAATACTCCATGAAAAAAATTGATTAAGGATAACTCAAAGTCATACTTTGAGAATCCATTTATAATTAAACTTCAAATATATATATATATCTATATATATATACATAGCCAATGTGAAGGAATGATAAAGTAGATATTTCCTTTTATATGATTTATTTTGAATTCTTAAAAATATTTTAATAATACTTAAAAATCCCTATATAATAACATGTATAACATATCACATATGACATACTACCAGGTTAATCTTATGATTGCTAGAATTTATATGGTTTTGTTAACTCATTATAACTATATTTGATTCTCATCACATCTCTATGTGACCATCTGATAAAACCTTCCCACTAAATTATTTATTGAGTAACATCTATAAATTAATCTACTTTGAATAATGGGGAGACTTAGTAATCATATTCCTAATGTTTAACTCTTTGAACATATTCAAACTCCTTAACTTCACAACAACTAGTGTTTCGATGTTAATAACTTTTATTGTCTACTTAAAACTTTTCTTAGTGCATCATTATCATTATTGAAACCTTTTCCATTAAATGTTTTACTTGAACCCTTTTAGAAACTAATGTAAATCTTTATATAGTATCATATTATAAAAATTTAAGTCCATTTTTTATGGTAACTAATGTAACTTTCACATCATTTATTGATCATCTCATCCTAAAACTTTTAAAATATCGAGTGAAATACACTTTGAACTTTTACTAGTGTGATATTTTATTTTTTTAACTTTAAAATTTTATAGGTCCATACATACTCCCACTATCCTCTAAGAAACTTTGTTCCTTTTAGAATATCATGATAAGAAACAAAAACTCATTTGTATTTAGGAAATAACACTTGTTTTCTTTTAGTGAGAATACTTAAGAAATAAATTATTGTTTCCATATCATATATGTTATTCTATGTGTTTAAACTTTTATTAGAGAAGACTTTATCATGTATACCATTGTTAATGGTGGAATCATATTCCCTCCTATTTTGGGATAAATAATTTATCCCAAATAAAATTTTTTTATCCATGTCTCCTTTTTTAAGTATGTTATAGTGTTGGATGAATCATAAACTATGTATATCAAGAATGTCAATCTCATTTATTTAAAAAACCTTTGTTTTCAATCTCTCAAAAGAGAGAAAAATGAGACAAACAATACACATCTTTTAATCAAGTTTATCCTAGCTTGAAGTAATTATTACAACCATGATCTCAATGAAATAACTCATTTTCCCCATTACTTTAAAGAAAACATTAATATCCCATCTTCAATACTTTCTTTACTTATAACCTATTGTATATTTATAAATCTTGTAAAACATACAGTTAGTATTTTTATAATAAAAGAAATTAATTTTATACCATTAATAATCCAAGAGGACTATCCATAAGAATTATTATAATCATTTAGGTATTACAAAAAATTCCTTCTAAAATGGATAGTCTTACCATAGTGAAATAATTTATCATCCTTACTTTTCATCGGATTAGTCACTGGTATGTAATCTCCAATACCTCTTTCCTCCTCTATTTGGACAAAACTTTTACCCTTCTCTTTATACACCATCAACATGGAACTTGAGCCTGGACCACCCATGTCATGATCAATTATCCCCAACATGTTGAGTAGATCGGGTAAACATTTATTGAACTCATTAATATTATAATTCACAATAAAATATTGAAACCTATTCATCAGTTATTACATAATTAATTTTATATCAAAATTGAATATTAGTGGTGAACCCTGTCTCTCCATGTAGTTGACATACCCAATAATATTGAGTACATGAGTTGAGATTGAGGTTCCTTTCACCATTTTGTACCCAAAAAAACATTGTTAATTCCTCATATATTTTATTCCTATATTTTTCTTAATAGTTCCTTTTCAGTTTATCTACTATCTTATAGGCATACATGGTTTCATGTTGTTTTTGAAACATAGATTCCATTGTTATGAGAATTAGTGTGAAGGCTTCTAGTGAATCCTTTATATTATTATCATAAACTTATATTTTTGTTTGTTGAATAATTTCACAAGTTGGTTTCTTAGGAATGGGTTTATCTAACACATAGAATTTTCCTTCTTACTTGAGAACTATTATCAAGTTTTAATACCAGTTGAGGAAGTTACTACCATTTAGTTTTTTCTTTTCCAAAATTTATCTAAAAGTAAATATTTATGATAATGATGATGTTATTATATATAGAAAAATATTTTATTAGATTGATTATCATGTTTTATATTCTTTTAATAAGTACATTTATTATAAGTAATCTCATTAAAATGATGGCCTCATATATCATATCCATTTAGTGAGACAAGATCATTATTTAACTAAGAAATGATTATATTTTGGAATTAATATCACTAATTAGTTATTTATGTAGGGAAAAATTCCAATCATATCATATATGAATCATGGATACTTAATTAGAAAACTCTTTGTATAATCTATCATATGGATAAACTCAACACCATTCCTCTGGTATCCTTCCCAATGGTTTCTCAGCTAAATATTACCCAAATATCATAATGGGATTTAGTTACTTAACTCTTATGGTTAACCATTTACAAATTTCCTTATACAAGATAATCTATGGGCACCCTTCTTTGGCATAACCTTTCTGGTTGAATGATCAAGATCTTAACATGTGCTTACTTTGGAAGGAATCTAACACATAGTATTTGATGGGTTTTTCTTTTAAAGTCTCACCATTCCAATATAAATCATATAAATTTTAAATTCATAATAATTGTGTTAAATAAAATCTTTATTATATCATGTTTTATTCCTTTTTGTATGCACGCTTTTGAACAATTTAGTTTTGGAATCACTATTTCATCCACTAAATTCATGTGTTCGTACTATATTAATGTGTAACTCTTTACACAACCCATAGTTTGTTTTAATCACCTAAATATAGAAGTAAATCATATTCATACACATCCAATTTAATCATATTCATAATGTATATGAATTTTTCATTAAAGGTTTTATAATTATATGAAATTGATAATTTTCACATGAGTAAACCTAGAGAGACAAATAAACAACCCCCACCTTTCTAGAACAAGTCATAAACCTCCAACCCAATGGGAAGTCCAACCCAAAGTCCCTCTCCTATAGGATAATTTACTAAAGGGATAATATAATTCATCATAACTCTAAAAACTGATATGAAAAAACTATATTTAACAACTAAATTCAAGATAATAACATTAATTACAATCTATGATTAACGTAGATGAAAACTAAATCCTATGTTGTTAGACCAAGAATGTAATGTATGGCTATAAAATTTAAAAGAAGTGATTTATAACATAAATTAAGTCATACACAATATTCACATTTCAAAAACAATTATAAATATGGATATCCAAATGGAACTAAACAAATAAATAAATACTTCATTTATTTTTTACAAACATGAAATATTCATTTATGAACAATTCACAAATCAATAATTATAAACGCTTTATAATTCATTATGGAAATTCCATTATCATGAATATGAACATTTTATATTCATTTTTCAATATGAACTCTTTCATATTAATTATTATATAGAATTTTACTTTAATAATGATATTTTGGGAAATATAAACATTTTAGATTTTAATTTTTATTATGTAAACATTTTACATAATCTAAATATCATATAATAGCATTATTTAAACCTCTAATCATATAATTTATCAAAAAAAATTAATGAGTTATAAATAATTCCAAAATAAGGTTTTTTTAGATTTTAACATTTCAAATTAAATATTATGAACAATTCGCTATTTTTTTAAATATAAAAAGTTTATATTTTTCATTATTTTTGTAATTTATAAAACCTTTTATAAATTAAACTTATAATTTCTATATATAAAATTTATATCCAAATTATAAGTCAAGAGATATAATTTTCAAAAGATATTTTAATATTAACTCTTAATATTATATAATATTTATGTATAAATATTTCACAAACATTTAATTAATTAATTATAAACTATTTATAATTAATTAATTTATAAAAAAATTAAAAATAGTAAAATATTCCAAAAAATACATTTTAACATTATTATAAATATTTTATTTTATAAATAATAAAATTCAACCCATAATTGAAAGTAAAGAAAAACAATTATTCTTCTTCCATCATATTTTATAATTGAATTTGAATCGTAAAGTATGATTGATGCCCTTGTAGTGCCAAAATTGATTTAAAGATATCAATTTTATTTTATTACTGATAGATATATTATAAACTATAATTGATATATAAGAGTATACTATTATGCATCAAATCATATTTTATGATATAGATAGATATCATATTTTATGATATAGATAGATATCATAAAGGAGATATGATACTCTGTTTTTGTAACCCACAAAATTAATATCATAAGATATGATATATTGATGTCGTATGCTAAAACATTTACAAAAACAAGGGTTTTTTACTAAATATTATTTTATGAATGGAATTATGGTGTACAATACAATATCAAAAAACTTCATTCCCTAAGTGATTTAATGGATCAAACTGCATGTATAATCTCTAATACCACTAAAAGGTTTCATAAAAAATACTAACCATCGATTAAAATAGTAAAGGTTATTAATAAACCTTAAACCAAGATCACCATGAATATTAAATTAAAATCACACAAAATTATAAATGAATAATGTGCATAACTATTACCATTGAATTGCTATAGTCAAGGGAAACCTTTTGTAATTGATAATGATTACTGAAGGAAGAACCAAATGTTTTTCCCTCTGAGGTGTATCCATAGGAATCGCCTAATAACCCAAAATATTTGGGTGGGTTTCTTCAAACCTTCATGATATTATAATATCTCAAAAGGAAAATAATTATGAAGATAGATCTTTGAGAAGTCGAGTTTCTAGTTAGAAGTTTCTCAAGAGGATTATGCACACACTAGCCAAGGGCTTAGCCTCCTTTATATAGTCTATGAGTATGCTCCCTAATCCATGCAACCATGATGATAATTTACTCGTACATTTCATTAAAAAAATGAGTAATAGCTTGAGTTACATCACATATAATCCTCATCATTAACTCTCCTATCTATTTCATCCTATGAAATAGTTTAGTTAATTATGGTTGATGTATATGAGACCTTGAATATTAACCCTTTAATGTTTGGATGTTTTTATGTGTCATGCCAATACTGGTGGTATCAAAAAATTAAATACTAGGTGATGTGACTCAAAGCTATTATACAATATAACATATGCAAACTTCTATCATACAATATCACTATATAATTAAAGAGGATATTCTCATGGAATAACATAAAATCCAATTTTCATGTGGTGTGTTATACTCTATGAATCACCTAATCATATTATATGATATAAAATGTTTTATAGAATATTCCTATTATAATGATTTAAGATATTTTATTAAAGGAACAAAAGATTATTATAACATCAAACAGTCATAGAACAAATTTTTCCACCCTACTTCTAAGAATAGATTCCATCTGGTGTGATCAATTCCACCATATTCCTATCTTCGTGGTGGGAATATCCACATGGATCCAATATTCATCAGAATCCCTCCACTTAGGTCAAATACCTCCACTAAATTAACCTCTCTTTCTGATGAATAATTCATGATTTCATAGAATCCATGAGTTTAATCTTATATAACATCATATCCATAGAGTAACATTCATGTAATTTATTTGCATCTATACACATCAACTTCATAATTTCCAAGGAACATATGATTCCTTACTTTAAATTGACATCTTTTGGTATGTATCTTCTGAACTTCTGGATGTTTTATTTTTTTCTCCACCATCTCCATCTGGGTTCTAGAAATTAAACATCCAAAACGTCTTCTTCTATTATATTTAATTTCTTGACTAGAAAATGGTTTTCATATGGTTTATCCTAACACACATATGTTTTGAAAAAAATCTCAATAGCCTCTCTATCAGAAAGGTAATCCTTTCCATGTATTTTTACACATATTTTTTTTACTAATCATCTTTCATAAGTTGAATGATATGATTCTATAGATTTAAGAATCCTTGAATCCATCACAATTACAACACTTATAATCAAAGTGTCACACTCCCCTTTAGTTCTGAAGTTTATAAATGTAGTAGAATCGTGATTTATAGAGTTAACTTACATCTCTCAGTAGTCCTTCCATAAATATTCCTTGTTTTTATAGTTCCAATATGTAGAGTCACTAGGACCAACCAACTTTCCTCATCTTGCATTTCTTCTGATTTAACCTATTTCACACCCTGACCTTTCCTTTTTTATTATTTTATTCATTTACTAGTTTGTATCTTTATTTATATTTTTATTAATTTTTTTATTTTTGAATTATTTTTTAGTTCTTAACTATAGTAGGTCATGTCATGATAGGCCCTTATTCCTTTGAGAATTTTGGTTCCTAGAGTGGTTCATGTTACGATGTGTGGGTATGACATCGTGACAGTTGTTGGGGAGAACCAAGATTTGGAAAAAGTCCCATATGTTACATATGAATGTGTGTGTGTGTGTTATGTAAGGTTTATGATTTTTTGAATTTTTAATTTATAAGGAGGACTCCTATAAATTTTGGGTCATATTATAATGCAATCCTATGTATAATTCTCATAATTCTTCCAGGATTTGGGTAAGGTGTCTTACACTGTGATAGGGGAGTGTCACAATGTGAAGATCACTTATGCTTGTGGAATTTCACCATAGAAGTAGGTTCACACTTATATGAGACCATGGGTATTGAGTCTAAGGATATACCTTGTTTGAGATAGGTGATTCATGTCACAATAGGGAGGTCATATCACAATGTGTCTGTTCCTAGATATAATTTTATATTTTTCCTATTTTACCCTTTCTCAGATTTAAACCTATTGGGAATCTATTTTCCTTTACACTTGACCCAAAACTCCTATAAACATCATCCCCCTTTATTAATCCTTCTCTTGGATCTCTCAATTTTATTTCTTAAAGTTAAGATGTTGGTTATTCAAGGTAAGTTCATATAAATCTATTTATTTACCATATTTCCTCTTCTCCTTATTGTGTCATTCCCTAATATAGTCATAAAGACCTAGAGTTTACTTATACTTAGGTTTTAATTGGTTTTTTTCATGTATTATGGTTTATATTAGTCCTCTGAGGGATGTTCTTACCTATTTATAGTGGATTAACACCTCAATTAGAGAAAATGATGTTTCGAGGTAGGTTTTCTCCATGTATGAATCTCGAAACTTAAAACTATAATTTATTAGTCTATTTAATTTATTATTTGGACATCCTATGATGGTATTAGATATTTTTATTAGTAATTTTAAAATTAATTTGGGTTTTTATTGATTTTCATTTGACATAAATGGTTTTTCGTCACTTGTAATGGCTAAAATCTATTTTCATATAACCATGGACACCTGGTGCTCACTTTAATGCCTGAATAGATCTTTCTAATGAATTTAAAAGTCTAGAGAGATGTTTTAGTTTTAAAAATAATTTATTAGGGTTTTACTTTCAAATTTAAGGATGTGTTGGGGGGGTTTTCAAACTAATTTATTATTTATTATATGTCTTTTAATTCTTGATAATGTTTACTTGATTTTATTTTAGAAAGAAGTTTTTATAACTTGATTTACAAAGTGATGCTACAAAGGCTTCATTAGAACTTTATAAAAAGGTTTTCTAAAATTATTATTCCCATTAAACATTCCATCTTCATGTTTGTATAAGTGAATGAAAATTTCTAGGTTAGGGGATGTGTTTTATATATTTCTTTCTTGATGGAAAAGGGGTTGAATCTGTGAAGGGTGTTCATAGGTGAGGGTGTATTATAATTATTATTTATTATATTTTGATATTTGTTAACACTTTATTTCTCACCTCTGTTTTATATATCATAGGGAAACAAGAGAATTTGGGTGGGATATATGAGTTCATGTGATGCACTAGCACGTGACTTTTCTCTACTAGTGGCCTCAAGTGAGGGTATGCCCTACTTTGAGGATTTTCCCCCTATATTTTTCTAGGTAGGGTAAAAATAATCATTACAGTGGTTGTATCACATAATTTTTTTATGGGATGGATTCTATTTTAGTATTATCCTAGATTATCCCTAGAGATCTTAAGTGTTCCCGTGATTATATTATGATGTTTGTGGTTGTATTACTTGCAAGATTATTGGATTATGATTGTTTAATTGTTAAATTTTATTATGTTATTTAATTATTTTCATGAGTGTTTTATTTAAAGTAAAAAAAGGTAACTCTTTTTTCATGTTTATTCAAATTAAAAGGTTTTTCAATCTAACTATTTAAAAAGGGGTGAATGATTTGTTTTTGAGTAAAAAAAATTAAGTAATGGATCTACGTAACTTTTTTTAACTTAAAATTAAAGGTTTAATTTTCTAAAATATTTCAAACTAGAATAAAATGGATTTATTTTAAAATATTATCCATGGGTGTGGGGAGGATACCTACTAGGTATATGTGCCCATGCCTATTATATTTTAGTTTTAGTATAGGTTCTACATGGATGCGGTAGTTGGTTAATGGATCTATGTTTAGGTTGGTTAGAGGTGGTAATTAAATATGCTTTACTAGGTAAATGGAGATAGGTATTTATTGTTTTTTTTATTTGGGTATTTGTATTTTTTATGTATCTAGCCACTTCAGATTCATTTAGTTTAGTATTTTTTTTGTTTCTTGATGGTTTGTATCTAATGTTGGGTTTTATTTTATATGTTATTGTTTTCATATTATTTCATTATCTTTGGTTATGGATCATGAGTTATATTTTATGTTGTGATATGTTTGGTTCTGTTTATTTATAGAACTACTTATATCATGAGTGCATGGATATCTGACCCACGAAGTGATCATAACATAATTTCAAGTGTAAATTTTGTGTTCATACTTATTTATTAGGTGAAATTATTCCCTATTGTTTATTGTTTTATTCCTAATTACTATTTGATATCCTGTGTGGATCAGGAATGCCCATCATGCCTTATCATGGACCAGTATTGGTACCCAAATTAGGTTATCCCAGATTGGTTCATGAAAAAATGGTATTAGAGATTGGTTTTTATTTGGGTAATAATGGTAAATTAAAGATATGAATGTTTGAGAGGCAAGTTAATGGAGAGTCTAGCTATATCTTTCTAATTTATATCCATAAATTTACATGGGGAGTTTGTTTGCGAGACTTGGATTTTAAGTTGGATCATCTTAAATTTTTGGTTTATCTGATTTAGATTGATGGTGTTTTGAGATATATTGATATTGAGTGGATTTATTATAGGTTCTCACATTTTTAAGTAAAAATTAGGGGAGAATTTAAAGTTCTTGGTTATCCCGCTTGATTTAAAAAATCAAGTGGATCCCATGTTCATGGTTTTGTGAAGCTTCTAGTGACTTTTGCACAATCAGTGCATGGTCTGCCAAACCCTATGGCCAAGTCTTTCATAGTCACTAACCCCTTTTAAATTTTTATGTTGATCCTCCTTTCATTAGAGATCACTTTTAATAATTATTTTTTATTATTTAGAGTTAATTAAAGGGATATTTTATGATTTTTTATGCTTCTTTGTTGTATTTAGTTAATGGTTTGGGTTGGAAAATTTTATTTAAGTGGTAAAGGTTGAGTTTTTGAAAGAATAAAGGAGTTTTCTAAGATGGTTTGGAATAGAACTGATTCTTGTATTCTCAAATAAAATAAATCAAGAATTTTTGAAATGGTAAAATTGGTTTTTAAAGATAAAAGTTGGGTTTTAGAAAATTAATCAATGGATTATTCCAAATAAAATTAAATGAATTTTGTGTTGGGGATCACAAAATGATTTTAGTGATGGATTTATGAAATGTAAAATCATTTTTCAAAGTTAATTTTCAATTTTGATACTAATTTATCTAATTTTTAACTATTTATAGGTTTTGATTAATTTAGAGTGTGGGTTTGTGAATGTTTTTAAAAATATTGTGTAAGTGGGTTTCTTTTGATATTTTAAGAATTATACATTGGTTTTTCCTTAATATATTGGTATTTAGTTTCATAGATTTTGAAAAACTATGGATTTTTTTCATTATGTGTTTTGTTTCTATTATTTTATAGTACACTCACACTAACTCTTCAGGGATTCTCAAGGGGAGGTTGTAATTGATTCTCCATATGTGAACCCTTTATCTTGTCAACCTAGAAATTTCATTCTAGAGTTATGGAAGTTGAATCCTCCTATCTTATATGGGTATCCATATTCCCATAAAGTGGAAGAATGGTTGATAAATGTTGAATGAATATTTATCCTTATTTATCCCTCTAATCCACCCAAGATTAAACTTGCTACCTTTATATTTGAAGGTTTGAATTATAAGTGGTGATAGTACATTACTCAGACAGACCCATAGATAAATCATTCATGGGAATATTTTAATAATTTATTCATCTAGTATTATTTTCCCAAGACCAAGAAAGTATCTGAGTAAATTAGTTGTATTACCTAAATAAGGGTGATATATTTATGTTGGATATGTTTTTCATTTCATTGAACTAATTCACTTTCTTTCTAGCTGACCTTATATGATTCTTTGAAGGCCTCGTATTTTGAGAGAGGTCTCCATACTAATCTTTAGTTGGGTATATCTAAGTTTATCCTAACCACTAATTTGGATGTGGTAAGGAGGGATATTAGGATTGATGTGACCCTAGTTGCAGTGCTTATGGTGATTGATACTTCCTATATTAACTAGAGTGATGAAGGTAATTCCAATGAAGTAAAGGGGAAGTGAGTCGAGTTTTCATGGATGGTTGGTGGTGTCAAAAGTTCATCTTGTTACTTATTATCATCTTCTTCTAGGAGTAAGAAACTAATGTTCTGTCAATGAAAGAATTCATGACATAATAACTCATCGCGTTAGGAAAATCCTAATACTTGTAGTAGTTTTGATTGTCTGGGTAATCTACAATTATTTTTTAGAAGAGTCACGTGTAAGAGGACTGGAGCCAGATATACCCCTTTGGAGGATACTTAGGTTCAACCAACTGGACCCAGTGCAGATTTAGAGTCTTTTTGAGCTATTCATTGTTATATTTCCTCCCTATACCTGATTTATATTTTTTTTCTCTATTTGAGGTTATGAGATCTTTTATCCTTGAGAGAGATGTTTGAACCTTGTGGTGGATGGTGCATTATTATACTAATTCTGAATCATTGGTGTTTTTTTCTGAATATTTTCTATATTTTTTATGGTTTCTCACTTGGTTGATGTGGGAACCTAGATCTTTGAGATTGTATGGAATTTCCTTTTTATTTTTAATTATTTCATTATTTATCAAAATTCTTAGGAGTGTCTAATTATCTTTAGAGAATATGTGTTTTAAAGGAATAATAAATATATCAGGGAGACAACCATAGTCGATATATTTTCTATCATAATATCAAGGAATGAAATTGAGTTCAATCATATGATTTATATCACATAGTATTAGGAACCTATACTTGACCAATGTTGTGGTGTTCTTTGGTCTTTGATAATTCAAGTTTTTAGGAGGAAGTTAATCTCATCCTTTTTGTGATCAATCTACTCTATTAAGACATTATAGAGGCAGAGAGTAATATGGTGGAAAAAATTATCATACCCTAACCTTTACTTTCTTATTGTTTCATTCATTTACTATTTTTTATCTTTATTTCTATTTTTATTAATTTTATGGTGTTTTAGAGGTTTTTGTAGTTATGAATTATATTAGGTCACTCCGCAACCTAAGGAGGTTTCACCATGACGAGTCCTTGGGTCTTTAATGATTTTGGGGCCTAGAGTAGTTCATGTCATGACTCATGGGTGTCACACTGTGATAGGTGTTTGGTAAATCCAATATTTATAAAATTATCATATGTTGCATGTGGTTTTTGAGTATGTTAATTTTAGATGAGTGGGAGGGTGTGTCATGAAAGTTGGGTCATGCCAAGACGCAACCCCATGCAGAATGCCTGTGGTTATGCCCATTATTGGAGAGGGAATCTAACACCACAATAGGGGATTATTTCCCTATTAATTCCACTCATGATAGTAGAGTCATTCCATAGAGTTAAGGTTTTGAAATGATGCGACCCTAGGTAATGAGGTCATGGCTCTGCCTGGGTTTGAGGGGGTGAGTCGCACAATGATGTGTATGTGCCCAGTTTTATTGTTATGTTTTTCCTTGTTTTATCTTGATTTGATTAAACCCAATTGGACCTATATTTTCCTTTCCACTCAACCCTCAACTCCTCTAGACATCATCCCCCTTAGTACCTCCTCTTAGATCTCTCCCTTAGATTTATTCAAGTATTTATGGTGGTTCTTTAAGTAAATCCCATCTGAATCTCCTCCTTACCCTCCTTCCTCTTCTCCTTATTATATCTTGACCTAATATAGTCATAGAAACCTAGTGTTTTCTGCTAATAAAATTTTAATTGGGGGTTTTCATGTCTTAGGTTTCCGATTGATCCTTTGAGGGACGTGATTTCCTCTTTGTGGTGTATTAACACCTTAGCTAGAGAAAAAGATGGTTTTAGGTAGGTTCTATCTATGCATGAACATTTAAACTCTTAATCATGACCGCTTGATCCTTTTAATTCATGATTTGAATATCTTATGATAGTATTAAGTGTAGTTATTAATATTTTTTAAATAAATTTAGCTTTTCACTTGGTTTTAATTTGATACAAATGCTTCTTCCTTGCTTTTAAAGGCTAAAATCTATTTTCATATAACCATGCACAATGGGTTCTTGTTTTAAGGCCTAAATGGATCTTTAAATTGAATTTCAAAGACTAAAGATATTTTTTAGCTTTAAAACTAATTTCTAATGGTTTTACTTTCAAATTTAATGGCGTTTTTTGGTTCTATTAAAGTCATAGTGCATTTTTTGGTTATTTAAGATGCTTGATAAAGTTTATGTTATTTGATTTTAGAAAGTGGTTTTAATTACTTGGTATCTAAAGTGATGTTTCAAAGTCCCAGTTGGCACTTTATAGAATGTTCTTCTTAAATTAATGTTCACTTAAAACATTCCCTATTCTTGATTGTGTAAGTTAATGGAAATGCCTTGGTCAAGATACATGTTTTATAAATTTCTTTATTAATGTAAAAAAGGGTTATTTCTATTAAGGGTATTCATAGATGAGTTTCATGAACCAACCTAGGTCACCCCACATCTGAGCACTCAAGCTATATTTTGAGAAGTCCCAAAGGGTGTTCCCAATCCCCATGATATGACTACTAGTGTTAGGGCATCAAAAGATACACAGTGGGAATGATTTTTTCCAATAATGAATATTAAACATGCAGTAAATTCCTACTGAAACTCCATCATGGTGCATCAATATATTATAATTTCATGAAAAACCAAATTAATAGTTTAAAATTTAAAAAAAAATAAAAAAAATCATGTTAATAAATAAAAATAAAACTCCCTAAAGATATAATAAATCTGCAATAGAACCTAAAATACAAGTGAGGCTAAAATAGACAATACATACATGATACAGAAATAAATAAAAGAAATCACCAAAAACTAGAAGATGATATCCTCATAGACTAAGTTCAACATACAACTTCAAACACTATCCAATCCATGATCTACCTAGGAGAAGGATTCCATAAGATGGATCTCCTTGCTATGAGAACCTAAACCTGTAAAATCCACTCGATCTATAAACACCGAGTGGTGTAAATAGGGTGTGAGCACAAACAACCCAATAGTATTTCACTATAATCCATGAATTTCATTTAAAAAACAGTATATTAATGTTATTTTGAAAAATAATACTTAAAATTTAATCCTTTTACCTTTTAGAGAAAATAAACTCATGGAAATTTCTAAGACTCCTTCGAAAACCCCAAATATTTTCTTAAATAAAACATTCAGGTTTACTTTAGAAATATCTTTTTAAATCATAGTTTCCAAAACACTTTTTTTACCAATTTTAGAAACACAAAAATATAATCTCAAAAGTAACCAATTGAAACATCAAATGAATAGAAAAAAGTAAATGGACAAAGGATTAAGTGGTGATGAAACAAAACAAATTTCAAGGATAACTATAAATAGGAAACACACCATAATATACCAAAAGTGGGAACAAGGTAAAAAATATAAGTCATGAGAAAAATGTGAAGTAAATATAAAATAGAACTATAAAAAATTATGATAATAAGAATAGAAAAGTCAAGTACTACACATTCATGGGAAACTTTTGTGGTAGTTATATTCAAGGTGATCTAAGATCCTCATATTATCTTGTGATCAAACCAAATACATATAACCACTCATAGGCCATTAGGGTAGGCCTCATGTTCTCTAAAAATAAACATATAACTACCCAATGACCATCGGGGTAAATATCACATCCCTAGAAATATATATAATGAGTATCATGGAAGTAATATTGTTTAGTTAGTATGGCATAATCCAATGTTAAATGGTAATATCTAAAAACCTAGAAGAACTTGTCTTAAGCCCCTAAATATTCACCTAGGGTTCCTATTAATAGTATATTGGGGGTGGAAAATGTTTTTTCTTATCATAAATCATGAATTGATCACATAATAGAAGAAAAATCTCATAATAACAATTCACATCCCCCCAATACCCCCTTTAAGAAAAGAGACATTTCTCAATTACATAAGAAAAGTCCATTATCAAATTCATCTCACAAAAATATATAAACATAAACAACATGTAAAACAATGGGGTTTATCCAAGGTCATGTCTTATAAAATTTAAAAATAGCTTTTTAATTCAAAAGTTCCAAATATGCCACTAATTTTACACACATAACTAAAAAATTTAAAAAATTTCTTGGAAACCATTTCATAAACAAAAAACCTTTGTAAAATGTCTTTGAAACAAATAATAATCACAAATTTAAACCAAAACATCCAAAATAATGAATATAAAATTATAAATAATCATTAAATGACATGGGGGATACCATACACACAAAATACATATAAGAAACATAATAACATACTAAATAAACTCATCAAAATCCTTTAATGATATAATTTCAACCAACACTCCCTTGAAACCCCTAAGTCGTCATAATAAAAATCATAAAATGCTTAAAACATCATTTTAAGTACCAAATTTTAAAGGAAGTGCCTCATAGGAAGTTTTTCAAACATAAGCATGCATAATTAGTAGTTTAAAATTTATTGAAACTAAAATTCATAAAACCCTTTTAAAATTTAAGCCATAAAAATAATAAGGATTTAATAATAAATTCATATGCTTGAAAATTTTTATAAATAAAATTTTTTAAGAAAAAAATATTTAGAAAACTCAAGAATTACATGGAACATTTTTAAAATGAAATCACATGGAAACACCTACATTAAACTAAAGTAATCATGTTGCCCTCAACAAACAGTGCTAGAATGGGTCTTAAGAGGATATTCATAAGACCTAGACACCAAAAACCACCAATTAAAATAACACCCACAACCTAGGGTTCGAACACTATGTCCCCCTTAGTGATATAATTGTATACCTCATTTGAATGTGAAAGAGGGGAACCCATTTGGTTTTTAAATTAGGGAGGGTGAATTTTGAATTTTTTACTTTAAAACACATGGTAAAATCACACAGTGTGGTCACACTATTTACCAAACTGTGCATCATCCATGCAACTAGAACTGGATAAGTTTGGGGGAGTCCCATAGTTTAACTGCATAGTTTCCCCTAACTATGTTCTAACTATGATCAAGAGACCCCCATATAATGTAACCTATCATGATTCCTCTAGGGATTCATATGGTTTTTTCAAACATGCACTGATCATGTGAGAGGCACTGAAACACCTGGGAAGAGGTTCATACTTTGGACGCATGGTTTACTAAACTATATGTAAAGCATGATCCTAGGGAAAACTCTTAAAATTTTTGAAAAAATCATCCCAAACTCCACCAAATCTCATAAATTGAGTAATTAAACATGAAAATACACCAAATTGAAATTAGGGTGTGAAAATTCTCTCCACTGTATCACTTTCTACCCCCATAAAGTCATTAAAGAATTAAGGACAAATGATATCAAAAGAATTCATAAAGGAGAGGGTAACATTAGATATCATAACTCATGAACCATTCATGGATGAGGAAAATACATATCAAATCACCTATATAAAACCATAAACAACCCCCCAAAATCCTAATCCATGATAGAGTTGACACAGGAACATAGAAATCCAAAAGAGACAATCAAAGTCTAACACTTACCATAGGTCTCCCCACTATTTAGGGTTTCCAATAATAAGGTATAATCCAATAAAACACCACAAGGAACTAAGAAACCCTCAACAAAATATTTCAAAATGAAGAAATCACTTTAATAGTATATCCATATAATTATGGAATTGGTCATTAAATTCTCTAAAAGGAGACACATAAACCAAATATCCCAAATAAAATATCCTAAACTAACCAACTAATAGAATTAGAGGAACGAGAAAGAAGATAAGAAGAAAGGAGTGAAAAAAGAAATGGGAGAGGGACACTTTGAACAAGATACAAAACCTCAATTTGCATAGATTGTGGGTCATCGTGATTTTTAAATAAGATTAATTAGAATTTTAATCCAGTAACATTAGAACATACAAGGAATTTCTCCTCACAAGATAGAGTACCTTCACCAAAACTAATAGAAGTAGGGTCACCACCCATCCTGGGATATCCCTTATAAATCAACCTCACTATCATGACCCCATTGATCACATCATCAAATGAATCCAGGATAGATGAGAACAATCTCAAAATAAGGTCTGAATGAAGGCCCATTTTAAGAGTAAAACATTAATTGGGTCCTTAAACACTAACTCAAGAAGAATTAACCTTATCAGTGAGGTATTAATATAAATTAAATCAATAATTCTAGGTTAAGTCTCAAACACTAATAAGGGTATAGCTCTACCACTCCAACTAGGGTCTAGGTAGGGTCAATAATTGGAGAGGAACACTTCCAAACCATGAGAGACACTAACTCAAGGAACCCCCCAAGACTCATAAAAACTTTATAAGAAGTGAAATTTAAATAAAAAGGACTACTTAGACCAAACAAAAGAACAAATCATACACTCAATTACAATAAATACTATACCCAAAATCAAAACCATCTTTCATTTAAAACTTTTTTAAATGAAGTTTTGAATAAAATAAATTAGTTTCAAAACCATAAAATTAAACCTTAAAATATGCTTACAACTTTACAAAACCCTTTTTGAAATAATTTTGTAAATCTAAAACACCAAGTTAATTCCAAACTAAATGAATCATATCCTCAAAATAAAAACCTAAAAAAGATAATCATAACCGCCACTCAATGAATCAAAACACTAAGAAAAATTAAAAAGGTTACTCTTTAAACCTTTAAAAACCAAGATATTTACCTGAAATATAGTTTTAAATTAAAAAGTTCATCACTAAAATAACTAACACTTTCAAAAATATCAAACCCATTTCAATTCATTTTAGAAGGCATTGTTATTAATTTTAAAACTTCACTTAAAAATTAACTTGTAATTTTATGAATACTTTATTAAAATAATTTTTCTATTATAAAACATGTGACTCATTTCAAATAATTTTAGAAAACTTATTTATTACTTTAAAAACATAACATTTCCCATTAAAACCAAGTTGTTCAACATAATTCATTAACAAAGTTGAACTAAATACCATAAAAACATCCTAAAATCTCTCTTTTATTCATCCCAAATATTAATTAATCATAAAAAATAAAAATATAATAAAAAGAGGTCTAACAAAAAAATTAAAATGAGTTATTGGTTATGCATGGTTTGGACAAATGGTTTGTATAATTGTAAACCAACTATGAAACAATCATTGAGAGTTTCTCAAAACCATGTGCACGGGCTCTATATGGTTTTCCTGAACAAGAGAACTAATTGTGAACCTTTAATTATTTTCTAATTTTCACCCCAAAACATGAAAAAATCTATATACAACCCACATAATCTTAATATAATCTAAGGAACCATTAATTGAGATAAAAACACACTAAAATAAATAAATAATAAATTCAAAATTCATGGCTCATAACACAACTAACCCTGGTAACTTAAGGTAACATATAGAAAAGGGCTAGCTAGGATCTCTCCACACCGACCTCTTGAGTTCCAACACTCTTATATCTAATCTGTCTTACTTCCCAAATAAAAAGGGACACTTTCAAACATTTTTTCATGAACTAACCTGGATCACACCTCATCTGGGAACCCAAGTCGGCATGTGACAAGGCTTGAAGGGTGTTCCCAATCCCCATGGGCTGGAAACTAGTGTTATGATATCAAAGGATACATAGTGGGAATGATTTCACCCAATAATGAATATTAAACACATAGTGAATTCATATTGAAACTTTGATATGGTGTGTCCATATATTGGAATTCCATGTATAAAAAAATTAATAGTTTCAAATTTAAAACAAAACTATACAAGGAATAATAAATAAATAAACATCAAACTTGCTACAGACATAATAAAACTTAAATAAAACCTAAAATATAGGTGAGTCCAAAATTATCAATACATACATAATATAAAAATGAAAAAAATGAATCACCAAAAACTGTAAGTTGATCTTCTTATTGTGGGATGAGCACTAAAATTTACATGCATACGATTCATGAAGTATATATATATATATATAATATGATATTATATAAATATATAATGTGCATTTAATACATGCATATGATGCATTTATTTTTCATGCATACAATGCATGTGTTGATATATATATTATATTAAATATGAATGAGATGCATATTAAAACTGTTTCATATAATGAAATGGTTTACACTATCCCTCCCTAATGGTTCTGTCATTTAATGATCAAATGTTGGTTCATTTATCATCTCATGTATATTAGTCATTGAAGTGTTCAATGAATGAACACTCCAATGGGTGTGATGCTCAGTTCTATGTGATGGAACCCAATCCATTTTGATATGTATGAATCTCTTCAAATGAAAATAATAGATAAAAGTTATATAATATGATGTGATCTCTCTTGTTGGTGAGACTAGTTTCATATGATCCTACTAAAACTTTCTTTATTACTAGTTCTATGTTTATCTTCATGGAAGAAGGTTCTAGTATCCCTTTATAGAACTAGGATCCTCTTGATATGATCAAGGATCCATCAGCTAGTGTACCCCCTCATATTTAGGGTGATTTTGTTTGTTTAACCTTATGATCTTACTCAAATATTCCCCTAAGACCAATGAAGATGGTTACAAAAATTTATAATTTTTTAGGTACTATGTTTACCTCTGTTTTTTTATAATACTATACATTTAATTTCTTCAATATAGATTATCCAATTTTTTGGCTGTTTTTCTTTATGAGTGATCATTAAATGATTAAACAAAACTCATTAGTGGTATCATAATAAGTTTCTTCAATATTTAAATGTGTTTTAAATACAGTTTTTCAAATTATGATTAAGAAAAAGTTTATCATAAAACATGTATACAGTTTTATCTACCTTTACATATCCTTAGATCTATGAAAAGTTCATTGGAGTTACCTTTATGCATCATATAGATTTTTCTAGCTACCTTTATGGAAAAAGTTTGCATAGTGGTAACTGTTATTCTACATAAAGGTAATCTCAGTGTTACCTTTACATAGTGTAAGGAAATTCTTGATTACATATATGTTAGTGGTATATGTAAAGGTAGTTTGGGACTAAGCTGTTCATTAAGGGTTTACGTATAGGTAATATGTGTCTTACCTTTACATGAAAGAGTTCATGTAAGCATAAATTGAGTTCTACCATTATGTGAAGGGTTCATATAAAGGTAAAATATGTGTACCCTTACTCGACATACATTGCGTAAGGGTCAAGGATATCTACCCCTATGTATATTGTCTATATAAGGGTAGAAGAAGGCTACCCTTACATAGAATAGAGATTCTTCACAAGGGTAAACAGATAAAATGTTTAAAAAATATTTTTAAATATTTAAATTATTTCAACGGTATAAAAAATGTTTATAAATAATATTAAAATTAATTTTAGGTTTATTTAATTTATAAGTATTTTATAAATTAATTAATTGATTATAATTTTTTTATTATTAATTAAATAAATGTTTATGAATTTTTTTTACCAAATATTAAATTTAAATATATAAAATACCTTTTAACTTATTATATGGGATACCTTGTGATTTAGAAATAAAAGATTTTATTTTGAAATTACAAAGGGTGATTAATAAAGTGTTTATAAATTAAAAAATATATTATATTAAGATTATATAAAATATTCAAATAATAGAAATTGAATTGTATAATTTTTATAATTCATAAAATATCATATAAATGCCATATAATACAAAATTTAAAAGAGTTCATATTGAAATGAATATAAATTTTTTTATATTTTTTGTTAATTTATAATATGTTTATAATTAGCACTTATTTATGAATTGTTCATGAATAGTTATTTCATGTTTTGGAAAATAAAAAATATTTATTTATTTGTATAATTCCTTTGATATTTATGTTTAGAAAAAAATTTAAGAAATATTAATATTATTTATGCTTTATTTTAACAATTAAAATACTTTTAGGAGTTAGATCCATATATTACATGTTAGGTGTGACTCCATAAAATTTAGTTTTCATCTACCATGAGCTCAATTTTTTTGAATCTATGAGATTGAAAATAGTTATTGAATTTGGTTTATGTAAATTAGGTGTTAGATATATCATGAATTGGATTATCTCTTGAGTAAAGTTACCTCAGGTATAGGGACTTAGGATCAGACCACCTATTGGCTTGGAGGCTATGCCTTGTCTAGAAAGGTGAATGGGATTGGATATCTGTTACCCCGAGCATGCTCATGTGAATATTATCAATCTCATATAAATTTATTCCTTTACATTATTAGTTCATGTAACTTATGCATATGATGCATATGGATATATATGAATATACTTGACTTCTAATTTTGGGTGAGTAACATAAATGTGTGGGTTGTATAAAGGGTTACACATTAATTTGATAGTTGTAATAGGTATTCTAAAAATAAATATTTATATGAATACATATGCAAGAATAATAAAATATGAAAAGATAAATATTTCATATGATGTAATAGTTATTAATTTAATAAGAATTTAATGTATATTAAATTGGTGAGACTTGAAAACCCCTAAAATACTAAATGTGAGATTCCTTCCAAAGTGACACTTACCAAGAGCTAGATCATCCAATCAAGTAGTTTCATGCCATATACGGGTGACCATGAATTATCTTATGTAATGAAATAAAGTAATAAGTGACTCTAGATTATCTTTCTAGGTAGTTTTATTCCATATATGGGTGCCCCTGTATTGTATAGTGTTAGCTTGTTTTTGGAATTTTATTTGGGTGAAACCCAGCTGAGAAACCCTAATGGTTAGGATACCAAAGGAATATAGTTGAATAAATCCATATGATGGATTTGGAAAATAGTTACCCATTAAATTATCCAATATTCACAATTTTTTTGATCGGGATGACTCCCTGGATAAATAATTAAGTAGTGAGATGAATGTTATAGGGACTCAAAACTTAGTGAAAAATAGATATTCACTTTATAAATGGATATTTTTTATGTGGTCAGCATTTCAATGGGAGAACTTTCATTAAAATAACTTGAATAAATGATATAAGACATTATATTCATCTAATAAAAACATTGGTTGTGGATAATATCTCATCATTGTCAAACTCAGTTTTGAAATTAATCCTTTAAGAAAGATATGATTAATGTAACTGAGACTGGTAACTTAATAAATTTTCTTGAAGAAATATTATATGCGATAAATTAGTTCCTTCTAAATTTACCAAGTGTTGAAATTTTTCAAAAAGTGAATCTAGATGCTTATAGAAGCACATAATGATTAAATTTAGGTTTCAAAGGCATTAAATACAAAATGACCAAAGGAAAATTAGTATCCACTCTATTTTTATATTTGTAAATGTTCCAAAAAGATGAATGAGATCAATAAAAGTGTACCAAATGTTCTCAAAGTATTTAAAATAAATAAACTGAGCATATGATGTTTATATTGTTGTATTTTATTGACAATACAAATGGGTAAAAGTTTAAACTGTAAGAATAAAGTTAGTTGGAAATTACAATAATGTTTATTCAAGTTACTATCCAAGGTCACTAAAACCTAGGGTTGTATCACACCCCAACCTTGGATATATCTTTTATATTTTTTATTTTGAGTTGTTTTTATTTATATCTCCTTATGGGTATTTTTTCTCCAAAATTGGGAGTTTTGGGGTATACAAAGTGTCTCATGTGATTAAGGTGCATTGTGTGCCAAACCATATGATAGCCTCACTAATTTTTCAAAGATGAACCACATAGTTGGTGCACAGTTTTCCAAAATGTGTGACCTTCCCATGAACAATACTCTAGATTCTCAGTAGAGGTTACATGGTTTACCAAACCATGAGTCCAAACCATAAATAGTTCTCAAGTTCATCAAAAATGGTATTTTACCATTTTCCCTTCTTAGTTTTTAACCCAATATCACCCCTATCTCATTTGTCTTGTGTGACTCCAAGGGGCTCATCCCTTGCCTCTCCCCTCATCCCATGGTGTATTCTTATAATTTATACAAGGTTTTGGACTGATTATTCAAGGTAACCCCTTTCTATATTCTTATTATCTTACTTCCTTCTATTTTATTATTATTCTATCCTCTACCATGATTCTAGTGACCTATGGTTCATACTTACTTAATTTTATATTAGGGGGTTTCAATTTTTTAGGGTTCCTCTTGGTCTCTCTTGGCTCTTTGGACCTCCTTGAGGTGGATTTGAGCCACCATTGTCAAAGGTGACATGGTTTGAGGTAGGTTACCCTATGTATGATTATTTAAATTGGAAACTATAATTTCTTGATTTTTTTATTGGGTTTTTTCATTATATTATGAAAACAAATATCATAGAAAATGGTTGGGTTGATTGGTATGGGTTTCTTTCATGTTTTTCATAATTTATATATGTTTCTTCCATGAATTTATTTTACTAAATCATGTTTTCAATATTATTTTGAAATCTAAAGAATCTTAGATACTTGATTAGTTTTATAAATGGTTTTAATCATGAGAGTTGGTAATTTCTAAGGATGTTTTGGTCTTTCGGTCATTTTTCCATAAATTTATAATGGCATGTTTGGTTTTACAAAAAACCTTAAAGATATTTCTAATATTTAAATCTACTAAATAATACTTATATATATACATATATATATGTATGTATATACATAAATATATGGGTACCCTCTTTGTACATATTCACTCGTAGTGGTGGGAATATGTACGTCGGGATAAGGGGTATTTATATATATATATATATATATATATATATATATATATATATATATTAAAGTTCATATGTGTGTTAGTGTGAAGTGTAGTTTTAGAACTTGAAATATTTGGGGAAAAAGTGGTTTTTCAAATGAACAGTGTTTTCTTTTAATAGATGAGTCATAGTTGGCACTTTGAAATGTTCCATGGAATATGAAAACTCCACTTAAGGCATGCCCCTTGTTGATGGAACTCAGATGTGTGTTGAAGGAATGTGATATGTGATTTTTTCCCAATATTGGTCTTTTGTATTGATTATGTTTTGTGAAAAGGAAATAGAGTTTGTTCTTAAAAAGAGAATTTAGAGGTGAGGAAGTGGATTGTGTGTTTTAGTGAAAAACATATGATACATACATACATATATATATATATATTGTAGTTTGAGAAAAAACACATCCATTTATATGTAATAGGAAGCCTTGGGTAGCTAGGAGGGATCTCTAATTACACATTATGTGCTAGTTTAGTATTATGCTCTGACTAGTATTCCTTAGTAAGACCACTCATATGATTATGGGATATTCCACTTTTTTGAACTAGTAAGGGTGGAGAAAAATGTTGGGGTGGGCTGATTGTTAGTATTCGGTCCTAGTGGATATTTCTTATAATAATGTCGATAGCTTTATCCTAGACCATATTATATATATCTTAAGTTCACATGATAACCTTTTGACATGTATTCTACTTTCCTCTATTTTGCGGCACCTTGAAAAATAATTTCAACTATTATGCTTTCCTACTGAAACTCATACCTTATCACATGTCTTTTAATTTAAATGGATTATTGTATAGAATCTTATTATTTGAAAACTATTTTGAAACTAAAAAAGGAAAAATTTCCTTCTGACATATTATCTTTCTATTTTTTTAACATGAAAGGAAACCCTTATTTTTAAATTTTTATATTTTCAAACTAGCATGAAATGGTTTTCTCTTTAAATGTAAAGCATATAGAATGGTTTATCTCTTAGCACACCTACCAAGAATATCAGTTCTCATGATTAATTTATCATTCTAGTTTTAGGTTTGGTTTGGATTTAATCACTCATGGAGTGATCCCATTCTAAAGTTGGTGGAGACCCTTGAGGTCACATGGAGATATGTTTAGTTTTTTCCCTTATTCCATTTCCATTTTTTCTTAGTTTATTTCATTATTATTTGTTTACTAATTTTTCATGGGATAAATTATTCCTAATTGAGTTATGATTGAAGTATGAAACTAGTTGTCAGCCCAGAATGATTGAGAACCCCTCTCGAGTCTTTTTGCGAGTTGTCTTGGTTTCCAGTTCGGGGTCGACCTGGGTTGGTTCATGAAAAAATGGTATCATGGAAATTTGTCCCTTGTCATTTTAGTTTTTCTAGTAGTTTGGAGGTGTTATTATCAAAAATAAAGTATTCAGTCATGGGTAGGTGCTTTATCACCACCTATTCAGGAGAACGCTTGAGTTAACATGGTGGTCTAGGATGTTTGTGTCTCGAATTCGAGCTTAGTTCTCTTTTTTTTTTATATTTTTTGTCTTTTCTTGAGTGTTTCCTATTGTAATTGAGATTTTATGGGATATTTTGAGAAGATCCAAAGTTTGTGGTGGATATTTGAATGGATTCATAGGGTGTTGGGTTACTATGCATGGTCTAGAAAATCACGCACACACCATGTGGTCATCTCTATTAATCTCCATTGCACTTGTATAGTTGGTTCATAGTCTTCCAAACATTGCGGAAAAACATTACACAGTAGATTTTCCTTTAAATTTTTTTTTAATTTTTATTCTTTTAGTTTTGTTTTGTTTTTAATCATTCTTATCATTGGTTTAAGCTGATTTTGGGAGTTTTTTGGGGTTTTAAATGATATTTTCTCTGTCAAAGTTTGATTTTCAAAATTAAAACCTTGGGTTGTTTAAAAATGTAATGGAAATTGTTTGGGATTTTCAAAAGTTTATAAATTTTGTAATGGAGAGTAAATTGGGAATTTATAAATGTTTGTTTCTATGAAAAGGGTGGGTTTAAATTTTTTGGGTTATTTTATGGAACGGTTTAAGATTGGGTCTCTTGATATTTCACATGAATGTTCATATATGTGTGTGTGTGTGTGGTAAGTATGTTCTTATGCATATACATGGATGTGAATGTATGGGGGTACCAATATATACATATGTGTGTGAAGATTTGATGAATGGGGATTTTTCATAGATCCTCGATCAAGAGCTTATTTACCTAAGCATGCAATAGAGTGCACACCCAAGGTCGGTCTCAAGGAGGAATCTCACACAACACTAAAGTTCAATTGTCACTATTTATATTCTAACTAATATAAAGAGTAAGGGTTTTAAATATGCATGAAATATATATATGTGTGTGTGTGTGTGTGTGAAATGTGAAAAAAATTAAGTTGAAAGAAAGAATAACTATATTCATTCTTAGGATATCATAATGATTGATATCATTATTCATTAAAATATTATCGATACTCAATTCAATGTAGTGATCAAGATCTATCACACTACACCCTCTCATTTGAATTCTTATTACCCCAACACTAAGATCTATGGATGCAGGAAAATATTATTCCTAAATCTAGCTATGATATCTCTTCACCTATCATCACTAACCAAACCATACTTTATCAAATGCATGACTTGGATAGTGAAGGGAATGGTGAATGATGAACGAGAAGAAGAACTCCGTGGAAGAGAAAATGGGGAAATAACACACTGTAATAAATTTAACCACCACCTAAATTCTCATAATTAAATAAATATTTTTAAATTTAAGTTTAATTAAACTCAATCAACCACTATTCTCTCCCTCGAATAAACACCAAGGTTAGTTCCCCATTCTCATAGAGTTAGAAGAGAACACAGTGGGAGAAACACATAAAAGTATAAATAAGTGAATGATGTATAAAGAAGAATAAATATATATATTAAAATTATAAAATATAATACAAGATAAAAAAACCTATAAACCTACAAAAAATGGCCACTAATTTTCTAACCCTTTGAAAAAGAGGGGAGATACATTTTTATAGGAAAAAGGGCTGAAATATTTTTCCCTAAATCCGTTCACAAAAATTATTCACGTGTTATACACAATTAATAGCCAAATTTGGTAATGGTGTCTTATTTAAAGTTGTTCCCCTATGTATCCTATGTTGACCCACGAAATTGAAGCTTCATTAGACATGTTTATGGAGATTTATATCCAATTTACTCTGAAAAAATAATATATCCTTGCTGACTGTTTGTCTTCCAATACATTGAGTTCCCATACATTTATGGCCTTGATATCGGTATAATAAAGTGGGTATATAGTTATAAAAGTTGTTCCTATAGATTTTATATCTATCCATATATAATTTAACCTCCATTTTGCCTCTACATTTTTAGATATATTCCCATATTTAAAAATAGCTAGATATGGGAATATATTTTGAGTCCTAACTTGTGAGATTCTTTTGGTCCTCCAAATGTTTGATTTGGTTCTTTTTATATTTGAATGAATTGTATAAAAACGAACATAGAATCCTACAAAAGTAATGACATAATTTAATTTAGTTTAGAAAAAGGTATGGCCAAAATACTTAAGAAAATTAAAACAGTTAAAATCCAAAATTAGGTCATTTTCCAATTAAGATCAAAATGCTTCTAAATCCATAAAATTTAACAATTTCCCTTAAAATAACACTTTGGTTGTATTAAAAAAATTGAAATTAAAATTAAAATAATTAAAAATATTTTCCTTGTCAATTCCTCCACACTTAAATATTACACTCCTAGACAATCATATAATACCAAGGTCAAAACAAAATTTCTAAAGCATAAATGACAACATAACTCAATTATCATGTCAAGGAAAACATCATGCCTTCTAAATGGATAAAAATCTCATAAATCATAAAAATCATAAAAATAAATTCAATATCATGTTAATCCTTGTGTTCATGTCATACCTACCTCCCCGAAAAAAATATTTCTCTTAACTCAAGGATTTTTATTTGTGGATTTTTTATCATTCTCAAATACATTTTTAATAAAAATAGGATTTATATCCTCCTATTATATCCACTTCATAGAGTCAAAAATGTATCAATAATGAGTTCTTTTTCAAAGATTGTTCTTGTAGGTTCTGGGTGCAGCGGAAGCGCGTTGGTGGGTGTACCCAACTTTAATTTTAGTGTTAACAATGATCAATCTGAGATCCATCATGATAATAAAACACCGTATCTTTGGAATAGAATGAAGAATGAAAAAGAAAGAGTGGAGTCTCATAACCATAGATAGGATCATCATATGTTGGTTATAATTAATTTAATTAATTAAAAAGAATTACCTTGATGGAATTCTTTCTTCGTTGATGTTTCTGGTCACGATCTGATGTGATCCGTCGTTGCATCATAAAATCCAAGTATAGGATTCATCTAGCAGTGATCCACATGTGATCCACGTATCTATGGACATCGCCGAAGGGATCTCCGGGTGCTTGTGCGGAATATCCTTTGCTTACGATGTCCGCCTTCGATCGCCTTGATCCGGAGGAGGAGGATCTCTCTCTCATAGCTTGAGAGCATTCTTCGAAGAAAAATGATTCTCTCTTTCCTTGAGAGATTTCTCTAGATCCGTTGTGCACAACCATAAAAAAATGGATAGGCTAATAAGAAATATATAATTGGGATTTTTAATTACATAGAATAATAAAATGAACTATTACCCAAAAGCATTTATTCATTTCATTTAATTCTTAGTAATGCCCCATGTCTAATAATAATAGTTGACTATTATTTTTATCTAACATGTGCCCAGCGAATTACACCTAATATTATTTAATTAAATAAATAATATTATTTCTCATAAATTCCCAGAAAAAAAATACACGGCGTGTATATTTAATATACATGGCATGTATTTTTTTCTATTTTTCTTTATTTCCTCCACCACATTTATTGGACCTTGAATAATGACTATTTATTTCTAAAATAAATATCACTGTATTACTTGCTAATAAATATATTATTTCACCCACAATATATTCTCTCGAATAACTAGTGTCTAAATAAATGTGATCAGACATCCTTAAATAATTATTAAACCACAATCGGGAATAATATTTATTCAACTTGTTAAATTAATATTTAACTAAGATACTTGGACACACTTGGGGTGGGACCCTCTAGGCCTCTTTCTCAGTGGCATTAGGTGGAGCCTACCTAAATTCTGAGGTTAGCGTCTATCAACATGCCAAGGCACCCAAAGAGAAAGAAGTTAATGCCGCAATAACGTGTCACCTCCTACGAACGCTTACCATGTAATATAATCCCTTTGTCTCGATATCTCAAATCAAGTGGGTTGCATGATAGTTCCATCAACCCATGTGCTTGATTATTCTTTCTTTAAATTTCTATAATTGAACTTTCCCATTCCTCACCATGGCCATGGAATTATTTAGGCTGTATCAGTTCCATCAAAGGGCCTGAGATATCTACTTCCATTATGGAATAGAAGGTACAAATCCTTTCTTGCATTATCTACTAACACAGTATCACTCGTGACGCACCCAATGTATCCTACCTCGATGAAAACAGTGTGTCATCACAGTTTTCGTCAATATATCTAAGTGTGTGAGTTGTAATACCCATTAATAATAATATTAAAGTCTAAGGACCAATACACACGTCTGTGGATAGGAACATCCAATGACACTATGAAATGTGGATTTCCTACTAGCGGGTCTCATTCTCATAATATCCTCCTAGATATTACCAAGGGCGCACACCATGAGAAGGTTCCTCAAAGTTTTATGAGTTCTCGCCCATAATGGCATGTATTATTTGTGTCCCTCAAATAACATCATTCGGCCATATAAAAGATATTCAAGAACAGTGTTATGGCACTTCTGGGTTCTCATCATAACAGGGATCCACTATGACCCTTTAATGCAACGGTTATCGTTAGGAAATTATCGCATGCATTGTCGCACATAAGAACAATCAAGATGTGATAAGGTATTTATTAATGAATAAAGTACAAAGTATTTGGTTCTAGGACACCAACTCCAACATACTCTCACTTGGAATAGATCCAACTTTTAACAACTTTTAACTCGCTAGCTCTCACATGATATTCATGCTTCTGCTAAGATAGGCCTTTAGTCATGGGGTCTACCATGTTCTCTTCTTTGGACACTCTACTCACTGCAAATTCACCCCTTTGATAGAAATCCCTCAAGAGGTGATACTTCTGGAGTATGTGCTTTGTCCATTGATGTGACCTTGGTTCTTTTAAAAGAGCCACCGCTGTAGTATTATCACAATATAATGTGATAAGATCTTTACTTCTAGGAACCACATCAAGCTCCTGGACAAAGTTCTGAATCCAGACAGCTTCCTTGACTACATCAAAAGCCGCTATATATTTGGACTCCACTGTAGAATTGGCAACAACTGGTTGCTTTGAACTCTTCTAGCTCACAACTCCTCCATTGAGACAGAAAACATATCCAGATTGCGACTTCATATCATTCTAATCTGTCTAAAAACCAGCATCAGCATACCCTCTGATGAAAATCTCCTCGTCTCCTCCATACACCAAGAACATATCCTTAGTTCTTCTCAAATACTTAAGGATAGTCTTTACGGTAGTCCAATGTTGTTCTCCTGGATCTGCTTGATATCTTCCTACCATGCTCAATGCATAGGCAACATCAAGCTTGGTATATAACAGGGCATACATGATGGATCCTATAGCCAAAGTGTATGAGATCTTACTCATTATATCTTTCTCTTTTTTTGTTTGAGGACACATTTTCTTAGAAAGATGTTATCCATATGACACTGGAACCAATCCCCTTTTGTATTGTTCTATACTAAATCTCTTTAGTATCTGGTCAATATATGTACCCTGACTTAGTCCAAGCAGTCTCTTGGATCTATCACGAATGATCTTGATCCCTAGAATGTAGGCTGCTTCACCCAAGTCCTTCATGGAGAAATGCTTGTTCAACCAGTCCTTAACTGACTATAAGACTGGTATATCATTTCCAATAATCAATATTTCATCAACATATACTAATAGGATAACGACCACATTCCCATTAAACCGCTTATAAACACATGGCTCACATTCATTCTTAATGAAACCAAATTCCTTTATGGATTCATCAAATCGAATGTTCCATGAACTGGATGATTTATTTAATCCATAAATGGATTTCTACAACTTTCAAACCTGTTTGGATTCACCTAGTGTCACAAAACCTTCTGGTTGTGTCATATAGACATCTTCCTGAAGGTTCCTGTTAAGGAATGTTGTCTTGACATCCATTTTCCAAATCTCGTAGTCATGGTAAGCTATTATGGAAAGTATGATTCTTATGAATTTAAACAAGGAAACTAGCGAGAAGGTTTCATAATAGTCAATTACTTGATGCTATCTGAATCCTTTAGCTACTAGCCTTACTTAATAGGTGCTAACTTGACCTTCCATGTCCAGTTTTCTCTTGAATACCCATTTTCATCCAATAGGCTTTACATCAACTGGATCATCAACCAGAACCCAGACTTGGTTCTGATAGATGGAATTCATCTCAGAATTCATAGCTTCTAGCCATATTGTAGATTTTGAGCTTTTTACTACTTCCTTGTATGAGAGAGGTTCATCTTTGTCCAATAATAATGATTCATCATTCTCAGTGACTAGGAAACCAAATATCTCTGGTTATCTTACCTCTCTTGAGCTCCTACAAAGTACTTGTGTTTCTGGAACCTCTTCCACAGGGACCTGTGCAACTTTTTCCTATACCAAATCCTATATATCTTGAGCATCAACTTAATCAAATTCAATCTTGCTCCCACTATCCTTTTTGAGGATGTGATCCCTCTCAAGAAAGATGGCTTGTCTGGTGACAGTCACTTTCTTGTCTGAAGGGTTATATAGGTAATATCCTTTCATTCCCTTGGGATATCCTATAAAGATACACTTCATGCCCCAGGGTTCTAGTTTGTTTCCTGATAAGGACTTAACAAATGCCTCGCATCCCTATACATGTGTGTGTGATAAAATGGGTTTCTTTCTATTCCATAACTCGGAGGGAATTCCATTTTCCGCCTTAGTTGGTACTCGGTTTAATGTGTATGCTGCAATCTATAATGCATATCCCCAAAAGGATAATGGAATATCTTCATAACTCATCATCGACCTCACCATTTCCAATAAGGTTTGGTTCCTCCTTTAACTAACACCATTCCAATGTGGTGTATAAGGAGGAGTGAGCTAAGATAGAATCCCAGACTCCCGTAGAAGATCGATAAACTCTTGGTTTAGATATCCTCCACCTCGATCCGATCAAAGATTCTTTATCTTCTTATCAAGATGATTTTCTACTTCATTCTTGAATTCCTTAAATTTATCTAAGGATTCTTGTAATGACCCACATTTTGAACTGGGTTACAAAGCAAAGAAATTTGTAACTTTTTCAATTACTGAACTGGTCGTTTTGAAGACCAGGCTTCAGAACAAGGTTCCAAAGGTTTTAACCGTTATTTTTAATGTTTTTGGACTTGGGATAATTCTTGTTAAGTCTCTCAGGTGGCCCGAGGGGTTTCGGAAGCGACGAACCCCTGTTCTTTAAAGGGTTGCAGAGGGCGCACGGTTAGTGCACGGGCTAACCAAGTCGTGCGGCCTAAATCATGCGGCCCAAATCTAGTGGACAGTGGCGTGCGCATAGGCTATGCACGGTTTCCCCAAACCGTGCACCTAGCCCGTGTGGGAGATCTCTTGGCGGCAGAGGACTCCGCACGGTTTGCGCACGGTTTGGCAAACCGTGCAGGTCAAACTGTGCGCTCGGGGATGTTTTAGGTTTTTAATTAAAATTAAAATAAAAAGAAAATAAAATAAATAAAAACCTAATCTATCTATCCCTCACCTTCACTCAACCCACACGTAGCCCCCCTCCTCTCCCGTGAGCCACGCGCGAGCCCCCTCCACGGCCTCCACCGGATCGAGCTCCTCCAGCCGGTTTTCATGGCGATTCTTCTTCCGAACCTCCATGGTGAGCCTTCTCTTCCCCTATCCTCTCATCCTTGGCCGATTTTCGGTCTTCTCTTTGCCCTATTTTGGTTCGGCCGAATCTCTCTAGGTTTAGGGTTTTCTTGATTTTGGTTTCTTTCTTGTTCCATCTGCTCTAGGGTTATGTAAAAGGTCCCTCGGGACCTCGTGGGTGCGCGCATGGTGTCCGCCGCCGAAGACGAAGCGGGTTGCGGTCATTTCGGTCCACCGGTTTGATTCCGAGGTAAGGGTTTTACCTGTTTTTGGTTTTCATGACTTCCAATTAGTGTCTTAGGTTGTTTTATAGGTTCCTGGTTTTTTTTCTGTAGTGCGTTGGACCTTTGGAGTTGTTTTCGGGTTGCCGGAGCTTAGGCAACTCGCCTGCGTAGGCATAGGTACGTATTTATATATACGTGGGTTTCCCCGATATGCGTATATTCATCCATGGAAGCGAATATACATGTACGGGGCAATTTGTCCCCATTGCATATATAAAAAGTGCCTGCGCAAGTGAGCGGAGATAGGTATATGTGTATCAGCATATGTGTAAGGATCCTCTTGTGCACGCTCATGGCCATGTGGGGCATGTTCATAGAGTCTAGGTGTCCTTATACATATGTGAAATCACATATGCCTCATGGGGGAGCAGCAGTGACAGCTTTAGTTAGAAAGCGCCAAGAGCCGGAGTGGACGGATGGATCCACCTTGAGGTAGGGTCCCTCTCCTTGCCCTTTTAAAATTAAAGTGAAGCTTTTAAAGAGTTTGATACTGCATTGTTTTAGTATTTTAATTATGTAAGTTAGTCTTGGATAAGTACTTCTGTGAAAATAGTGTGAATTGCAGGAATAAGATAAAATGGTTGCTTGGTCATTAAACTAACGATTTAATAATCAAACCCCTCGATCAGAGGTGCGCTGTCTTCAAGATAAAAGTAGGAAGTAGATTCTTATGCTTGCCTGCTGGATTCTTGTTATGATTTGGTGATAATTGATGTTGTCATATTTACTTTGAATTGTACTAAATGGTTAAATCATAACAGTTGTAATATTTTTATGAATTGGTTAAACTTGAATGAAATGGATTAGGGTGGTAAGACCATGCCTTAGGATAATGGAATAAGCACGGCTTATATTAATGGAATGGGTCTAGTGAGTGGGACTTACCTAGGAGAAGTCCTTAGCACCTCTTAATGCTTTGTAAATCCTTATATGTCTTTGAAATGAAAATTAAAGGTATAGAGAATGAATTGGGGGTTATCCAATACCGTACATGAGCGGGTTGTCTCATGTACCTTATATCAATATGATGAATATGACAAATGAGGTGATTATGTGATATTGTGAGATGGAAATACCATGTTTTATTTATATGAATGTTATAAGAATTTTATGCCTTATAACCTATACTATTGAATGATAAAGCTTCAGGCTAGGGGTAGACTGTGAGAGCTCCCCTATGATACGGCTTCGGGCTAGGGGCAGACCATGAGAGCTCCCCTAATTGAATGATAAAGCTTCGGTCCAGGGGTAGACAGTGAGAGCTCCCCTATGTTACGGATTCACGCTAAGGGTAGACTGTGAGAGCTCCCTTGAATCATTCTTAATCCTTCGGGTCGGGGATAGACCATGGGAGCTTCCCCAAGGTTGGGCCAGAGGTAGGATCGAGAGCGCTGCCTCTGGGTTAAGGACATCTGTGAGTTCTGTCCCGGTCCTACCCAACATATTATATATATATGTATCCCTTGAATCATTCTTAAGACTTCGGGCCGGGGATAGACCATGAGAGATTCCCCAAGGTTGGGCCAGAGGTAGGATCGAGAGCGCTGCCTCTGGGTTAAGGAAGTCTGTGAGTTCCATCCCGGTCTAACCCAAAGTATTATATATATATGTATTCCTTGAATAATTATTAAACCTTCGGGCCGAGGATAGACCGTGAGAGCTTCCCCAAGGTTGGACCAGAGGTAGGATCGAGAGCGCTACCTCTGGGTTAAGGACGTCCGTGAGTTCTATCCCAATCCTACCCAATGTATTATATATGTGGTGACATTATCGGGTTACTTTACCGGCAAAGAGCTGAAGCTGGTATAGCCGTCAGGTTTCCTCTGGGGAAACCGGGATGGGTGTTGCTATTATTTATTGTTTTGTTTATTGAATCCTGCTATGCATGATTATTGCTTTAATTAATATTACACTGTCTGGATTGGGTTAGATACTGGTGGTGCTAGCCTAATGAGATTTATATCTCACACCCTACTCGGGCCGCCATTGCACTGGGGTACCCGAGTAGACCTTCTTGCTTGCAGGACCTAGGTTGTCCGTTGTGCTGTTTATACCTGGGGAGTTAGGAGCAAAGGACCAAGCGGGAGCTTGGGATGCTCAGGAGATCACTCGTTGGGCTTTGCTGTCTTTTCTTATTTCATTTGTATTGTATTGAAAGCATGTTGTACTGTTTACTGCTTTCCATAAGTGTATCATCATTTGTACACACATGTATTGTAACTGTCTTGGTCCACCTTTTATAAAAGTGATCACTATTTATCTTTCGTTGTTGTCTGTTCGTTTATTAACTATTACTGCTTCTGTTACTTTTGTGTTTCACTCTGATAATACTGTTGTGAAACTCTGATAAGAGGGTATAGTCTCCCCACTATCACCTCCTGAGACCCTCGCTGCTAGTCGGCAGCCTTTGGCGTACGGGGAGACGCGCTTGAGGCCATGTAGCGACTGGTCCAGCCACTGGTTCGATGGTGCGTCGGGCCAGGACATTACAATTCTGAATTATAACTCATTAATTAGACATATCCATATCTAATTAAATCATCAGTAAAAGTAATTAAGTAAGAATATCCACCTCTAGATTCTACTGGAAATGGTCCACACACATCTGTGTGCACCAATCCTAGAATCTCTATGGCCCTCTCACCCTATCCACCGAAAGGAAGCTTGGTCATTTTACCTTATAAACAAGCATGATATATATCAAGTGGTTTTAGCTTAGTAGAGTCTAAATAGCCATCTTGGCAGATCTTTGTCAAGTGCTTCTCATTTACATGCCTGAGATGGTGATTCCACAATTGGGTGATGTATGAGTCATGTGAGTGTGTTTCGTTATCGATTACCAACACTTGGTTTTCGTAATTTAATACATAAAACCATTATTTAACTGCATCATACCATAACATACATTGTTTGTATAAAAAAATCAACCCTTATTTCCAAAATTGAAAATAAATCCATCCATATCCAACCATGATACAGAAATTATATTTTTGGTAACACTAGGAACATAATAACAGTTATGTAAAACAAAAATCATCCCAGTTGGTAATGTGATGTGGTACTCGCCAATGGCCAACACAGCTAGCCTTGCACCATTGGCAGCTCGAATATCCACCTCTCCTTTAGCAATCTTTCTAAATCTACTTGGTTCCTGAATTTGAATATAGATCTGAGCCCTAAAAGCTTTATCTAATACCCAATGTGTAGAAATGAAAATATTACACTCGATAACGAACGCACCTTTAGTGTCCCCACACTTCTGGGTGTAATTCATCTTCCAGTGGCCTGGCTTGCCACATGAAAAACATACCGCCTTTCGTTCTTTTACCTACCTCTAGATCTTCCCCTTCTTGGAGGGACGATTCTCGGGGGATTTAGATCGTTTATAATTCCTTGGCCCCTTTGCCTTTTCCTTCATTTTCTTATTCACTATAAGGAATGTGGGTTTCTCACGCCCCATATCCTTATCTACCTAGCGAATTAAGGTCAGAAGTTCTGATATACTCTTCTCATTTTTTCTCATGTTATAGTTGACAATAAAGCTATGGAAGTTCTTGGGTAGTGATGATAGGATGAGATCTGTATGCAACTCATCTGGGAACTTAATCCCTAAGATGTCCAGGCATTCAATGTATCCAATAAGCTTTACGACATAAGGCATAGCTGGTGAAGACTCTTCAAGCTTAGTTGTAAACAAAGTGTTGGAGATCTCATATCTCTCTTGTCTCTCCTTCTCTTGGTAGATATCCATAAGGTGAGACATCATGCTATACGCTTCCATGTTTTTATGTTGCTTCAAGAGATCATTAGACATGTCCAATAGCATGAAACATTGGAAATCTATGGCATCATCCATATGTTTCATATAGAGAGATAGTTTCTCATCACCAGACTCTTTCCCAGGTGCAACTAGAACAGGCTCTTCCAGCATATACAATTTCTTCTTGTGGCGAAGGATGACACGTAAACGCCTCTGCCACTCTTGAAAATTGGTGTCGGTTAGAAGGTTTTACTTTTCAAGTATGGTTCGCAATGATATGTTTGAAGTCATTTTTCTTTCCATTTCTACAAATTAAGATGATCAAAGGATTGGTACTTTATTATGATAAAACTGAGACAAATAAATTAATTAATACTTATTAGTCTCTCACTATTTTATCAAAATCCAATATCCCTCACCATTGACTTCAGAATATTCTATTGCCTGAATATTCTAGTGGTAAGGATCAACATTTCCCTTCACATTACCCCAACTAGTGTTGGTCAAGCAACTTGAAGGGTTTTAGGTTAGCATTCCAAATTCCAACTGCATTAACTCGCAGCTCCTTGATCCGCTGAGTGGACTCCCCAATCCTAAAATCCTTTTATTTTGGATTTCCTCAACCTCTGCCTCTTGGTCACACCAAGTCCTATTATGGAAGTCAACCCTTGATGCAAACCAAGTCAAGTCAACCCAAAAACTTAAATTAGAATTCCTAAATAATTGAAAGAACCCCAACTAGGGTTGTTCAACCACTTTGAACTATGGTTTGATTCTAACCAAGATTATGGAAGTCTATACTAACTTGATATTTTCTTTAAGGGATTTTATCCTTATACATAAATCTCTATTTTATTATCTTTGATTACATGCTTGTTAATATTAAGTTGGATATACTTAAGTGATTAACCATGTCTAAGATAATATTTTACACATAATTTGGTCTTATTTTAGTTCCATCTTGCATGCTTGTTTAATTCATTAATTGTGTGATCGTGACAACACACCCAAAATAAATAAACCATGCAACTGATAGAAATAAAATAAATGATATGATCATGATCTTGTTAAATTAGTTAGTTTATCTAGCAGTTGATAAACTAACCCAATACCTAGGGGAGAAACACATTGAACCTTTTGGGTTCATGTTTACATCTTTACACCTATCCACCTTTGTATCTCCTTGGATTGGTTTCACCTTGGCTACTAACTTGAGCCACCTCCACTAGCTTGGCAGCTCAATCCATTACATATGATTTTATCTCACACGTAGGTGAGGAGTAAAATGGGGTTTTACATAAAATAAACTTTGGGAACTCAATACCTAAATATTAATGAGGAGAAGGCTCATAGGCTAAAAAATTTAATTTAAATAAATTAATTAAAAGAAACCATTCACATACAAAGGTCTTGGTCTAGCTCATGATCATCCATTCATGCAATGATATTTACGCATAAATAAAACTATCATTAAATTCTTTAATCATTATTGTTTAAGATAAATAAAGCTTGAATCAATTAATTATCTTTAATTAATCAATCCTTTTATCTTAAACCCTTTTTTTGAATTTCATTGAGATTCTCATCCATCATAATTTTAAACAAATAAATTCATTTAAAATTATCTTTGTACGTAACTTGTACCTTGGAGGCAACACAGTGAATTCCCATTCATAACTACCCAATGAGTAGAAATGAACATTATGTAGATGCTAAATTAAACACACATATATATAACACCTATCACGTATTGTGCCTCAGCTTTATGTCTGCACTATAGTACACATCTCAAGGGTTTGTATAATATAATAATAAATTTTAATAAATCTGTGTAATTTGGATGAGTACACGGCGTGTAGTTCCAACTACATGGTGTGTACTTCTGTTCACCGTCCATCTGAAGTACACGCCCAGGGACATGGCATGTAGATGTACTTCGGAAATTTTTTTTGGAGTACACGGTGTGTTCAGTGGGACACATGCCGTGTAGTATCCGTGTTACACAGTTTCCAGCTGGGAAATCCTTGTATGGGGTACATGGTCCAACCCTAACCCAAAGGGACTACACGCCGTGTTCAGTGGACCACACGACATGTAATCCGGAAACCATGTGACACATGTTCCTGGTCAACAAATGGTGTCATTTAAGACTTAGAAAAACTCCAACACATGGCCTGATTTGGCGGACCAGTCTGATGCATTGAACCTAGACTACATAGTGTGTACTGCCGAATACATGTCTTGTATTCTGGTATTTTACATCTAGGAATGTTTGGTACCTCTAGATGATATCCTCTATTTTATTTTAATCAAAATTAAAAGAAAAAATCATTTCTGTAAGGTGAATGAGAAACAAGAGAGGAGGAACAGATCTCGAGATTCAGATTTAAAGAACGATTAACTTGAATTGAAACAACAAAATTATTAAATGCGTAAATCACTAAAAAAAACTAAATAATTATAATCAATGATATGACCCCTCTAATACCATTTGTAGGTTCCGAGCACAGCGGAAGCGCATTGGTGGGTGTACCCAACTTTAATTTTAGCGTTAAAAACAATCAATCTGAGATCCATCACGATAATAAAATGTCGGATCTTCGGAATAGAATGAAGAATGAAAAAGAAAGAGGGGAGTCCTAGAACCATAGATAGGATCATCATATGTTGGTTATAATTAATTTAATTAATTGAAAAGAATTACCTTGATGGAATTCTTTCTTCGTTGATGTTTCTGGTCACCATCTGATGTGATCTGTCATTGCGTCGTAGAATCCAAGTGTAGGATTCCTCTAGTGGTGATCCACACATACTCCACATATCTCTGGATGTCGCTGAATGGATTTCCAGGTGCTAGCGTGGAAGAGCCTTTGCTTGCGATGTCTGCCTTTGATCACCTTGATCCGGTGGAGGAGGATCTCTCTCTCGTAACTTGAGAGCGTTCTTGGAAGAAAAGGGATTCTCTCTTGGATTAAGAGATTTCTCTAGATCCGTTGTGCACAACCATAAAAAATGGATAGGATAATGAGAAATATATAATTGGGATTTTTAATTACATAAAATAATAAAATGAATTAATTACCCGAAAACATTTATTCATTTTATTTAATTCTTAGTAATACCCCATGTTTAATAATAACAGTTGAATATTATCATTACCTGACATGCACCCAGTGAATTACACCTAATATTATTTAATTAAATAAATAATATTATTTCTCATAAATTCCCAAAAAAAATATAGAGCATGTATATTCAATATACATGGCGTGTACTTTTGTTTTTCCATTTTTATTTATTTCCTCCAACACATTTATTAAACCTTGAATAATGACTATTTATTTCTAAAATAAATTTCACTATATTACTCACTAATAAATATATTATTTCTCCCACAATATATTCTCTAGAAAAACTAGTGTAGAAATAAATGCAATCAGGAATCCTTAAATAATTATTAAACCACAATCGGGAATAATCTGTATTCAACTTGTTAAATTAATATTTAACTGAGATACTTGGACACACTTAGTGTGTGACCCTCTAGGCCTCTTTCTCAGTGGAATTAGGTAGAGCCTGTATAAAGTCTAAGGTTATAATCTAGCAACACGCCAAGGCACCCATAGAGAAAGAAGTTAACACTGCAATTATGTGTCACCTCCTACGAACGCTTACCGTGTAATATAATTTCTTTGTCTTGATATCTCGAATCAAGCGGGTTGCATGCTTGTGCCATCAACCCATGTGCTCAATTATTATTTCTTTGACTTTCTAGAATTGAACTTTCCCATTCCTCACCATGGCCATGGAATTATTTAGGCTATATCAATTCCATCAAAGTGCCTAAGATATCTACTTCCATTATGGAATAGAAGAGAAAAATCTTTTTTCGCATTATCTATTAATGTAGTATCACTTGTGACGCACCCAACGTATCCTACCTCACTGCGAATAGTGTGTCATCACAGTTTTCGTTAATACATCTAAGTGCGTGATTTGTAATACCCATTAATAATAATCTTAAAGTCTAAGGACCAATACACACGTCCGTAGATAGGAACATCCAATGACACTATGAAATATGGATTTCCTACTGGCATGTCTCATTCTCATAATATCCTCCTGGATATTACCAAGGGTGGACACCATGAGAAGGTGACTCAAAGTTTTATGAGTACTCACCCCAAATGGCCTATATTATTTGTGTCCCTCAAATAACATCATCTGACCATAGAATATATATTCAAGAATGGTGTTATGGCACTTTCGGGTTCTCATCATAGCAAGGATCTGCTATGAACTTTTAATGCAATAGTTATCCTTAGGACATTATCGCATGCACTGTCATGTAGAAGAACAATCAAGATGTGATAAGGTATTTATTAATTAATAAAGTACAAAGTAGTTGGTTCTAGGACACCAACTCTAACAGTTCTGAGGATGGGGGTTGGAAGGTTTTAAATGTAAAAACATATATAGAAGAATAAGAAGGGTTAGGCTCTAAAGTGAAGTAAATTCATGAAAATAGTTTTTCTCAACAATGGTGTGATTCTCAATCAGGTTGAAAATGAATCAACTCCAAACACCTCTTGGTATTATTGAGAATTTCACACTTTAATTTTTTCATTAATGATAATTTTATTCCCTCTTTTACCCAATCTGTAGCATTGTTTCAATTTGAATTCAGATCTGGATTTCTCTTCAGAATCATTTTTTTTTTGGAAAAGAGAGGCTTCTTTTGATCTTTAATTATTACTGAACACCTGAACCATATTTTTAATGATATTTAGGACACCCATAAATCTTTAAATCATGAAATTTATTCCACCAAATCATAAGTAAATATGACATCAATTTTTTTTAAAATTTAACTCAAATAGATTCTTCAGGAAAGAAAAATATAGCTCATCTTCTCCCTCCCCCACACTTGAGTTCAATAATAATCATTCATTTAACTTCTAGAGTATGTTGTAAAGGGATAAATGTCTTGTAATGTGGCTTCCTAACAAGGTATTTCATGGATACTAGGGGATTAATAAAGTTTAGATGAAAAGGTATGCCAAAATTAGATTTCAATGTAAAAAAGGGATTTCAAAGTGTTGCATTAATCATACTTAACACATTTCATAAACTCTAACAGCTTTTAAAAAGAGAAAAATATAAATTTATATATCACCCAACATGTCTCAATGTAACATCCCGACACAGAATCTACTATTTGGTTCCACAATCCAGTGGTCCATATGGCCTCAAGTGCGCCTCCCCATATGATAGAGGCTAATGACTAAAAGCAAGCACCAAGGGTGTGTTTGTGGGGTGGTTATGCCATCATGTCAGAGGGTATCATAGTCATTGTAAACATTGGATTCAAAAGAATAAAAAATAAATCATCCATACAGAAGATAAACATCTATGACATGAATATATAAACAATTTCAAAAGTAATCTCATATACAAAAGGATGTGTCATGTCATGTCTCTACAAAGCAGGAAAATGGGTATATAAACAGCTAGTACAATACATGTATCAAAATACCAAAAAAGACCAAAAAGGACTATCTCAGCTAGCATCAAAATCCTAGTTCGGTCCTATGTTCTTCTTCTTATAATCATGGCACAAATCAAGCATCGTACTATAGGAGCTTTCCCTGATCCCTACCTGCATCCATGAAGTTTGTTCGGGTACCCAACAGTGGCCCGAACGGGGTGTGAGATAAAACTCAGTAGACCACCACTAATGGTGTCTATAAAAAATCCAGTCTTTGTGATATAAACAAAAGTAGTGTGCAGTATATCACAGGTAAAAAGTATTGAAAGTAAAGTGACGTACCCATGGAATCCATAAAAAAAGTAAAGTGATGTTTTCTAGAAAAAAAATCTCCACAAAAACAATAGTTAGAATCCCATAACAAGGGAGGTGGTAAAATAGAAATAAAAAACGTAATATTTTCTAGTCTACTCACTAGTGTTAAACAATTGATCTTGTCTAGTCTACCCACTGGAGTCAAATACCTATACCAGGATATCTATAAGCATAGAAAAATATCCATCACATCCATGTCATATAAACAAGTGTATAACATCTATCATAGCCATGCCTTATAATCTAGAATATAACATTTACCATGGCCATGCTATATAATATAGAATTTAACATTTAATACAACCACACTATATAAATAGTTCATCCACAATGGTCACACCATGTAATAAAAAGTTTCAGACCACAAAGGGCTGGATCCAAGGTATAGAATACCAAGGCATCCATGTCGAGTCCTAAGAGCATCTCGATGGAAACTTGGTAAAGACTTGGGTGGGGTATAGGGATCATGTAAATGGACCACATCCAATATGAGCCCAAGAAATCTAGATCCAAGGGGTAATAAGGCCCAAGGAATCCTACAGAATCAAGACCCATGGAGGAAACAAGTCCAAGGCATATACTACCATAAACACGAGCCATAGTAGAAACGTCCATGGAATCTAATGGAATATCTATCCAAGGTATACCAACCAAGGAATCCACTACCATTTCAGTTCATCATTCCATAAATTCTTCATTTCACAATTAAAAACATGAAATGATTTTATGAAAACATTCAACCATTTTCATATAAACCATTAAATAAATTCACTTTAGGTTATCATATGGAAAAGGAGTAAAACCTTCTCTTAATATCACAATTCAATTCACGTCAATTAATAAAGGGCTTCCTCTTACTAGGAAGGCACACACTCACCCCATGAGTGGTATAAAAAAGGGAAAATATAAAGTCACACCCCATGGGTGGCCTAGATTGGGGAAACAACCTCCAACAATCTAAGTGGAACTAGTGGGAATCTATAACAAGTTCAAATTCATCCAATTTAAAATTTTAATTAAATTATAGAGCACCGTCGGAAAGTACAACGTGAAACACAATGACAACTATGCTTATAAAACATAAAAACCCTAGGGAAAGGTATAGACCACCTACTACAGGTCCAAATTAGTACACTCATTCAGTATCTAGATCTGACTTGGTCTGGATTAAGATAAAAATGAAGAATGGATGAAAATATTGAAAATAGGGCATATTATCTTGCACCAAAATAACTTTATAGATACAAATTCAAATGAATAATGGAACAATGTGAGTGAATAAATTACCGGTGAAAATCCAATGAGACCGATGACATTCAATTCTTAGTTTGGATGGAGATTTGGCACCAAAGCCTAAGGATTGTCTTAAAAGAGGCGCTCCTAAGGTGATTCTCAATCTAATGGAGGGGAAAGAAAAATAGTTTTGGTTTTAAAACATTTTAATGGATAAATGGTAATTTCCCCAAGAAATAATGGGTTGCATAGTTTGGTCACATGGTTGACCAAATTGTGCCCCAATTGTGCGCCCTTCACTATGCTAAGGGGAACCTTGCACGATTTCATGTGCATGGTTTTCCAAACCATGAACAATCTATGTATTAGGATCTTTCAAAAGTTACAGAGGAGCTTGTATGGGTTTGAACCTATGGTTTCATGGTTTTCTTAAACTTTTCACCTTCTAACAGAGGCATGGACCACCCCACATGATTAGAAGTAACCATGCGGCATACCCCGCATGGTTTCTTTTAACTGTGTGGCCTTCCTTATTTTTTGAAAAATCTAGGATTCAAGATCTGAACAAGACCCATACACCCCTGACACACCCATGATCACATTGGTTACTCACATTATGCTATAAAAAATCATTTAAACTAAAAAACAAAAGATCCATGCCTCATAGGAAGACCCAAGATCTTACAATCTTCCCCCCTTAAATAAATTCATCCCTGAATTTTCCTTCCAAGGGTGGTCAAGAATCACCTAAGAATAACTCCATCCACTAAGAATGTACTTCATCCTCCTGCTCCTAAGTCTCATCCTGTAAATGGTTGTAATTCTATAGAAACCATAATAGAGGAACTAATCATCCTTATAGAACCTCCATGATCCTATCAACGATACGAATAAGATGATTCTCAAAGGATGCATTTGTCTATAACTCAAACTCCTTAGGCTTAAGAATATGATATGGGTCTGAATGATAATGGTGCAGTTGAGATACATAGAAGACGTAATACATGGATCATTACCTCTGAGGTAACTGCAACCGATAGGCTACTGGAATGACTCTCTCGAGAATCTCAAATGGCCTGACATATCACAGTGAAAGCTCACCCAATCTCTTGATCCATCTATTTCCCAACCTCGGTGAGACATGTAAGAAGACCCAATCCCCAACCTCAAAATATAGAGGTCATAGATGGTGATCGGCATAATATTCTGTTCTAGACTATGTAGTAGGAATCCATTTCTGAATCAACTAGACCTACTCTAAAGTCTCTTGAATGAGACACAGTCCTAGTAAAGCTACCACATGTACCTCTAACCAGCACAGGGGCAATCGGCATGGCCTACCATACAAAGCCTCATAAGTTTTCATCTATATCATTGCATGATAACTATTTTTGTAGTAGAAATAAAATACAGATATATGCCTCCCCCAAGATCCCCTAAAATAAAGGACACATACCCACAACATGTCCTCAAGAACTTGTATAGCGTGCTCTGATTTTCCTTTAGTATGAGGGTGGTATTTCAGGCTCAGAAGCACTTGTGTATCCAACGCCCTCTGCAAACTCTTCCAGAAATGATATGTAAAATGGGTGTCTCTATCTTATATAATGGTCTAAATAATCCCATGAAGTCATACTATCTCATCGATATATAACTTCCCAATCTTGTCTCCTAATAATGTCTCTCTAATTGATAGGAAATGAGAAACCTATGTGAGCATGTACACAACAACCCATATAGAATCACTACATCAAGGAGACCTCAGAAAACCAGTCAAAAAAATATTGCAACATCATACCACTTCCACTCAAGAATGGGTAACTACTATAAAAACCCAGCTGGTTACTGATGTTTTTCCTTCACTAACTGATAGGTGGAACACCTCATGAAAAAACCAACTACCTCACATTTCATCCCCAACCACCGATACTAGAAACATAAATCTCGATACATCTTGGTAATGTTGGGATTTACTACCTAAAAAGATGCATGAAACTCTTACATCATATCCTCACATATGTCTGCTGAAACCCACCTGTGACCATGAATATTCATAATTTCATCCTCGCCTACAGTCCAACTAAGAGGTGGGTCCTCACCTGCCACACTCTCCTATATTACTAGGCCTTCATAATATGACAGTTGCCTCATCCTCACTATATCCAGGAGGGTAGAGTTCATAGCTAAGGATGAAAGAAAATTCTTCCCTTGAACATCATGCACCTCTAAGTGCATCTCTAAAAACAAAGCCATAAGATGACACTAGCTACTGGACTCCTGAATTACTTATATATGATTCATCCTACTCAGTGAATTGGCCACTAAATGGCCTTTTCTAGGCATATAGGCAAGATCAAAGTCAAAATACTATAGGTAATCAACCCACCTTTGATGCCTCAAATTTAGATCATTCTGTGTATATATATACTTGAGGATTTTTTTATCTATGTACACCACAAAATTCTCTCCTAGTAAATAATGTATCCAACAGTGCAAAGGATGAACAACTAAAACCAACTCAAGATCTTGCATCGAGTAGTTACTCTCATGTGGACTCAATTGTCAAGACCTGTATACCACAACTCTATCTCCCCACATCAGAACTGTGCCAAGAAAAATAACTGATGTGTCACAATACAAAGTGTAGCTCATTTCCAGCTCTAGCAAAATCAAGACTGGTGCTGAATTCAGTCTCCATTTCAGTTTCTAGAAGGTTGTATCATAGGTATCTATCCATAAAAAACTTTACACCCTTCTTATTCAATCCCATAAAAGGCGATTCTAAGTGTGAGAAGTCCATTATGAAATTCCTGTAATATCCAGTTATCCACAAGAGACTCCTTATATCAAAGGTGTTCTTGAGATGATCCCAGGAAACTACATATTTCAGTTTCTATGGGTTAATTGATACCCATGTATCTCAAATAATATGACCTATAAAGTGAATATTATCCATACATAAGTGTCACTTTGTGATCTTATCATATAACTGATTCTCTCTCAGTGTATCCAAAATGATCTAAATATTTTTTTCATGGTCGTGTTGATTTTGAGAATACACCAAGATATCATCCATGGATACCATAAAAAACAAATCCAGATAAGGGTAGAAAACTCTATTCATCAGCACCATAAAAATTTCTAGTGTGTTTGTGAGATTGAACAGCATAACCAGATACTCAAATAGATCATACCTAATATGAAAATATGCTCAAGGAATGTCTATAGTTCAAAAATTTACCTGATGATATCCAGATATCAAATCAATTTCTGAGAACACCTGATCTCCTTAGAGATAATCAAAAAGGTCATCTATCTTTGGTAAGGGATACTAGTTCTTAACCACCCACTGGTTAAATTTTTGATAATCCACACATATCCTAAGGGTATTTTCCACTTTTTTTCAAAAATTAATGTAAACCCCCATGGATAAGTATTGGGTTGTATAAAACACTTTACCTCTAAATACTATACCTATCTCTTGAGATCTTGTAACTCTATAGTAGCCATCCTATAATGAAGAATGGATACTAATAAAACTCCTAGAACTAGATCGATGGAGAACTCAAACTCTCTCTTAGAAGGTAAATTAGAAATTATTCCTGGAAAGAATCCTTGAAATGATCAACCACTAGAGGAAAATATTCCTGACGTGGTCCCTGATCGTCTAGATACAAACTAGTAATCTGGGTTGTCATCTCGCCCAGCCCACGATTCTCTAGCCCAGCTCTGACAGCCTGAACATCCCATTAACCCTTGTGAATGAAAACTCCTCCCTCTAGTGATATTAAGGTCACCCTTAGATAATATCAATTAGCATGGTATTGATAATAAACTAGCCAGTCTATCCCAAGTATGATGTCAAACTCGGTCATCTCGAGGACAAAAATATCCAATACAAAGTGACACCCACCAATATTAAGGGGGGAACTTCCCATACCAGCATATAACCTTTGTTCTAATCCCCAATGAAGTATCTAAGGTCATAACTCCATATGAAAACTAAACAACAAGCCCAAGGATTTCCACCATAGGTATAGATATGAAACTATGTGATGCACCTATATCAAAAAGAGCAGATACTAGCATAGAGGCAACTAAGATATTACCTCTCACCATAGACAGACCAGTACTCTACTCCTTAAGGGTAATCTATAAAGAATATATATTCCCTATACCGCAACCCAGTGACACAACCTCACTACCTGGAGCAATCCATCTCTACTATCTAGGTACAACTAGTTCCTAGCTACCTTAGCCAAAACCACTACCTCAGTCTAAATGAACAGTATTACTCCAGCTCCCAACCTAATGTGGATCTGTGAAACCTACTCCTAAACCTGGAGTCTGAGTTGAACCCCTTCCACTGACTCCTAGAGGGAAGGTCTTGTGAAAAAATTGTATGTGGACCATCATGTTGTAATATCGGCACTCAATTGGGTCTTGATCCCACTAATTCCTCATATTTTACAATCTCCCATAATAGAGATATAAGATAGAGCTACCATCACTCACATCCCAACTGGTACTCACCTCACGAGAGGCCTCAAAATGGAACTTTCTACCTAAAGATATTGAACCACTAGGTTGTGAGGCTACACTACCCTGCTCTGCACCCCCAGCCTCCCAAAGGATTTTCTTTGTAATCAGTATCTGATTCATTATCTCAATAATATTCATCAACCTAAACACATTGACCTATGATTGAGCGGCATTTCTGAGACCTTCCTTGAAGCATATCAACCTCGATATCTCATCACCATGATATATCAACACAAAATGCTACAAATCTGTAAAGCGTGTTGAATACTCCATAACAATCGTTGCACCCTTCTCCAGATTCATAAACCCACTATCCCTCTCTACTCTCAAAATCTTAGGGAAAAGGTAATCATAAAACCTGGGTTATAAATCCCTCCATTCCATATCTCACAATGCATTAGCCTAGTTCAATACATCCCACCAGCACCTTGCTACTCCCCGAATCATATAATTCACAAGATTAACTCTCCTATCAGTAGGTGTCTCTAGATGCTCAAATATTGAAAACTTAGTCTTAATCCATATCTCAATAGCCTATGGATCTTCATACCCCAAAAACATGGGTGGATACTGCTTCTAGAACACATATGTCAGTTATTCCATAGATGAGGTAGGTTGCAGTGCTCCCTAAAAGTTTTGCATGTAGCATAGAAAACCCTCTCAGAACTATGCCTCAACACCTATGTCTGGTAAAACAACTAGTGCCTCAGCTGTCACTACTGAAGGATCTACCAGTAGCCCATGGAATTCCACCTTCGGAGCATGGCCATCACCACCCTCCTAGAGTACGATTGGAGGTCTTTATGGTGGAATGTCTCTATAATTCTAAATACATGCCTCGGAAAAGATCGATAACAAAATATTCATAGTTCAAAATGTAGGAAAGGTCAAAACCTTCCTATAAATAAGTCTCACCCCTCTTCCTACTCCTAAATCTAGGATTGAGTAAAAATTAAATAGTCATAAACATCACTAGAGACACTGCCTAATGCCCACTCTAAAGCTGGGTCAAGGTCAAGTTCTCTAATTCACCAATTCAATTTCCTTTTAATTTAAATTTATATCACTGATCTCTTTAGATGGTTGAACCAAATGGTTCACAACTTTTGATCCATAAGTTCCCATACACCTCATGAACGAAAGTTTTATGTCAACTTAATCAATACCATAACACATTCCAGTCCATGCAACCAATGGTCCATGACTCAACATGCCATAATTGATTGCATAGGGTGACTGTTAAAGCCTAAGTAGGAAAAAAAATTAGGTTATGGAAGGCACTCTAAGTATCATCTATGTTTCTAAATTCCCTATAAGAACACTAGTAGGATAAAAAAATATATCACAAAAGGCACTTATTACAAATCATGCAATCAAGAAATGCATCCTATATGGTATGGAATAATGCATGGTATATGAATCCTGTAAGGTTCCTAAAATGATGCATGAGATGCATACCCCCATCTCATCAGGAAATGGAAAAAAATCCTCAATCATGTTAATGATAACATCATAGTTCAATTACACCACCCAATAGTGGAATCAAATCAATTGTAAAAGGAAAAATCTATAAAATGGAAATTTATATTATAGGAAATTTGATTCTTTCCTATACATGGGTTAGCTAATCCCAGACACAGCTCATTACCAAATTCAAATTCCTTCCTAACCCTATTTCTATTGTCTCAAAGTAATAATGAAAGAAAATAAAAACCTTTTGATACTACTTTGTAATGTCCTTACCTAGAATCCATTATCTGGTACCCCGAGCTAGTGGGTGACATGGCCTCAAGCATGCCTCCCAGTATACCAGAGGCTTCAGACTAGAAGAGAGGTCCTAGGGTGTGTCTGTGGAGAGACTATTCCCTAATTTCAAAGTATATCATAGCAGTAGTAAACATAGGAGTGAAAAGTAGAAGCAGTAAATCATCTAGGTAGAAGATAAACATCTATGATAGGAATATATAAACAATGAAAAAAGTAATCTAATATCAAAAAGGATGTGTCATGTTATGTCTCTATAAAAAATTAAAATAGGTATATAGATATCCAGTATAATACATGTATCAAAATACCAAAAATACCAAAAAGTATTATCTCATCTAGAATCATGAGCCTAGATTAGTCATGTTCTCTCCTGCTCCTAAGCATAAAAATCATGTATCATATTGTGGGAAATTTCCTTAGTCCCTACCTGCATCCATAAAGTCTATTTGGGTACCCAACAACGGCCCAAAAATGGTGTGAGAAGACACTCAGTAATCCATCACCAATGGTGTCTATAACAAATCCACTCTATGTGATATAAACAAAAGCAATGTGCAATGTATTATAGGTAAAAAGTACAGAAAGTAAAGTGAATTCCCATGGAATCTACAACAAAAGTAAAGTGATGTTGTCTGTCCAAACAAGGATCCATGAAAACAATATTTAGGCTCCCATAACAAGGGTGGTGGTAAAACAAAAATAAGCAAGTAATGTTATCTATTATATCCAGTGGTGTCAAACAAGTGATCCTATCCAGTTTACCCAATAGAGTCAAACACCCATACCGGGATATACATAAGTATAGAAAAATATATATGATGTCCAAGCCATATAAATAAGTATATAACATCCATCACAGCCATGAAATATAATCTATAATATAACATTTACCATGGATACATTGTATAATCCAAAATATAACATTTATCATGGCCACGTCGTATGAACAAGTCATCCATAATAGTTGTGCCATGTAATAAAAAGTTTCAGACCACGAAGGGCTAGATCCATTGTATAAAAGACCAAGGCATTCACATCTAGTCCTAAGAGCATCTCGATGGAAACTTGGTAAAGACTTGGGTGGGGTCCAAGGAGCATGTCAATAGACCATGACCACTGTGAGCCCAAACAAGCTGGATCCAAGGGGTTGAAATTCCCAAGGCATCCTACGGAATAAAGACCCAATGAGGAAACAATTCCAAGGTTTCCACTACCATAAACAAGGCCCATGTGAGAAGTGTCTATGTAATATAATGTAATTAGGATCCAAGGTATACCAACCAAGGCATCCACTGCCATTTCAGTTCATCATTCCATACATTCTTCATTTCAAAATTAAAAACATGTAATGAGTTCATCAACCCATTAAACCATTTCCATATAAACCATTAAATCAATTCACTTCATGTTATCACATAGAAAATAAGTAAAACCATATCCTAATATCATAATTCAATTCACATTAATTAATAAATGGATTCCTTTAACTAGGAAAGCACACACGCACCCTTCGAATTATATAACAAAGGTAAAATACAAAGACACACCCCATGGGTGGCCTAGGTTGAGTCAAAAACCTCCAAAAATATCATTGTAGATAGTGGGAATCCCTAATAAGTTCCAATTCATCCAATTTAATCATTTAATTAAATTACATGGTACCACTGGAATGTCTAGCTTTCGGAACAATGGAAATTATTCTTATAAAATACCAAACCATGAGGGAAATGTATAGACCACCTACCATAGGTCTGTAGTAGATCACTCATCCAGTATTGAGCTCTGATTTGGTCCAGATCGAGACAAAAATGAATAACGGATGAAAATCCTAAAAATATGGCATATTAGCTTGCACCTAAATAACTCTATTAATATGAAGTCAAATGAAGAATGGTATAAGATGAGTGAATCACTTACCAGTGAAAATCCAACGAGACCAATGGTATTAAATTATGGGTTTGGATGGAGATTTGGAATCAAAGCCTAAGGATTGGATTCAAAGAGGAACTCTTAAGGTGACCCACTATCCAAAAGAGGGAAAAGAAAAATAGTTTATGTTTTAAAACATTTTAAGAGAGAAATGGTAATTTCCCCAAGAAATAATGGGTCGCATGGTTTGGTTACACGGTTGGCCAAACTGTGTGCTGACCATGCACCCTTCACTATACTAAGGGGAACCTCACACGACTTTATGTGCACAGTTTTCCAAACCGTGTGAAAACCATGTCTCAGGATCTGTCAAAAGTTGTAGAGGCCCTTGCATGGGTGTGCATCTGATTTTACATGATTTACTTAAATTGTGTTCCTCCTAACATAGGCATGGACCACCCTTCACAATTATAAGTTACCGCGCATCCTACCCGATATGGTTTATTCAAACCATACAGCCTAACTTGTTTTTTTTAAAAGTCGAGATCTGAGCTCTGAGCAAGTCCCAAAACCCTCGTTACGCCCATGATCATATTGGGTACTCACATTAGGCCATAAATAATCATTCAAACCAAAAATAAAAAGATTCGTACCTCATAGGAAAACATGAAATACTACACTCAAGACTCTTAAGAAAAATATAAATTTAAATAATATGTCAGAAGGTTTAGAAACCTCTCATTTTTGGAAATATTTTCAATTTGGAAAGTACTAGTGCACTTGAGTTTCAAAATCTATCAAACTTCATCGAATGAAAATATCATAAATTAGTAAAAAATCATTCAACAATAATTTAAATCCTAAAATTTCAAATCAATCAATGTTCCAAAAACACTAATATAATTTTAATTTTCCAAAGTATTCGATTCGAATCAAGAATCCAAAAATCACACCAAAAATGAAAAAGTAAAACATGAAAAAATCAAAAAAAGACACTAAAAATAAAATAAAAGCACGCACAAAAAAAACTAAAAACATATTGACATCCCTCCCCCACACTTATTCTATTTACTACCCTCTTTTCATTCAAATTAGATCATGAATTCTTTGAATAAATAATTTTAATTGGAAAAAAATAAAATAAATAAAATGAAAGATGCAACCTGATTTATTTTTCAATGCCAGTCTTGAGTTAAGATCCTAGATACTACCACTTTAAAACTATAAGAAATAAAGCACAAAAAATAATAAAAATAAAGAAAAATAAATTAAAAGTTAAAATAAAATGGATAATGCTTGATTTAGATCCCCAAGAGGGTGATAGGTTTTTACAACCCCTAGTTAGGTAGTTGTAGTGGATTATCACCAATCATAAGGTGGGTGTAGTTTCTTTGAGATGAACCACCACATGTGATTTTTTCCAATATCCATGAGTGGAAACTAATATTGCAGAACCCCAAAGAAGATAAGAAAATTTTCAACCCCCAAGAAAGAATAAAGATAAAATTTGAGGTCTGGAGTGGGAGGGAAAAGAAGATAGGGGTGCACCCTATTAACTTTTGTGTTGTCCTACTCCATATGGTATACATGTTAATGTTGAAGAGGAAGTCATATCACCACATTCTTATCTAGATATTCTTCTTTTAACATTACTTGTATGACTTCTTCCATAACATCCAAGGCCTGATCAATTTGTGTTGTGTTATAAATTTCAAAAAAAAGAAGTCAAAAAACAATTCATCTTGAATAAGTTTTAAACATGAAGAATCAATAAAGAAATATTCCCTTTTAAGTAATTAGTCCTGAAAATTAATCTCTTCTGGAAATACCATTGGAAACTCAATATTAACAGGTGAATCTTCATCATCATTTTCAAAGTAAGAGAGAGGTAGAGAGGTGCTTATTTTTTATTATCAAGGATGGGAAGATCAATTTTTATGTTATCTTAAACAAATCAATTCCATGATTATTCTAAAAAATATTGATCTCCCATAAGTATATCATCCAGCATGTTTTCTTTAGGTAACTCCTAAATAAATGGTTGAGTATGAGATGATATTATTAATTCCTTTAGTATATCCTTCTCTACCGCCTCAGGTTCTTTAACATAAAAATTATTAGTGAAATATCTTCCATCACTCATTCTAGTTCTGGTTTAGGTTTTGGTTCTGATTTCTCCAATAGTTCATGAATATATTTTTCTTCCCTTTCAACCTGGATCTTCAGTTTTCATATGTATTCTTTAAGTTCTTTCATCTGGGATTCATGATCATTTTTAACTTCTTATTACAACTATGATTGGATAGTCCATTCCTAATAATTTGAATTGAAATCCATAATGAAAAAAGATATTTTTTTAGTTTTTTAAATGAAAGAAAATAAAATTATTTACAAAATGTGAATAAAAATAGTGAGTGGAAACCACTTGGATCCCCATCAATGGTTCCAATTTAATGCATAAGTATTTTTCAAAGATCCCTGGTGAATAGTTTATTTACCTAAGCATGAAATATAGTGCATACCTAGGGTTGGTCTCAAGGATTCAGCTCACACAACATCGAATTTCAATTTTCACTATTTATATTCTAACTAATATAAAACTAAATAATATAAATGGGTTGAGTTTAAAAGATGCATGATATGTGTGTGTGTGTGTGAAATGTAAAAAAAAATAAGTTAAAAAAATAAGGAATACATTTGTTCTTAGTAGATCATAATGATTGATATCATTTTTCATTAAAATATTCTTGATACTCAATTAAATATAGTGATCAAGATCTGTCATAATACATCCACTCATTTGAATTTTTATTACCCAAATACCAAGATCTCTTCATATAGGGAAATAACCTTCCCAAATACAATTAGGATAACTCTTTGTTGACCATAGCTACCCAAACCATACTTTATCATATGCATGAATTATATAGCAAAGGGAAGGATGAATGATGAATGAGGAGAAAAACTCAGTGGAAGAGAAAACAGGGAAATCACACATTGAAATCAATTTAACCACCACAAAAGTTATCATAATTAAATAAATAGTTTTAAATTGAAGTGAAATTAAACTCAATCAACCACCATTATCTCCCTCAAACAAACGTTGTGGTTAGTTCCCCATTCTCATGGAGTTAGAAGAGAACACAGTGGAAGAAACACATAAAGTAAAAAGGAGTGAATGAGGTATGAAGAAGAAGACTAATATATATTAAAATTATAGAAATATACTACATCAGAAAACAATCTCTAAACCTACAAAAAATGGCCACTAATTTTACAACCCTTTTAAAAAGAGAGGAGATGCATTTTTATAGGAAAAGGGGTGAAATTTTTTGCTCCAAATCTATTCATAGAAAGTATTCACATGTTAGACATATTTAATTGCATAATTTTGTAATGTTGTCTTATTAAACTTTGTTTCCTTATTTATTCTATGTATACCCAAGAAATTAAATATTAATTGTCCATGTATGGAGAGATTTATATCCAATTTACTTTGGAAAATTAATTTAGCAGGATTGATTGTTTGTATTCCAATGCATCGAGTTCCCATGCATTTATGGCATTGATATTGGAAGAATCAAGTGGGTATATAGTTATTAAATATTTTTATAAATATGTTATATTTATGTATAGAAAATTTCATCTCTATTGGGACTGTACATTATGGGATATAGGCCCATATTTAAAAATAGCCAGATCTAGGAACAGATTTTGAGGCCAGACTTATGTACTTAATTTAGACCTCCCAATATTGGATTCAACTCTTGGTACTATTTAATGAAATGTATACCAATTAAAATAGAATCCTTAAAAATTAATTACACAATTTAATTTATTGTAGAAAAATTTATGGCCTAAATACATAATAAAATTAAAATAGTTAAAATCTAAAATTAATTCATTTTTCAAATTAAGCTCAAAATGATTCTAAAACCATAAAAAGTGAAAATTTCCCTTAATATAAAACTTTTTTGGGATTAAAAACATTTAAATTAAAAGTAAAATAATTGAAAATATTTTCTCTTTCATGCTTCATAGAATACTATTGTTAAATTTCAAATTTTTTAAGTCTTTTTACCTACCAAAGATGTTTTGAAAAGGGGTTTTGAGGTTTTGATGAGTGAGTATTATTTTATGTCTCCCTTTCATGTTATTGGATTTACTATTTAAAATTTTTTGTTTTTATATATTTGGAATTTTTTTGAAGTGGTGTTTTGAGTTTGGGTTGTTGATTTGTGTTTGGGATATTGGGTTTTAGTTTATAATATGTTTTGATTTAGTTTTTTTGCTTCTTGTTTTTAGAGAACATCCCCACTAAGATCTAAGGAATCTTGAAGTGGATCTATGGGTGGCTCCTAAACCACCTAATTTTGGTGTATCAAGTCCTATCTCAGTATTTTGGTTTATTTTTTCTAGATATAGAACCTGGTGGTTCTCATCCAATAGATTGGTATTAAGAATTTTTTCAACAGTTTCGAGAGTTGAATCCTATTCATTTATTTAGAAAATAGAAACTCGGAGAAGCTGAGGAATAGTTGAAAATTATTGAGGAAATATTCATTCATCTTGATCTTATTAAGTTACTTATGCTCAAGTTAACCACCTTAATGTTGGAGGGTCTGAGTTATAAATAGTGGAAATTTGTTATTCAGACCGAGCCACAAAAAAAATCACTCATGGGAAAGCTTAAAACCTTTTTTTATCTAGCATTACTTCTCTGAATCCATAAGAATTATAAATATTATAGAATGGTATATTCTCTATAAAGGTGATTCAATGATGTTAGAGTATGCTAATAGTTTCACTGAGTTGGTGTCGTGTCTTCTGGATCGCACTGAAGATAAATCCTTAAAGGCTCGGTACTTTGTAAGGGGCCTCCGACTAGAAATTCTTATAGTAGTTTCTTCATTTAACCATGAAAATTATGAATACATGGTAAGGTAGATTTTTTGGGTCCAAGCTGGCTTGGATAGAGAGCCATAGGTAGTTGTTATCTCACCTATCCCTGAGAGCGATGGTGGATGTTATAGTAAATGGAAAGGGATGAAATCTATATCTGGTATATCAGGAAGTAATATGAAAAATCCATTGTGTTTATTCTCACTAGATTCATCTGGGAGTAAATTATTCATGTGTCAATAGTGTGTAAGTTCAGGGAATAAGAATTAATCATGCCAAGAATCACAAAATACCTATCATAATTATGGTAGCCTAGGTCATTTAAAAAGGATTTTCCAAGGTGTTACCAAGAAGAGACTTGGAGCCAGATACACTCCCTTAAAGAATCTTTTAGCTCATTTTGGTGAACTTATTACTGATGTGATCCTTGTTTAACATTTCTATCATTGTAAATTTTTTCTATTTTGGGTTTTTAATTTGGTGGTATTGTATTTTGTTTGGGAATGAAGGGGTATGTTATGGATCTTTTAGGAATTATATTTTCAATGGTGGTGTATTTTGGGAAATTCTAATTCTTATTATTATGGAGGGGCAATGCTTCTCATTCTATGTCTCACTTCTCCTGTATTTGGATCTCTTTAGGACTCATGATATTGTTTTAGTTTGGTAAATCAGTGTTCAACCAGAGTCCTAATATGGTAGGGATACCAATATAGAAGGAGATCACAGTGAACCTAGTCTCCAAATCCTTCATGTTACTCTTTTTGGGAATTTTGAATTCTAAATTTTGGGGTAATTCCTTATTCCCGCCCTGCCTGACCTTGATTATAGTATTTTGGATAGCCTGGACCTTGGGTCATGTGATGGATTCTTCTAGAGATCTCAAATAGACCATTATGAGTTTCTTTATTTATTACTATGTTGGGGGTCAGGGTGTTCCTGGTTTTGAGTTGTGTTTAGTGATATGATTCACTCTCTTTTGATTATTTTCTTTGATAGTTTGAGTTATTTGATCCCACTAGATATCTCCTAGGATATTTGGTTTTATTTTTTAGTTTGATCTCTTTATCCCTTTCTCGGGTTTTGGGGTTTGGGGTTTTGAAAGGATAGTGAGTGGTGGTTCTTCGGCCTTTGGGTTTTGGGGTCTCATCTTTAGTAGTGGTTTAACCTTGCCTTAGTATCGATCAATTAAATATTTTGGTGCTTTTGGGGGGTATAAAACATAGTGGTGGGTATAATTGTCACACCCCAACCTTGGTTAGATCTTTTTTTTATATTTTTTATTTATCTTTCCCACTGTGTAGTTTTTCTATGAAATTGGTAGTTTTTTGCATGTAGATAATTTCACATGGTTAAGGTGCATGGTTTTCCAAACTATACAACAATCGTTTGATATACTCTATAATTTTTCAGAGTTAACCACAAGGTCAGTGCATTATTTTTTAAACTATGTGGCCTACCCATGTGTGTTGATCCATAATCCCGGTAGAGGGTGCACTGTTAGCACATGGTTTACCAAATCATGCATCCAAACCATTCACAGTGCCCAGTTTCATTAAAAATGGTATTTTACCATTTTTCTATTTTAGTTTATTAACCCAAAATCACCCCTCTTCCCTATTATTTGGCTCGTGTGACTCTAAGGGGATCCCCCCTCACTTATCCACTCATCCCATGGTGGATTATTGGGATTTTTTCAAGGTTTTGTATTGATTCTTCAAGGTAATACCCTTCTATTTTCTTTTTCCCTTCCTTCAATTTTCTCTTTAGTCTATCCTCGACCATGGTTTCAGTAACCTAGGGTTCATACTTCCTTATTTTTAAATTATGGTTTTTTCTTTTTTAGGGTTCCTCTTAGTCACTCTTTCCTATTTGGACCTCCTTGAGGTGGATTTGAGTCACCATTATTAAATGTGACAAGGTTTGTGGTAGGTTTCCCTATATCTAAGCCTTTAAATTGGAAACTATAATTACTTGATTATTTTATTGAGAGTTTTAATTATAATTATGAATAAAATATGTCATATAAAATGGTTTTAGTGCTTGGTACTGGTATATTTCTTGTTTTTCATAATTTCCCTAAGTTCCTTCTATGGCTTTCTTTTACTAAATCATATTCTCAAGCTTATTTTAAAATTTCAAGCATCTTAGATGTTAGATTAGTTTTATAAATGGTTTCTATCATGAGAGTTGGGAACACCCAGGGATGTTTTATTCTTTCAATAGATTTTCCATAAAGTCTTGATGGCATGTTTGATTTTCTAAAAAACCTTAAAGAGATTTATAATCTTTAAATCTTATAAATAAGACTTATACACATATACAGATATATATATATATATATATATATATATATATATATGGGTACCCTCTTTCTACATATTCACTCATGGTGGTGGGAATGTGTATATTAGGAAAAGGGTTTTTTAAATATATATTAAATTAAATATGTGTGTAAGTGTGCAGTGTGATTTTGGAACTTGAAATCTTCATGAAAATTTAGTTTTTCAAATGAATAGTGTTTCCTTTCAATGGATGAGGCTTTGTTGGAAATTTCAAACATTCCATGGAAAATGAAAACCCCTCTTAAGGCATTCCCCTTATTGATGGAACTTATATGTGTGTTGAATGTTTGTGATATCTGATATGTTCTTAGTAAGGGGATTATTTATTTCTTATGTTTTGTGAAAAGGAAACACGATTTGTGCTTAAAAAGGTAATTTGGAGGTGAGGAAGTAGATTGTGTGTTTTAGTGTGAAACGTATGATACATATGTATATGATATTTTGAGAAAAATAACCTCCATTTATATGTCATGAGAAACCATGGGGGGTCAGTAGGGATATCTAGGTATACATATTACACTAGATTAGTATTACGCTATGACTAGTGGCCCTAAGTTAGATCACTAGTCTACTTATAGAATATTCCCCTCAATTGAACTAGTGAGGGTAAGTGTTGGAGTAGAGTGATTATTGGTAGCAGGCACTGGTGGTGATTTATTTTGAGAATGTAGATAACTTTATCTTAGACCATCTCAATTATCTCTTAAGTTCCCATAAAAATTATTTTACATTTACTCTATATTACTCTTTTTTATGGCACCTTGTAAAATAATTTCTACTATTATGCTTTCCTACTACAACTCATGCCTTATCACATGTCTCTTATTTTAAATGGTTTGTTTTGAAACTAAAAAGGGAAAAAGGTTCTTCTGACATAATATTTTGATATTTCTTTTAAAATGAAAGGAAAACATTGTTTTTATATATTTGTATTTTCAAACTAGCATGAAATGGTTTTCTCTTTAAAGGTAATGTAAAGGGAATGGTTTCTCTCTTTGAATCCGTATTGAGCATCTTGGTGCTCATACCTACTTTATCATTTCAGTTTTAGGTTAGGTTTGTCTTGAATCACTCATGGAGTGAGATTATTCCAAGGTTGGCGATGACCCTTGAGGTTGCATGGAGGTATGTTTAGTTTTTGTCCTTCTTCCATTGATAATTTTTATTTGTTTATTTTGGTATTATTTATTTACCAATTTTTCATGGGATAAATCATTCCCAATTGAGTTATGTCTGATTCCTAGAACTATTTTCTAGCTAGGGAGGATCAAGAATGCTTATTGGGCCTTGTCAGGGGTCGTCTCGGGTGCTGGTTTGGGGTAGACCAGGGTTGGTTCGTGAAAAGTTGTTAGGAAGGAGGAGTAATGATTCCATATGGTGGTATTATATAGAATAACCGAATAATTTTTAGAAAACTTTATGGAATGTCCATGTTAGGTATTAATATTATAGAAATCAGTTCTTTGATTTTTAAGGGTATGCACTATAAGAAATTTTCAATTTAGCAACGTTTTATTTTTGTATTAGCTACATTTTAAAAATTAGATAATGTTATTACCAAATTTTATAAAAAAACATTGGCAAATGGTGTGTCACTAATTAGCGATGTTTATAAAAATCACAAAATAGTCACATTTATAAACATGGCCAAGTTAACAACACTCTGTTTTCCAACATGTTTTTGTAAATTTTGGTAAATAAGTCATTAGTTAGCCATGGTTTTTATAAACATGGCTAGGTTTTTTTTTG